>JARVGV010001299.1:3964087-3977598 GCA_031762435.1 Hypsolebias longignatus | reverse complement strand
TTTGAATGTCCAGAGGACCAGACTTAGCTTTTTTAGATTTTTCTACCTGGATTATTGAGCATGCATCAGGGTGTTTAGTCAGATGTTTCAGTTACATGTCTTACAGGTGTGTGTTACGTCTCATTAGTCATTGCATATAAGTCTGTGTCTTTGTGTTATTGTCTGGTATTTGTCTGGTTTATCCTCCTGTGTACCTATTTGTTCCTAGTATTTACATGAGTACAGCTGCCATGTCACCTCATTTATTTGTGTTTATTAAAGTGCTTTCTTATTTCACCACCTAGTCTCAGAGTCCTGCCTACACCACTGGGTTCTGCTCTAAAACCTTCAGTCACAACAGAATGCCCAGACCACAACTAGAACCCAGCAGGCAGATGACTTGGCCTGAGTACTGTGCCCAAGAAGCAGCTCGGACAAGCCAATGGAAGCAAGCGCAGATAGAGGAGCCTGTCATCCGGTGGGGTGGGTTACAGATCGAACCTATCCCGAGACGAGGTCACCGCATCCCGGAGGTGGATATCCTGCCTCACCTCTTCTAGTGGAGGAAGCGGAAGTGAAGTCTCAGCTCCAGGTGAGCCACCTGGTTTTTAAGCCAGCTTCTTCCTCCACCTTGCTTGCCGCAGCTGCCGTGGTCTTCTGAGGATGACGCTGAGCTGGAGGATGAACTCTGGTGTGCTCCTGCTCTCACCTCATGCCACTGCCGCAGGAAGAACAGCGCCCCCACCCCCTGTGCATCCTAAAGCATCGGGGATAATTTAACATGGGGAGAAGCAGTCAACTCCCTGCTCATCGACAAAGTAAAAGAAGGGGGGTCAACCAGAAAGAAGGTGCAGTCAGCCTCTTCCTGAGCCAGCTGATGAATCTCTTCAGGACCAACCAAACCTCTCAGATGTCCTGAAGTCATTGCTTTAAACAACACACTTCAAAAATCTGCTCTCATCTGCTGAACTCTATCCAGAATACCAGTACACCACTTATTCTCTAGCTGAAGAAATACTCTCAACCTGCTTGGGCCCCATTTCTCTCCTGGGCCCCAACCCTCCAGTGGGCCCCAAGCCTCTCCTGGGCCCCAAGCCTGCTGCACCCCTCGAGTGTTCCATGACTCTTGAGGGTTTCAAGTCTACAGCAGCCCCTGTGTGTTCCACGCCTTCCGAGGGTCTCAAGTCTACAGCTGCTTTGCTCGAGGGTCCCACACCAGCTGCTTCACCTGTGGTTTCTTTGCATTGCCCAGGGTCCACGCCTCATCGTGGGTCAATGCCTCATCCTGGTTCCATGCCACTTGGGCACTCTACAGCATCTACAGACCTGCTCCTGAGTTTTGGACGGCCTCCTGGCCGCATGTCTGACCTGCTTTGACATGGTGGATGGCCTCCCATCCGCCCATCTGAATTTTTCATGTTCTTTTTGTGTGCGCCTGGTCTCCCTCTTGTGTTCTCTGGTGCCCTCTGTCCTGTTTTCCACCTCCTCCCACCCAAGTTTTTGGGTAGTTTGTTTCTGGAAGATGTCTGGAGACTTCCTTTAAGAGGGTGGCACTGTATGGATTGTGCCTCTGGTGGCTGATTTCTGTTCTTACACTCCCTGATTTCTAAGTTCAGTCCGATGTGTTTCAGCTGTGTGTCTTCACAAGTGTTGTGTGTTATGTCTTGTTAGTCATTATATATAAGTCTTTGTCTTTGTGTTATTTGTCATCTGGTTTATCCTCCTGTGTCTCTACATGTTCCTAGTGTTTACATGAGTACAGCTGCCATGTCAGCTCATTTATTTGTAGTATTAAAGTGCTTTCTTATTTCACCACCTAGTCTCTGAGTCCTGCCTGCACCACTGGGTTCTGCTCTAAAACCTTCAATCAAGACGCTTGAAGTGAAGTGATTCAAACACGGTAATAATATATTAAGTTGTATAAATGTAATAAGAGGTAATAAATAAGTTAATCCATCTTTTACCTGCTTCTTCCATTTTGGGTCACGTGGGTCGCCGATGCCCATGTCCAGCCATTATTGTGTGAGGGGCGGGGTGTACCGTGGACAGGTCGCAAGTCCATCACAGGGCCACATAGAGACAAACAACATAAAAAAGCGTTCACTCTCACACCTAGGGACAATTTAGAGTTACCAATCAACCTATCATACATGTTTTTTAGGGGTGTAACGGTACGCTAAAATCACATTTCGGTTCGGTTCAGTTTCAAGGAGGGGCTTGGTTCAGTTAATTTTTGGTACAAATGAAAGACTAAATTACAAAACATTTATTTTGAAAATATGCCAAGTAATACGTTTGTATAAAAATAAATAAAAGTGGCCCATTTGGATGATTTTTTTTAAATAAACGTCATTCAAATAAACTGTACTAACAACAATAAAAATCTTAATAAATTCAATAACATCAGAACCAGAAAAATAAGCATCAGACCGTTTACAATCTAGCTACCGGTAGTCAAGTTTTTGGCCAAAAAGACCAACTTGCCCACATTTTCTGCCAAAAGCACAAATCTAGTTGCAGTGAATATCTCCAGCGGTGGAGAAAACCACTCACTAACAGCAGTGAAATATATTTCTGTCTATATTATATTTGTTATGCTATTGAAAGTTGTATACACCTACGGGCTGCTGTATAAATGCATATTAAACCGATGCAGAACTTTTAGTTCCAGGTTTTTGTTTCCGGTAGGAAGGAGTTTTAGTCACACGCCTGCACTAAGCAACATACCTGACACTTCTTGTTTACGTCAAGGATGGCAGTATTATTGGCTGAGAGGCTGGTCACATGGGTAAGAGAAGGCTGTCCTATGAGGAGATGACAACACCAACGGGATGGCCACAGAGTCTGTCCGGGCTAGATGGCAGACGATATGTGAGTTGTGATTTTCACTTATCTGTACAATAAACCTGCAATAATATTGTGCCATTTGTTTCAGAGCCTGCTTCAGACCTTAGAATAACATACAGCAGTGTGGCTGTATTTGTCCTCATTACTCACAACCTCTTCTTGGACCTGCTCCCACCTGTCCCTGGAAAAGTTCAGTCATCACAGACTTCATAGCTGCAGGTGATCTCTGGTGGATGTCCCTGAAGAGGAAGAAGACTGCTGCTCTCTGTCCCAGACTGGAAATAAAACAGAGGTAAAAACAATGAGTTAATAAGATTATAACTTTACATTTAATAAAGTTAATTAGATCATAATACAAAGTGATAAAAGAACAAAACCTCTTCTTGAACGGTTGTTATGAGGTGGTTGAATCTCTTGGTCATCAACATCATCATGGCAGGGCTTTAATCTGCTCCAGGGCTTGTTTACAATATCAATTTTAGCTTTTTCATAAAGTGCTGAACTTTTTTGCTGAAGTGTTGACATGATGGATGTCGTAGCAGGGCTCAATAACGAAAGCAACAACATTTGGACATAGATCCAGAGCTTTAAAAACTCCTACTGTTTGTGTTATAGCTCTGGAACACTCTGAATTACCTGATGAAGGTTGTTTTAACGGTGCTGTTATCAGTCTTTGCAACAAGCTGTTTTTCTTGCTTGTAGAAGAGACGTTCACGTTCGGATGATGTCGTTTCAAGCTCATTAACAAGTTAGACATGTTGCTGCTGCAGATCCAATCTCTGTGAAACAATGTAGACACACACCTTGGGATTTGTTCATGTCTTTTAACAAGAAAGTCAGAATGTTCCCAAACAGGAGACTGCAACCACAGACATAAATAAGTTTATTGTTAAATTGTTTATGCCTATGACCGCAACGAGATGCTAGGTTGCTAATGCTACGTGCTACAAGATAATAGCGCCATGCTGAAACAGGCTTAGGAATTTTAGTTCTGCGGCAGATAATCTCTCGTTAATAAAATTTAATGAGTGAAAAAAATGACCGAAACGGTATGCAGGTGGACCGAACCAAACGTGCCGTACCAAAACGGTTTGGTACACCCACGTGTACCATTACACCACTAATGTTTTTCGTCTGTGGGAGGAAACCGGAGTACCTAGAAAACCTACGCATGCATGAAGAGCACATGCAAACTCCACCCAGAAAAGCCCCTGGACTGGGATTTGAACCGGCAACCTTCTCGCTGAGCAGCAGCAGCTCTGCCAGTTGTGCCATCATGCTGCCCTAAATGAGTTCATGTTTCATAATTATTTTAAGTAAATTAATGCTGATTTTTGTATTTAAAAAAAGTTTGAATTTCAATCAGATTGAGACATTTGATGTTCATCATATGGGACATGCAGCATGTGAGGGAGTGAGTCCTATTACTGCAGAACAATATTTAAAGTATTTTCTTGGTAGAACAGGTGCTTCAGACAATAAAGGAGAAAACGGCTCATTTTCACGCTAAATGTGCACTACACTTGTGCCTTGGGAAAATTTCATCTTTGAGTATTGTTGATTTTAGAATATGTGGACATTATTTTGTTTAAGAAAAATGTGGTTTCTGCATAGACCACATGTTCAAGATAAGGTAATTGTTTAAGTGTGGGTGTTTACTGGGGCTGAGATCGGGTAGAGGCAGGGCTGCTGACACGGGACATGAAAGTCCCAGCTTAGATCTCCAGCCATTCCCACATGTTGTGGTTTCTCTGAGCAAGACACCCAATCCCTAACTGCTCCCCGGGTGCTTACATAGCTGCCCACTGCTCCACCTGGGTGTATCCCAGGTGTGATGGGTCAAATGCAGATAACCAATTTCACCACTGTATGGGAACATACAATTATGACAACACATAGGACTTTATTATTATTTATGTAACATTGAGACATATTATTTAGTAATTTATTTTTCTCTTTCTGTATATTTCAGTTACAAAAAAGTCATAAATGAAAGGTCTTCAGTAAACTCAAGAAAGCAAGCCTTGTCTGAAGACCTTTTATTTTGTTCGCTATCTGTCTAGCTTTGCATAGTCACGTGTTATGAGGACAGCATAATTCAATTTGTACCTTCTTCCAAAAGCCTGAATTGGGCTCTTTTACATAGCAAAACATGAAATCCCTGTGTCCGTGGGTTAAAGGCTGGGTACATTGAATGATAATAGCTAACAACGTTAGCATTGGTCATTTGAGTAGCAATTAGCCATGTTTGCCACTGTAGTAAAACTGGCTTTGAAGAGTTGCTTTGCAAGAACTTGCAAGATATGAACTGATTAAATTTCTTCAAATTCTCCTTTTTCCTATAATGTTTATTCCATATTTAATTGAATATGCTCTTAAATGTATCTTTAAAGCCATAACTCAGGTAGTATTACTGAGTAGTATTAAACAACCTAAAAAGTACCATACATGCAAAATGTGTATTTTCTAATGACAGAGCTGCCTGCATCCACATTGCTCTTGCACGTGCATACATTTGTACTCCTCTGCCAGACCTAATACCCTTCATTCTATTGTCTGTATTAAAAGAGTGATGTCTTTATTTCAGGGAGAGAGGTGGAGCAAATGGAATGAGAGCAGATAAAATATGACAACCCTCACATGAAAGGGAGGCCTTTCAAACTCAGGTGAGACATGAAAGACTCTCTCTTGCTCTTCTACTTCTCTCTCTGTTGTGTCCTTTTGTTGTCTCTCTCCATCTCCCGTGTTCCTGTTTCCCCCAATCCTTCATCTCTGCCTCGTAATTGTACATTCAAACTCAAATTGTGAATGCTAACAAGGCTTTTAGCCACATTGAATTAATACATCTAGTGCACTTCACTAATGTGCAACCTTGCAAATGTCACCTTTTATGTTGTTTTTGTGAATACATCTTAGCAACCATGCATTAAATTTTGGTTCAGCTTAAATTGCTTTTGGCTCTTTTGCAAAATTCATACAGTGACAAGCATCATACGCATGATTTGTCTAGCTAATCTTTATACCTGCAGCCATGTTTTTACTTCAAAGTACTGAAGATTAACTTCTAATAGATGTAAAATTGATCTTAACGTCTGTCTGATCTAAGAAAAAAAAAAGAAAAAAAAAGTAAAAGCTCTGGAAAACTGCCAAAACAAATAAATAAATAAGCACGTTTTACTCTGCAATGTTGACACTAAATTATTTTAACAAATGCACCTATAAGACTTTAACACCCTAACCTACAGAACAAACATTTGTAAAATGACCTGAAAAATATTAGAGCAACTTTAAATGTCAATTCAGTCCTATACAAAATCCATATTGTAGTCTCGAAGCAGTAATATATATTTTCTTTTCCATTTCATCACTTTATGTTGAGGTCAGTCAGGCTTCCCTTTCATGTCTCCAGCTCGTCCAAAATGCTGCAGCTCTGTTCTTAACAAGAACTCAGGTTTGAGCACATTTCACCAGTTTTGTCCTCCCTTCACTGGCTCCTTGTACAAATCCGAATAGATTTTAAATTTCTTCTGTTGACCTTGTAAGTGCATTAACGGCCTTGCACCCTCATACCTCTCTGACCTATTTCAACCACATGTTCCTTCTCAGGTGATGACATTATCTGACTGGCTGCTTGTAGCTGTTCCAAAAAACCAGGCTGAAGCAAAGAGGAGATTGGACTTTTTCAGTCAATGGTCCTAATCTTTGGAGCGATCTGCACCCCCCCCCCCCCCCCCCCCAAAAAAAAAAAAAAAAACATTAGACAGGCCACTTCACTTAAAAACACACCTGTTTTTACTGACGTTTAAAACACATTGTAACTTGATTTAGTGTTTTATTGTTTTGCAATTTTGTTTTTCTTTTGATGCTTTTATTTATTTTTTCTTGAAATGACTGCCATTGGTTTTTTTTTTTTTATTAGTATACTGTAATTGTAAAGCACTTTGGTAACAGCTGCTGTTTTTAAATGTTCAGTCTAATGTTTGCTTAATAAATGCACTTTGAAGGTCAAATCAGCAGCATTTCAAAAGCCAATACGCAGAAGTAAATACATGCATGTGACAAGTCACTGTGCAAACTTATCAGGGTAACTACCTAAAAACAATTGTTTGCTCAGAATTATTGCAAAGGTGTGTCTCCGTTACTTGTAAACTATTCCTTTAAAAATTTGCACTTTAATGGTTAAACCAGCTAAATTTCAAAAACAGTTTCGCTGCTGTGAAGCATGCACACGCATATGGACAACTTGCTGAGTTTCTTTAAAATTTAACAAGATAACCAACTTAAAAATTTTTTTTGCTATATTATTATTTGCTATATTATAGCAATGGTGTGTCTCAGTCTAACATTTGCTTAATAAATGCACCTTAATGGTCAAATCAGCTGTATTTAAAAATAGTTTTGTTGCCTCTGTTCTCCCGGGATGGCGCAGAGGGAGGAAAAAGTAGGAGGACGGAATGTGGCTTGTTTCTCCGAAATATAACAAGAAATGCACCTAAACAATTATTTGTTTGCTTGAAATTATAGCAAAAGTGTGTCAGTCTATTATTTGCTTAAAAAATGCACTTTAATGGTCAAATTAGCTGCATTTCACCAGGGCCGTGCAGCTGTTTTGACGGTTCCAAGCAGTGAGCAGAATGAAGATGGGGAGACTATGGCAGGATGATTAAGTCATTAAAAGCTGGTGAAGATTCTCAGTCATCCAGGACATGGTAAATAAATAAAAAAATCAAGACAAAAACAATAAAGTATAAAGTAAATTATAATAAATAAAGTCCACTTGTTTTTGTCTTGGACTTTTTTGAATTTGCCATTTTAGCCACACTTACCTATTACATGATACAACAGCATGCCATACTGGTATTACTACTCTGCTGCTATCAAGTGGCTGAAAGTGGTACTGCTCAGGTTTTTTTTTTTTTTTTTCAGTCAAAATAAATGAATACGGTCATATCTCAGCCAAAAAATGTTTATAAATATGGGGGGTGGAAAAATCCATAAATATGATGCTTCAGGCTATAAGTCGCAAGGCATGCACAAATGTACATTATGCAAAAAACCTACAACTTATACGCCGGAAAAATATGGTAGTTGGAAATCTAGGTTCAAGGGGTTAAAATTTTATTTAGTTTGTATGTTCACATTCAGTTATTTTATTATGTTCTATGTTGTTTGATTTATTTTACTTACTGTACCAAATCATGAGTATCATAAGGATGAGAAACAAATAATGACGTCAGCAACCATTAACTACACTAGTGACTTTGGTGGCACGGTGGCTCAGTTGGTAGAGCTGCCTCTCAGTGAGATGGTTGCAATATTGAAACTAGGGATGCACCAATCCACTTTTTTTTAAACTTCCAATCCGACCCCGATACCTAAATCTGGATATTGGCTGATACCGATCCCGTTCTGATATTATCATCATCATTGATTTTATAACCACATCAAAATACAAAGCGAGCTGCCAGAGAGTACGCTCATTCTGAAAGGCTTGCTAACAGCCATAGACAAAGTTGACACCAAGAGGTAAAGGCAAGATTTTGGAAACAAGACCCACACAATTAGTTAGCTTTTAAATTATATGTTAGGGATCCATCTCAGCTACTGACACAACATGTTTTATTTCTATATCTGAAAACTTGTCCAAGTAATTTTCATTTTTGTATTGTCTAAGGCTGCTTATCTGTGGCAGACATCTTGATTTGGACTGATTTCAAAAGTTAATCATTTGTAGATGTTCATCCATTGACTACTTCCAATAGATTCTTTCAAATCCATCCAGTAGTTCA
Source organism: Hypsolebias longignatus (assembly GCA_031762435.1). NCBI lineage: Eukaryota > Metazoa > Chordata > Actinopteri > Cyprinodontiformes > Rivulidae > Hypsolebias > Hypsolebias longignatus. The sequence continues at coordinate 3,968,983 of JARVGV010001299.1, read as the reverse complement.
TGAGGTATTTTGCTAACATAACATGCAAATGAACACAAAAACATTGCATGCAGACATGTGCAAAAAATATAACCCTTTCATATTCAGTGGTAGGCAATAACTATCTGTCTGATGCAAATATCAGTCAGTTTCTTTATTTGTCATATGCATACACCACATGTGGTGGAACAAAATTGTGTACAAAGGGTCCCAGTTACGGTCAATAAAATTATAAATTGTAAAGAAAATCATTAAAAAGATCTAAGATATGAATTAATAAAAACATTATACTAAAAATTCGCTAAGCACTAGTAGTACAAAAACAAGGGAGGGGGGAGGTGTGTTTGTTCCATCTGAAGTCCACGACCATCTCCTTCATCTTCTTCACATTGATGTAAAGTTTGTTCTTCCTGCGCCAGCTCTCCATTTGTTCCACCTCCTGCCTGTAGCTGGGCTCATCATTGTTTGTGAAGCATCCAATCACTGCTGTATCATCTGCAAACTTTACAATATGACAGCCTGGATGGGTAAGTGCAGTCATACGTAAGCAGAGTGAACAGGAGGGGGCTCAACACAGCCCTGGGGGGAGCCAGTGCTGAGGGTTATGGTGGAGGAGGAAAAGTTGTGGATCCTCACAGACTGTGGTCTGTTTGTTAAGTCTAGGATCCAAATGCAAATGTAGGGGCTTAGACAGTGTGAGTACAAAGTAGTTTGTCATTCAGGGTCTGATCATGGTATTGAAGACAGATGTGAAGTCCACAAAGAGCATATGGACGTAGAAGTCCTTCTTCTCCAGGTGGGTGAGAGCAGTGAGGACCACAGAGGAGATAGCATCTTCTATTGATCTCTTCTCGCAGTATGCATACTGGTGAAGGTCCTCGCTGTTGTTGGTTGTTTTGATGTGGGTCATGACCAGTTTTTCGAAGCATTTAGCGACTATCGGGGTGAGGACTACTGGCCGATAGTCATTCAGACCAGTCACTCTAGAGCTCTTTGGGACTGGGATGATGGTGCCAGTCTTCAGGCAGGTGGGAACTGTTGCCAGGGTGAGGGCGGAGTTAAAGATGTTGGCCAGCACCTCGCAGAGCTGATCGGCACAGTCTTTTAGCACCTTCCTGGGGATGTTGCCTGGGCCAGTTTCTTTGTGAGGGTTACTCCTCCTGAAAGTACTCCTCACTTTTGCTGAGGTCACGCTGAGGAACTCTTCTTCCGGTGGTGAGGTGAGTCTGATGCTGGGTGGTCTGTTTGGGTCTTCAAAGCATGCATACATTTTCTTTCTTTATGATGCATGCATAAAGAAAGCATGCATCAAACTTGTTGAGAGCATCATTGTACACCTCTAAAATGCCAGTGTAAGAGTTTAAGCTGATTAAACCTAAACGAGACATTGTGCTAGAATCCTCATTGTGGGCAAAACTACAATCAAAGGACCCAACAAAGTTGTCAGGTCCTCTGGATGATTTATTTTTGTTGAAACATTTTGTCTTGCATCATCTTATAAATAGCACCTTCATACAGTGGGTCAAGCAGTTTGATGGTGCTAAGATGGTTTCTGGAGTCCGCCCTCTCCCCTGCTGACTTGTCTGAGGCAACCATGGCCAAAGTGGTTAAGATTGAGTCAATACTGACTGTTAAGAATTATAAGACTGAGTTTGTTTTGGCTCCTCAGACCGATGAAGACTTTTGGATAAAAGACAAAACATTTCAACAAAACAAACCCATCCAGAGGACCTTACTTTACATTGTTAGATTTTTTTTTGAAACCTGGATTATTGAGCATGAACGTTGATGTTACCATCAAAGAAATTTATTTTTCAAAATTCTTGCTGAGCCATTTTAATCTCAAAGATTGCTTTAGAGCACTAACATATTCTCAATAACTGTAAAATGTATGCCATAAAACTATTCCCCTGTAAGTATCCTGATGCATGCTCAAAAATCCAGGTTAAAAAAAAAAAAAAAAAAACTAAGTAAATTCAGGCCCTGTGGACAGATTCTTTTTGTTGAAACGTTTCATCTTTTATCCAAAATATGTAAAAAAAAAAAAAAATTATAATGTGACTGACCAAGTCTTTTGAATAAAAGATGAAACATTTCAGCAAGACAAATCCACCCAGATGACCTGACTTTACTTTGTTAGATTCCCCGTTTGTGAGTTTAAACTGTATACAACTGAAAACATTTTCAAATCTGCTTGGCAGGTCACAGACTGACGAAGTCTTCTGGATGGAAGACAGAATGTTTCTCACTTAAAGAAAGTGGTCCAGATGACACGATTTCACCTTTTTATTGAAAACACTTTTGTTCTTCAGACTTAAAGAATGTTGCAGAACTGGGCTGAAGTGGAACAAAGGCCAACCTGTTGGTTACCTGAGTCCACCTCTTGAGGAAACTTTAACCTCCTGTTGACTTCCAGCCATGAGTTCAAAGGTCAGAATGAACTAATGAGGCAGAGAGTTGAGAAAGCCACTTCAGGAAGGTACCCCGCTACTTCCTTATTATTGTAGATATGCATGGAAAAATGTTGGCTGCATGAGATTTAACAGTGAGGATTTATCCAGAAATTAAATCAGACAAGAAGAAAATGAGCCATCTATGGTTTAGTGACATTTTTGTGAGAAATGGACTGGAAAAAGATGAAGGGAAGTTGAAGGGGAGAACAAAAAGCTGTTTTAATCTTTTGATCTTTTTCACCTTCCATCAACTCTTGTATCAAACAAATTAGCCAGAACGCACCTCTGCACACATCAGTCTCATTACCCTTCTCGCTCTACTCTGAGACACTGGGTAAATAGCTCTGTCTGTCAGGAGACGAAGAATCAACAACATAATGAGACTTCTGATGAGTTTGTGTGTGGGGGGTGGTGGGGTGGGGGTGCACATGTGCTTTAAATGTTTTCTTGCTCAGATCAGGGTATAAATTAGCTCTGATTCAAGAGCCCTAGCAACTCAAGGATGTAGAATGGCATGAGAACTCTGAGAAATAAAATAAGTGAAGCCTTTAATTTATTCTGAACTTGTTTATCAGTGGAAATAGAAGACATGTGGAAGGGTTACTGGAGAAATTCAGGCAGATTAAAATCAAGTATTTGATGTATTTGAAACCACAATCCTCGCAGATTAAGCCTGGATTTAACTGATGGATTCTTGTATAACAGTGTGTCACATTTTCTGTCAGAGGGAGACAAGAGTTATGTTTTTCCATGCAATAGCAGACTTTGCCAACTTTCAAAGCTCCCCAGTAATAAATATGAATTTATTTCAGCAGCACTGAGGCAAATAAACAACTTTTTTTCAATTAATGACTCCAAGTTTTCCAAAATCCCCTCTTCCTTTGCTCTTGTTTACTCCATTTGCCTTAAATAAGAGCCACATTTTGAATAGTTCAAACCTCACACAATCTATAGCGTTCCCCCAAACAAGCCAGTCATTGTCTAAATAACACAGCAGCAAGCAGACCAAGATGTTAGCACAAACAGTGAGGCAGCGAATCATCATGTCTGGCAGCAGAGGTGGTCAAAGGCCAGAGGTCAGATGTTAGAGAACAGTCACCATTAAAGGAGCCTCTTCTGTCAACACATTTGTATATAGCAGGAAGAGGCAGAGCAGTTCCCATCACTACTCTCATCACTTTGTCCTGTCATGTGATTGATGGTGCACATTACAATCATATGTAGAGACAATCATTGCAATGAAATGATGATGATGGAAATGAAACCCCAGCATACTGTAGGCAGATTTTTTTTTTTTTAACTTCACGCAGAGACTGCAAGTCATTCAAACTCTTATCTTGTAACGATTCAATCTCAACGTAGTTTTTTTTTAAAAACCTTAGAAAACTTTGTGTCTGCAATCTTAATGCATCATTTAATCACTTTTTCCAAAATATGATGGATTTGTCCAGGTCCTATAGAATGAGTTCTGCTGATTTTCAGTTTGTGAATCTCCCAGATTGTGTCAGGACACAGCTACAAAACAGAAGTGGTGGAAAGAAATGGCAGTAAGGTCATGCTATGAGGTCATGGCCTTTCCACTGACCCACTGGTATCACGTCCGCTCTAGCTTATTGGTATCTTGTCACACTAGTAGCCCAAGACATGAGATCAGAGTTGCTCCTTCTGCTTTATATTCTGAACAAGCAGTAGGCCAGTGTCCCCCATCACAGAGGAATTTAAAGTGAAGTTTGTAGTTTGTGAGATGAGTGTTAATCTGAACTGGAATTGAGCAGGGAATGCGATTAAATAGAATGTTTTAGGTGAAATATATTCAAGTGAGTAGGAGTTACAGTGAGTATAAGAGTAGAGGTGGGCTGCTTTTAATTAATTCATTAATTTATTTATTTAGTTTGCTTGTCCAAGGCTGTGCATACTGATGGATCCTGGCAGTGCAGGGAGAAATGTTATTAATGACCAGGTGCAGAGGTGGTGCCAGAGGGTGTCCAATGGTGGCCTTGTAGGTTTAATGACCCCAAAATGGAAGACTGAAGAGGGTTCAGACACAAAATACAAAATAAGTGTTTTTGTTTGTGGGGATCAGAAGCTGGGCTGTGGTAGAAAGCAGGGAACAAGGTGAGTATGACGTTTCTGATTGTCCAGTGTCCAGATCAATGCCCACGTGAGTAAAGACAGCGTGACCTGGAGGGAGATGATTGGGAGGAACGGCCTCTCTGATCTGAACTTGGGCGGTGCTCTTTTGTTAGGCTTCCGTGCTAGACATAATTTGTTCATCACAAACACCCATGTTCGAACTAGGGATGGGGCCGATCCGATCCAGTATCGGTATCGGCTTCCGATACCAGCATAATTTACGTATCGGGTATCGGACCCATCCTGCCGATACTCTCCCGATACTTTCTGCATGTGTGCTTAACACTGCTGTCATTCACATTTTTGTGAACATTTCACATTGCTCAATCTC
>JARVGV010001299.1:3761704-3771840 GCA_031762435.1 Hypsolebias longignatus | reverse complement strand
GACACTGAACCCCTCATTGCCTCTGATGTGTGTCCCATCAGTGTATGAATGTGATAAAGCACTGATTATTCTTTGTATAGATCTAGTAGAGTATGAATGGGTAAATAAGGCACAGATTGTGTCGTAAAGAGCTTTGAGTATATTGACAAGATAGAAAGATTCTATATAAGTACAATGCATTTATCATTTACCAAATCCCTTCTGAATCAGTATGAAGGGTATGTAATCATCTGTTTTCTAAGATTCATTGACTGCAACAAAAAAACAATAGGAAACAGTGTCAGTATGAATAAGAAACAGAGACTGTCTTATAGTTTCTACTTTAATAAGAATGCACCTTGGCATCCCTTTACTTACTTCACTTTAGGCTATTATTTTACAAACTAGATATAAAAGAACATAAATAAATGACATAAGTTACATGTACCTAGAGCTCCTTCACCAAAACAAAACAAAAAAACCTTAATGTTCCCAAAAGTACAAAATAGATCAAGAGAATGTTAGATCTACATGGCTAGATCATTCTGGCATCAGAAGGCATACATGACAAAACATTAACTAGCGTTGTGTTTTCATTTTCTGTCATTTTTTTCAACTTATTTGATATTTAAGTAAAGGAACAAATATTGTACAGTACATTCTAGTTTCGTTCTCCTTTCTAACACATCTTGCATATTTCCAAACAGGTCCTTTTTTCAATAGATAACCCAAACCCTTTTACCCAAAAAGTAAAAAAGAAAATGACCAAATCAGAAAAGATCTGCATTCTGTTTTAAAGACAGAGGTGTTTTTTGTTTAATTACTGTATATGAAGAATCTCTTATGAGTTCAGTAACATTCATGTTGGTATACTTTAAACAAAGCAAAACAAAATCAATTGTAATCCAATGGGTTCAATTGGTGTCCCTATGATGAGCTCTGGAAAAAGGACTACCAGTAATTAACAATACTGTAGATCCTTTTTGACGCTCCTTTCTATAAACTCCTCGGCCCTTTGTGTACAAGTTTGTCCTTTTTTGATTCTTTCCAACACGCATCAAGATAGCTGATCCCTTTTTGACCTGACAGGACCCTGGGAGTCCAGTGTCCAGTCTGCTTCAGTGGACACAGGAGACCTTAAAGTCCGACTCCCCTGTGTCTCCGTGTGTCCTTTTGCAGCTCCAAAAGCAGAAACGGATTGTATTCCATGAAGTTGTTCAATAAATGCTGTCGCTGAGGAACGTTTGCATGACGTAAGCAATGTGTTGTTCTTGTTTTTAATTTATTTATTTTTAAGATGACACAAAAAAACAAAAGAAAAATATCCAGGAATTTTCTATCTTTATATCAAAATCTATACAGCTCTGTTGTCTTGCTGTGTTCTGCAGTTTCTTGAAAACAGACACATAACTGATACTGGCGCTTTAGTCTTTTCCAGTCTTAGAGCAAATCCACACACCCGCACACACAAACACACCATCACATCCGCAAACAAAACAAACCAATAAAAAAACACAAATTAATTTTTTTTAATAAAAAAAAAATATATCCACTGGAGCCAGGCTTATCAGTTATGTTACATTCTTCTTCTTGTCTCTTTATTGATGCTGCCAAATCATTCATGGCAGCTCCAGCTCATCGCTGCAGGGCCAGCAAGCACGGGGGAGTCAGTTGACGTGCCATGAGATTTCCAGGAGCTTCTGGATGGACTCATCATCTTGTCAGTGGAAGAGATCCCAATGGAGTGATAGGAAGCAGGAGGATGAGGAAGAAGGGTGGCAAAGAGGAAGAGCGGGAAGGGTTTTGGTCGTGGCGAGCAAGGCCGAGATCCTTGTCGTGATGGACGGCGGCAGCTGGAGAGAAAGAGACAGGAGGACAGGAATGAGAGGCTGCATAAGTCACGGTGGGTTTGGATGTAAACAATGTTTTTGCTTGGTGTCCAGTTCCAACCAACAACTGATCTGCAGCTCCAGCATGCGCACTGTTCTGTCTGCAGGGGGAAATATGGATATTGTGGCAGTGATACATTAACATTTGTGTGCCACATGTTGTTTGTACTTAATACATGAAACATCCCCCATTTATTGGCACAAATGAAAAGCATACAAAGAGGTATTTACAGAGAGCATCTGCATTACAGAAATGCTCCGCATTTAGCCAACGCTAGTGCAGCCGGATTTATTTACTAATGGAAAAAAGATCCTTGTTCAGTCAAGAGCACTTCTCAAGAGCAAATCTTGATTAATTCATGCTTAACTATTAGATATTAATTATTGTCATTTATGCTATATTCATGTTTTAGTTTTTTTTTTTTTTTTGTACAGAATGCTATATTTTAGGATGAACTAAATGCTCTCACAATTCAAATAGTTTTGTTAGTTTACATTATTAATTAAGTTCATGATGGCCAAAATAAAATATATGTTGACCGTTATAATGGATTCCTGTGTAAAGGTTATAAATAATAACTTACGGACTTTAGATAGCTTCTTGAATGGATTCAGTTTGGAGACACAGAGTTTTCATGTCACACAGAATCCATAAGGTAACAGATCATTCAAACGCAAATAAAATCAAGGTGGGTTGCTTTCATCTAAAACAACTCCAATCTTTAAAATTTCACAGCAGTTCATGCAAAACCTTTGCACCATCATCAATTTTCTATTGCATGTTTTTTAGCAGAAATTTTAGTTTTTTTTTTTTTTTTCACAAGTCTGAACACCCAGAAGTGCTCTCATTACATTGTTAAAAAAAAAAAAAAAAAAGAAAAACCTGAAGAGTTTCATACAAATAACCACATAATAAGAAATGACAGCAGTGGAAAGGTTTGTAATATTAATTGTATAAGTTTTTATCTTTTTTATGGTTGCAGAGATCCACTTTGGTCTTGGTTGTGTTCAAACTTGCCGTAAAGTCATCAGTCGAGTTGAACTTCAACTCTGTCCAAGCTAAGCAAGCCGTGTACAGGTTTACCTTTTGATAACATTTACACAGATCTCACTTCAAAATGGCTAAGAAATTATACTTTATTCAAAAATGATTAGTTTCCACTGCAGTTTGAGCTACAGGGTGGATCAGGGAAATGATGAGTATTTATTTTCCTCGGCTGCCAAAGTGATACAGCCATAGACTGAATAGGTGATGGACTAGAGCCTGACCGAGATGGAAATTCTGGCAATCGTCGATACCAATATTGGAAGAAGGCGACCGCCGATAATGATATAATTCGTGAAAATCTTTTAGCTTTGTCCACCTCCAAGAAGCTACCAAAACAGCAAGTTCTTGTTTATTTAGCACGGCTCTTAACAGCCAGGAAGCTAAGCAAATCAGATCCATGCTATACGTTGACTCACACTAGGTTTACAAGTGATGCACTGGTCATAAAAAAATATTTTTTATAATGCGCATTCACATTTTCAATCCTCCACTATACACCATTAAGTTATCAAGTGTGTTATAAAAATAAATAAACAAACACCCTTCACTGTTCACTGTTGGTCTGTCTGTTTAAGATTATGTTATAGCACTGACATATAAACCTCTGTGTTAGATTTATTAAGGATATTTTTTTACAAGGCAATAGCCTACAAAGTATGCTAGTTTAACTAAACGTTAGCTTGCTACCTTGAGAGGCACATAGCTAATAAATGGGTTGGAGTACTGAAGACAATTAAGTATTGTTGATTTATTTTACAGATCAGTTAAAATAAATTTACCATGCTCTGTTCAGCAAAATACTCTATTCAGTTCAGTTTATTTATATAGTGCCAAGTCACAACAGACATCGTCTCAGGGCACTACACAGTATTGCTCCCTGCGTCCTCTGTGCTGAATGTGAAAGTGAAATTTAAGTGAATGGCAATGAAAGCAGTCTTCATGTGCCCTCTTCTGGATAAATTGTACAATTACAGCTGGTTCCAGCACTTTAGGGGTGAAAATAAAAAGTGTTTATCAGCTCATAATGGGACAATTATCACAGACAATTATCCCCAATCGTCTACATCAGCCTACATTATCATCCCTACCAACATATCAGTCAAGCTCTATTATAGACCATGTGTTTCTCACCATTTTCCTGTTGTTGATATTTGAAGCCAAAAACTTAAGCTCTGCTACTCCCCCATACACAAAAATGGCGGCATGGTCTTTCTGTTAAGCAAAAAATAAAAAATTACAGCTAACTAGCAAAGGTAAGTACTACTTGAATCAATAATGGTCAACACTTGAAAGAAAATTGTGAAGGGCTTTTTGTTAATTTAAACAGCAATGTCTGGTTTGTTTAGATGGAGGCGGCAGGACTTCAAATGTTGTTAATCCCGTTCAAAATTCAACTTCCGTCAGAGGTCTAGATTTGGTCTACGGTTGCAACAGGTCAGAGAGCAGAGATCTCTGCCTTGATTCTTTTGTCTGCTTAAGTCAAATGGACCGTCAATGGGACTCCTGGGGACTCAGCCAAACAGATATGTCTCACGTCCCCTCACCACCTTAAAGGCTAGAAGCATTTTCTAAACTACTAGCTCCCTACTCATTTTATAGGCTAAACTCTGGTTTGGTTCTGAAACCTGCAGTGGAAACAATGTGAGTATAAAAGAACTAAACTTTTGTTTCCTGCATAAGAGTCCTGCAGTGGAAATCTGCTTTTAATCAGTTGAGAAGAGCAAGTACAACTAGGAATGTATTTGTTGTTCCTAGCTTTCAAATGATAAATATTAATAATTTGTTGTCAAATATAAAAATGTGTAATTTCTGGAATGCTGATCTGGTAAAAACAAGCCATAAAAAAACTGTACATCAGCTCAAGCTGTCACAAACTAATATTAGTTCTAAAATTATGGAAAAATAGAAGAGATAATTGGCATGAGAATCATGAAGGAAAGAAAAATGATTTGCACCATTAAAGCCAAGATAGGTGCCAAAATACACAATGTTTCAGTAGTGTTATTAGGTTTTTTAAACTTCTAACACAATTTCTACATTATCAAATGATTGTTTGGAGGGTAAATTTAACTAAAACTCACCAAGGTTTTGTAAAAATTTCATTAAAAACAACAAATGCTTGTCACTTTTATTCACAACCAAATTTGGCATTCAGTTGAGAAAAATCTTCATGTAGAATTTTGAAGGTTTTGACGCGGCTCATTTCATGGCATTTTTGCAGTAACTTTTGCTTAAACGCTTTCCATTGCTCAATGTTCTACAAAACGACTCTGCTTTTGCGGACTCTCATCCAAACAGCTTGTTTCTTTACAGAAGAAAGTAACTTTCCGTTTTCACGTTCATCCTGGCGTCTCTAATCCCAGTGTTCTCCCTCTGACTATGAATACATCCAGAGATTATTTCACTGACTCATGATCCATTACACACCAAGACTGTTAGATGTAAACTCATCAATGTGAAAAAACAACTCATAATTGTTGGCAACAAAACCTGACTCCTAGATGAAATGGTAACACTTTACAATAAGGTACACAACATTTGATTAACTACTAAGGAACACCTCAGGAACGAACCGGGAGCTAATGAGTAGATAATCTGTACTTACTGGGGAACACACAGACAAGTCTGGGAACTATTGGTTTGTTACCACAGAAACAAATTCTCAATGTGGGTTCTGAATAAACCTTGCACCAGAGAGGTCACAGCTCGTAATTGTCAAAAACCTGTTTCCTAGTTATTACTGATTTTATTGGATTCTTACCTCTGATTAGCATTTTCATAATCTTGGACTCCAGTCATCTTAACTATGTCTGACTATCACTTACTGAGTACCAAATCATTGCCTGGCTATTATTTTGTTCACTGATGTAGTGAAGTATCATACCAAGTTTTTAATGAGGAACAAACATTACTTGATCACTACCTGACTATTACCTACTGTAGTCACTAATAAGGCTTGGCTGTGTGTTTCCCAGTAAGTACCATTAGCTCCTGATTCATTCCGCTTTGGTTTCCTTGGTAACTACCCATTAGTTCTTGATTAGTTCCTCTTCATTTACAAGGTTACTAATCAGTAGTCCCTAATAAGGTTTGGCTATGTGTTCCTCGGTAAGTACTGGTTAACTACTCATTAGTTCCTGATTCATTCCTGAGGCGTTCCCTAGTAGCTAATCAAATTTTGTGTATCTCATTGTAAAGTGTTACCCCCAAAGGTCACATTGACTGCAGGGATTTATTAAAATCTTAACTCTACTAACTTGATGTGCCAAATAAAACAGTAAAGTTGAATTCATTTATCTACTTTAATTGGACTCTGTGGAGTTTAATGGGTGTGTTCCTCTGTCTGCATAAATTGTGTTTTTTGAACTCAATAAAAAAAAAAAAATCAATTGAATAATTAAGCCAAGCGTTTGTAGGTAAAACTCTATGAAGTTGCTGATATTCCAACAAAATGCACAAAGACCCAGGATCCACCCAATAGCAGGTTATCTTTCTTCTTATTAGCAGTCTGTGAACTCTGTGGGGTCTGTTTGGCTGGCTGGGCGTCAGCTGCTGATTAATTCTTCTCATTAACATGCCGAAGGCAACTGGGCTGCAGACTGATCACAGAACAGTGGGTATCGATCTGCTGGAGGTGCAGCTTACACCACCTCAGGCTGAACATGGCTTCTGGAGATGAGGGGTGCTAATGAACATTATACTGTAGGCTGCAAATACTTGTGTTTAAAGCAAGATTTAAACTAATTTCTTTATGGCTTTTTTTTTTGGTCAAAAAACATTTGTGTTCAGAGTTTTGGCAGCAGAATGAAAACAGTATACTCACATTCATGTCAAGTTGAGTGTTCTTCCATTAGCTTCTTGTTTCTTTAGCAGTAACAATACTGATTGTGGTTCATTCTGTATCAACGTTGCTACTTTCACTGAATAATTCCTAAAAAAAAAAAAAATTCCTTCATCTTGCCTCCAGTTTATACAACCAGTTCAACTGGTCCAAACTGGAGTCCATCCAAAGTGTTGAGGAAGAGTCATTGGCTTCTGCAGTCGAGGTGCGCCGAGAGCTTTGATTCAGACGGCAGAACGATGGAACAATCCAAAGTATGTGTTTATTGAAGGTGTAGGTGGGCATTTGTATTTTTATTTTGGGAAGACAGGGAAGTGGGAAGGCTCCTTTGGAAGATCAAAGACATTCTCAGTAACATCCTGAGGGCAACAAAATAAGTTCTGGGAGAACAACAAGGCCAGAAAAGAGCAAAAAACACAAAATAATCTTTAAATAAATCTTCCCTGCACCAGCACCTCCCAACAGAACGCAGCTCTCAAACCTCTCAGAGATTTAATGTTCACGTCCAACAGGTAGGATCCTCCATTTTGTCTGAGAGGTATCAAACAGATTCAGCTGAGAGAGAAGACGGGACAATGGAGGCCAGGGCAGCCTGCGGGTCCCGCAGAAAGAATCCATGTACAATAAACACAGTCACAGGAAATTCAAAAAATCTGCTCCTCAGATTATTCTGGAGAGTTAGAGAGACAACACTTTGCCCCAAAGGAGGAAGAAATGTTGACTCAACCCTTTCGTTCCTCCCTCCTTCCGTCCAAACCATTAAAGGCACTCCACACTGGCCTCTCGGAAGCACTTTTTCAGCTATCCCTTTATTCGTCCAAAAAAATGCTGCAGAGTGTCCCATTCTTAAAAAGAACCAAAAGGGCAAGATAAAGGTCAGATTTTCAGAAAAATAAAAAGTGACATTTTTGCCACTTTTTCAGTAACGTCTTCTTTTTTAGATCCAATTTAAAGTGCATGGATGAGGTAAACTACTTCATAGTTTTTGTCTCTTTTTTAATGTTTATTTTTTTATACTCATTCTTTTATAAGAATGTCTTTTTGATTCCTCTTTCCTCGGTTTTATCCTCTCAGACCGGAACCATTCTGCCTTGCATCTGTTGCATTTGGGACAGCATACTCTGGACACTGGTCAGGATCTTGTTCTGGTGTGCTGCTGAGGAAATGCCGATGCGGGCCATGTCCCTAAGAAGAAACAGGGGAAAACAGACACTTTAGGGCCAAAGACAACAATAGCATATGTACAAAGGTCAGATATGAATAATGAATTTTACAGCCTTCCAGTGAAAATTGGCTTGACGATTTAACTGTTATGTAACAGGCTTCTGTTGCCAACATGCTAAATCTAATTTTACAGATTTTTATTTGAAATGTTACAGAAATGAGACAAAAACATTTTTGGGCAAAAGAGAGATTATCTTATTTAGAACACATTTGGTTATGTGTTTAACTCTACACAATTAACAAAAGGAAAACAAACAGCAGCATACTGAAATGATCTCAGGTGCTTCGGTTACTAGGACAAGCTGAACATTGATGCAAATTAGGTTAAAGACAGAACAAAAAAAAAGAAACAGTCCTATAGATTAATTTCCAAAGATGTTTCTAGAAAATGTTCCTATATTTTTGTGAGGGGTGGGGGTGGGGGGATAAGATGATGGGGATTAAGGGCCTTAATCAAGGGCCCAGCGTGGGGCAAATTAATATTAGGGATGCACCGATCCACTTTTAATTTTTATTTTTTTTGTCACTTCCAATACCGATACCCTATGTTTAATATCGGTGGGTGTGGATTGATACAGAAAAGTAGTGCTGAATTAACTTAAAACATTTTTTTAAATGCAGACATAAATGTACTGAATTACAAATTTACTGAGAAAACTGCACCAGTACAGACAATTTAAAACACACCAATAGCTTCACAAGTTTCGTCGAGCATGTAAAAACAACACAAGTTTAAAGGTCCACTGACATGATGTTTGAACTTTGCATAAAATGACACAACATATATATCTTGTATCATTGAACTATGTTCGTTTTTGCAAACAAAACGATAAATATATGAACAGACCTGCATCTCTTTAAAATTTAACATAAAAAAACACCTAAAAAATATAATTGTTGGCCGATATTATAGCAACAGTGTCTCTGAGCTGAACATTATCTTTATAAATGTTCAAATCAGCTTTATATAAATAGGTTCACAACGCTGGTACGTGCACGCGCTTCAACAGACACAGACATGCAGCACCTGCCGGCACCTGCTGTCTGGGGGTGGGGGGGCTTCATATTCAACTATCACATCTACTGTTATTCCATCACTCAGTCCTCTGTGAACAACAAGCAGCCATCAGGACATTCAAGACCAGTTGTTGGTTGATGTCCTGTTACATGTGAACAGCTGTTTTCTTACCAGCATCACATACATGAAGAGTTATGAAGTCAATCATCAGCAGCTGTCAATCAATTTGTACAGCGAGATAACATACATTCACAAGAATCTAATAATTATTTCACATGAATTTCTTTGTTTTGTTTTTTTTTATTTTGCAGCAGTTCCAGCTGAATGCATGCAGATCAAAACTTGGTTTTATGTAACTACAGGCATTAATATTCTAATATAATAAATCCTCCACTAAAAACTAGTCATCTTAGAGCTGCCAGCCTCAAATAAATATATCTAATTTAAATTATTTTATCCATCCATCCATCCATCCATCCATCCATCCATCCATCCATCCATCCATCCATCCAGGGGGCGGCTGTGGCTGAGTGGTTAGAGCAGTCATCCGCAAATGATGAAGTGTCCCTGGGCAGGACACTGAACCCCTCATAGCCTCTGATGTGTGTCCCATCAGTGTCTGAATGTGATAAAGCACCGATTAGTCTCTTTAGAATGACTTGTTCAATGAGGGACCAGACAAAGTGCAGCTCAAAGACCCCTATGATGAATAAAATAAATGGAATCAGTGTTCCCTCGCCCGGACGTGGGTCACCGGGGCCCCACTCTGGAGCCAGGCCCGGAGGTGGGGCATGCTGGCGAGTGCCTGTTGGCCGGGCTTTTACCCATGGGGCCTGACTGGGCACAGCCCGAAGAGGAGACATGGGTCCCCCTTCCCATGGGCTTACCACCTATGGGAGGGGCCAAAGGGGTCGGGTGCAATGTAGGATGGGTGGTGGACGAGGGTGGGGACCCTGGCGGTCTGATCCTCTGCTACAGAAGCTGGCTATTGGGATGTGGAGTGTCACCTCTGGTGGGGAAGGAGCCTAAGCTGGTGTGTGAGGTTTGGCTAGAAATAGTCGGACTCACCTCAACGCATGGCTCTGGCTCTGGAACCAGTTTCTTTGAGAGGGGTTGGACACTTCCACTCTGGAGTTG
>JARVGV010001299.1:3705579-3719099 GCA_031762435.1 Hypsolebias longignatus | reverse complement strand
CAGGAAAACCAAAGCTATTAGTTACCAGCTAGCAGTCACCACCCCATTCCCATAATGCATAGCGGTATTTCAGTGTTCTTGCACCATGAGTGAGATGGCCGTCTGTGTTATACAAGTCCATCTTGTTTGCTGTCCGAATTTGGGTGTGTCCTGAGCATGAGTCATGGTGTTACCAGATGTCAAGCTCAGAGTGTGAGCAATATGATTGACTCACATGGTGTTAAATACAAACAACTTCCCATATGCCTGAACTGTATCGGATCGGGAAAGTATCGGTATCGGCCGATACGCAGTTTTAAATATCGGTATCGGATCGGAAGCAAAAAATGTGGATCGGTGCATCCCTAGTTCCTACCCTCACCTAAAGTCACAAATGCTGGGTAGTGACTCAAGGAATGATGATGCTGATACAAGCTGTTACAAGCTGTCAAAATGAGTTTTCTCTACATTGTAGATAGACTCGCTCTTAGAAACAAGGTGAGAAGTTCAGTTATTTGGAGAGACTTAGAATAGACTGCTGCTCCTCTACTTTGACAATTGCTAGTTGAGGGGTGGTTTAGGCATCTGGTAAGGATGCCCCCCTGGGGCATGTCCATCTTGGAGGAGACCCTGGGGAAGACACAGGACATGCTGGAGAGACTATCTCCACCGCTAGACTAGAGTGGGTATCGGCAGTGGGCAGCCCCTTGAGTGCTTTGCCACTGATAAGAGTGACTCCACTCGGCTCTCGTCTTATTGGTTCTTCTCAGGTGTTGGTGATCTGCCACTGTGACCTGTTTCCCCACTCTGTGGGCAAAATTGTCAATGCCAAGTGGGCAGTATTGTAACAGGTCATTGTTTTCAAGCCACTCTGCCCATTGTGATCCTTCACCATCTTATAATCAGACTTCATTTTCTTTAGCTTATCCTGGCACTGCTTATAAGTTTGGGTGTAGTCATATTGCACCATCATCCATCATCTCTGATACGTATCTCTGTAAATGCATTCTTTATTGTGGCACCATCCAGCTCACGCTCGTAATATCAGCCAATAAAGTTAGAAAGGTCTGTAATTTATCATTTGTCCATAGTACTAATTATGAACTTCTATACCAGAAAATAACAAAAGCAGCACACACTCAACACAATCAGAGAGAAAATGGAGGTTCAGATGTACTTTGAAATTTTGCTTGGTGGGTCATACGGTGATGCGGTTCCACTGGCCAATCAATGGCTGCTGTCTGCTCATGTAAAAATCATCACATCGGAATAGTTTGCTTGACACTAACAAGGTGGTCCCATAAACTGGACTGAGTGGGGACAGGTATCGATGCGGAACAGACGAGTTCAGACACAGTGGCAAAGTGCCATATGTCTCTCAGCTGACACGGAATTGCCTTGATATCATACAAGAAGTGCTAGAAGAGGTGGTTGTGAAAAGAGATGTCTAGAAATCTATGCACAAGCTGCTACCACCGCAACCCAACTCCAAAACTAACGGAAATAATGGATGGATGGAGGAAAAATTTAAGCATTTAGTTAGCCTTTTGCTACTTTAACTTTTAGCCATTTTTGCGTTTAGTTTTTATAAAACCGTTTGCATCTTTTAGGTAATGTTTCACTGTTTTTAGCTTTCAACTAGACATGCTTCGTTTAGTCCCTGGCTATTGCTTTTAAGATTTACCTAGTGTTATATTATTTTTAGCTACAGTTTTGCTACTTTTTGTTTAATGCTAATGTATTGACACAACAGTATTTAGTAATCGGCTTCTTTTCTCAGTAATAAGTCAGTGTCAGCTTTTTCAGCAAAATTCAACAGTCATTTACATTTAATTTTGTTTTTCACAAAGAATGCAGTTTCTCAGCTTAACATTTGCACCTTTGTGTGCAGTATGCCACTGTTTTATGTAGCAGTCTGTGGTCGATACACATCAACCTAAATCTCATGTGGCAAGAAGTTGACAAAGACCATTAAAACATTTTGAAGAAACATAAAGCTGTTTCAAATTAAGGGATCTGTCATTACATACTTGCTGAAACTGTCCTCATTTTAAAGACTGGGATGAAAAGATTTATGAGTGTGTACATTGACAGGCGTGAGTGTAATCCCATCACTGAGGTTTGTTTGTTGCTATGACAAACACGGCAACAACATTGTACAACTTTATGACTATAGAAAGTCTTAAACACATTCCATTATGTCAGTATGCCTCCCTGAATTTGGTATGCACACAGACGCACACACACTGTCTTTGGCAGTACCTGTCGCACTCCCAGAATGCACCACTGGGAGCAGGGGAGCGTGGGAGAGCTGTCGACTGTGACTGACACCCGTTAATTAATCCTGGGAGAGAAAACGGTGCTGGGAGATGGCAGCGAAACACTTCTACAACCTTCATACAACGTTGGCTCAACATGGCCCGAAAATTTTCCTATCTTTACAGAAGAACTCCAGAGGGAGACGTCTTTAAAATCTCCTCTTAAAATAAAGATTTTTTCCCACTTTTATTTATGGATTTGACATGTTGTCAGAGCTTCATTTCTTTCTGTTCGTTTCCTCTTTTGCTTCTACAGTCTTCTCGACTTCAGTCTGTCTTTCTCATTTTTACTCCAACCACATCTTGCATCTTTCCTCTCTGTAACCTCCATCCTCCTCTTTCCTTCTGCTACCACCCCTTTCTCGTTCTGTTTCTCTTTAACAATAATTGTTGGCCAAGTGTTGAGCGGGGCCAAGCGGGAGAGCCGGCTAAATTGGCCAGAGCATCGACCCTGCTATTACCATCCGACTGGGGTTTATTCAATGCTCCCCTTGAGTCCTTCCAGCTTTGCCTTCATTCTTCTCTCCATCCCTCCCTCTTCCCCCACAAAACCGCCACTAAGAAAGCTGAGGAAAATCTGTGAAACACATCAAGGCTTGACAGGAGCCCTAAAATGGAGAAGAAACCTCCGTCTAACCTGAACACAGAGGAGAAAACAGCTCTTCTAAGTGGCTGTCACTGGTTCTTGTTACTGCACTGCAGCATGAGTGCTTACATGTGAATTAGATTTTTTTTTAACCCCAAATGTAACTTTTTTAAATCACTCTCTTTGAATTAGATACATCTTATGTAGATGTCAAAACTACTCAAAAGAAAATGCAACTTTTTGTACAGCTGGACCTCTGAGCATAAGAAAATCTTGCCTCATCGTAAAAATGTGGAAAAACAAAGCAGTGCTACAGATATTCAGTCAGTCAGAGGAAAAGAAGATTTAATAAACAGGCCTAGAAGTCACTGAAAGAATGCAAGTTTCATGCAAGGGATTTAAACAAAGATTATCTTATAATACGAAGAGACAGTTGTAGCCGTGTTGCCCAAACCTTTTGAAGTTCGTTAAGTATGATCTCATGCAACAATGAAAGATCTTGGGGAAAATGTGTTAATCCATCTGTAACACTGACTGAGTTGGAGCTACTTTTGTGTTTGTTGGGGTTACTCAGCTCTGGGGGCCATTTTGAATTGTGTTACTCCCAAATGTTCAAGTCACTTGGGATATCCAATTATTATTTTCAAGAGGTCTCATTAAAATTTGTCCAGAAATTTATGAGATATATTTTTAATCAGCAGACATATGTACAATAAATGTACAAAAGCACAAGCAAAAACAATGATACACTTTCAAAGGCAGCAGGAACAAAGCCTAATAATTCTTTGAACACTAAATCTAAACACACACACACAAAAAAAAAAATTGTCATTAATGTCCTCAGTCATGTAGTAGCTTCCTTATTCTGTCAGGCTTTAGGCAGGTAGATCTCAAGACCTGCAGCAAATTGACTGGCTTAGCTCTTGACTTTAATCTGTAAAGTGAGTACTGATTTCAAACATAGCACAGTACTAGCCTATTGGAGGAACAAAGGTGTCCAACGGGTTACAAAAAAATACAATACAGCAGGAAGATCAGTGCTGCACAACATAAAACCCCTTTTTTATTGTACCATCTCAAAACAACTCATTTTTCAACTCAACTTGGTTCTGCACACTCATTAGTTTTCCATAAACCTGAGTGCTGTTCCAATGTGGGTAGGTCATCATAAAACAGCTGCCCAAAATTATTTAATGAGTAAATACAGGAGATTGTCATAATACGCTCACTATTCTCTGCCATGGTTATCAGAAATGCCATGCTGGAGTGAAGGCTGTCTTTATATTGTGGATCAGAGCCCATAAATCCGGGGTGTCCAGTATGTCGATCGAGATCTACAGATCAATCTCAAAGGTATGGAAGATCACATTGCATTAACAAAATAGATGTCAGTCTATCATTCAGCCTCCCTACGAAATTTATTACTAGATTTTTCTACAGCGCAGCCAGTCTGAGGCCCTGTTTACACAACGTGAAACCGTCGTTCGTTTATAAACAGGCTTAGCCTCTCTGAAACTGAAGGTTTCTGAATCCAGGTCTCAGAGTGGACATTTTTTGGGGAACCCCATACAGACGTGTGAAATCCTCCGAAAGTGTGAAGTAGCACTTGTGCACTACAAGCGGCTGCAGTCCAAAATTTTTTCTGCTCTAACAACAGTTATAATAAATAACAACAGCTATAATAAACGGCAGAGCAGAGTGTTTCTGTGCTGCTCACCCTTTTTCAGCATGTAGGAGCAAAACTAATAAAATCCAGGCTCCAAAGAGACGTTTGTATCTCCACCAGTTTGGACGTAACTGTCACGCATATGCTGCATGTACAATGAATGTAGTTGAGCCCTGTCAGGGTTGCCTTTTCTGTGCACATGTTCAACAAACACAACACACACACCTCATCTTAGAATATCTTTACTCAGCACATGTGACAGTTTAGATCAATAAACTATCATTTTAAAGGCACAATACTATAGTTCATAATTTCTTATCTGGCAACCTGACTGACATGGAAACTACAACATTGTCATGTAAACCCAATCATTTTTTTTGTTTATTACCCCAGTAAATATTGAAAAAACACTAATGTTTCCAGAGGTTGTTCTCGTGTAAACGGAGCCTGATAGTAGGCACGCCATTTTATTAGATGTACTGTATTTTTAAAAGTAAATAACAAAACCAAATGCAGCTTTACAACATTGTTAAAATGGTTAGTTTCTTGTAAAAGAGTCGCTTTTATGATTGACATCAGTGTCATTTGTGGCCAATCAAAGGCCTGCACTCTGCTGACATCAAATCTACAGCGCGACTTGGCTTGCGTAGAACCTTGGCCAACTAGGTCCTAAAAGGCGAGCTGAAAGTTGGCTCTAGCCCCTAATGAAAAAACTCTGAACCTGAGTGGGGTTGACCCAAGTACAACTTAGTCAAACCCATGGAAAAAGGCCAATAGAGTTTCATAATGATGGAATTGCACAACATCCAGGTTTAAAAATCATCACGCTTTGCTAAATTGTAAGGCACGTCCAGGGAAACAGTTTTCAATTACCCTCACACACACACACACACACACACACACACACACACACACACACACACACACACACACACACACACACACACACACACCCACACACACACACACACACACACACACACACACACACACACACACATGCATGCACCCCAATTACCAGAGATGCTGGCTCATTCCCAGCATGACCTTCAGAGAAGCAAACTGAGATGATTTCAGAAGGGATTTTTTTTTTCCATTTGCTCTGTTCGTGACTCTAAGTGGATTTTGAAAGAAAGAGAAACCGAAAGAAGAAAAAAAAAACCCTGGTGGATGTTTCATGAGTGACGGTTGTAATTACAGAGCTCCAACTTGTAGGTCAGAAAAAAGGAAAAAAGCTCAGGAAAAGAAAACAGCTATCGACAGACAAGGTGATAGTTCAAAGATCAAATGTTGGCTGGCTGACAAGTGGGGTGGGCAGAGGTCAGCGTCAGAGCCGGCACTAATGTTCAAGTCCTACCTGCAGCGTTAGGAAAGCAGCAGAGGTGACATAGCTGGGTCTTATAAAATCAGCTGAATAATGAGCTTTAACAGCTGTTGCTTGTAGCCATTATTGTCCATTTCTGAGCTGACTAACAAGACAATGAGGATGACCTCCCAGCTCATCCATTAAAATATGGGAGCAGTGAAGTGAGTACTGGGGCTCAACAGCGAAAACATTTACTTATTTATACTAAGAAAAAATAAAAGCTGCATTAAACCAGCATTCCTTGAAGGAATGCATATCACCCACTGCCATGCATGACAAAGTCTTAAACAAAAAGCTTGATTGTTTGGACCTCAAAGTATGTGGTAGGGATGAATTTTAGCTACTGCGCCATCATTTACCTCAATATTTGTACATGAACTGGCTGGGTTATAGCCAGTTTGGTGTAATCAGTTGTAGAGGTGCATCCAGTGATTACTTTTAGTTTTATTAAATCTGTCTTGTTGTTCAGTCAAACAAACCCATTCTCATATAAACACGTGCAATTACATGATCACCCGCATTCCCTGTCCGCAGGAAATAATAAGTTCAATAAGTGCAGTGAGCAACTGGCTCTATGTTAAAGAGAAAGACTGAAACATTCATGTTTAAATGGGGCTAATAAAAGAAGAAACTTTAGATGCAAACCATGTTGTTTTTCATCAGGAATTCATTAACAGCAGCTGAATTGTTTCATGCTTTTCCGTCCTGATTGTTGTTACAGGAAGTTGAATGTCCGGGAGTTTTCAGTGTTAAGAACTGCACGCTGTAAAGTTGCCTCTTGCAGAAACGTACAGCTTTTTGAAAATGCTTAAACAGAAATCCAGATATAAATTTATATAACGTGATCCAATGTAAAATTAGGAAGTTTGCAACTTGGTTAAGAGATGATGTTTGTCAGCAGGTAGGAATTAACAGATCAAGCAGCATCTCTTTTGAATACAGATAGGCTACATTCACATGGAAGGTCTTAATGCTCAATTCCAGTTTGTTGCTCAGATCCGATCTTTTTTACGTGATCGTTAACATTATCATTAAAATGTGACATCCATCAGACTCCAATGACAGCCCATAAGCACAGAAGAAAATGTGGCATCACACGCAGCACGCTATGTTTAAGGAAGTAAACTTAGATGCTACACATGTAGCATGTGTGATTCTAAAGTTGTTGTGCAATCAAAACTAATTACATTCTTATCTACCTCTTTACAGTGCAGCATTGTTAATTGCGGAATAGAAGCGACACATTGAACATAGAAACAAACTCAAATATTGATACCATCAAGTCTCTATTGATAAGGTCCAACACTAACATGAGGATCACATGTTGCTGTATTCTCAGCCATCCAGGACATGAAATTAAAAGAACAAAAACAAAGAAACTGGACGTATGTTCTGCAGCTAAAAACATGCAGATTTCCATCATTTAAACTGCACAAGGTTGGTATCATTATTAAAACTTGGATTGATCTGCTCACCATACCTCACTGATATAAGCTGGATGAAATAAGACATGAGTTGCAACATGCAACATGCAGTTGGGTCGGATTTGAAAAATCTGATTTGTCATGTTCAGACTGGCATGAAAAAAAAAAAACAGATATGGGTCACATAGGGAGCACATGGTGGCTCAGTTGGTAGAGCTGTTGCCTCTCAGTGAGCAGGTCACCGGTTCAAATCCCGGCCCGGGACCTTTCTGGGTGCAGTTTACATGTTCTCTCCATGTATACGTGGGTTTTCTCTGGGTTCTCCGGTTTCCCCATACAGACCAAAAACATGCATGTTAGGCTGATTGGCGACTCTAAATTGTCTCTAGGTGTCAGTGAGAAAGTGAATGTTTGTTTGTCTCATTTGTCTTTATGTGTCCCTGTGATGGACTGGAGACCTGTCCAGGGTGTCCCTTGTCTCTCGTACAGTGACTGCTGGATATGAGCACCAGTGACTCCCGCGACCCAAAAAGGAAGAAGCGGGTAAACGATAGTGGATGGATGGATAGATGGATGGATGGATGGATGGATGGATGGATAGGTCAGGGGAAAAAATTGGGGGCACACTTGCTTGCAGTTTGAACGTAGCCTTAGTTTTAAATTCTAGCAGTTTGAAAAGATGAGCAATAAATAAATTGGTTATTTTAAACATACCGTACTTAAAATATACATAAAATTAGACATTATTTTATGTGATTATTCACAAAGCATTGACCCAATCGACCCATTGTCAATGTTCTATCAAGCCCAATAGAGTTTCAAATATATTTTGGTCTTCCTTTTCCATTTGTGTGGAAAGAATTTAACAACATAAAAGCTGTAGTGCTGAGTTTGCAGGTCCATCTGTTCTGGATGATGAACATATTTCACCATAGTGGAATGTTTATGATTTTGCCTAAATAAAAGAAAGTATCAGTGACGTACACAGAACTGGATTGAAAGGGAGTCCAATTGACCGAGTTATTCTGCCGAGCGATAAATCCACAGGAACTCAACAGAATAATGAGCCAGTGATGAGCTAAGGAACTTAGCAGATGTTATAGTTAATTTTATATTTAAATGTTGAACATAACAAGGCATGAAATAGGGTTGGTTTTCTTTGGAAATGAAGGATTTTAATGATTTTCGCTTTGCTCAATGATATTTCCCGTTTCATGACTCAGACAGGGAAAAGCCTAGAGACTGGAAAAGTGTAAATGTTTTAACATGTACAACAGACATATGACTTGAGAGGTATAATTGGAAGGCCAGCAGTTTTACCAAAATGTGACTCACACAACTATTTGAATGAAAAGAGAAACGAGAAATACAGCATGCTTCCTCTATTAAATGCATTTATATATGTAGTTATTTAATTATTTGCACTTTTTGCATCCTATTCTTAACTTTCTATCACAAATTATTGATTTTTTTTGCCTTGTTTTAATCTCACGGTTTTCACTACTTGTCTTAAATATATTGCCACTATTCTTCGTAATAGCCTTTGCCTATTTGTTGTTTGCAGATGGAAGATGGACTCTGAGGTGTAACAGTTTATAATCTCATTAGTTCTCTCGTGTCACCATGACTGATCATTAAATGCCACAAGGAGTCGAAAGACACCTATTAAACTAACAGCTGACTGTAAGCTGTCCTGTTTAGATGGTATTATTATGTATTATGGAAGCTCTCTGAAATTGATTTCTCAGATAACACAATTGGCTGGTTCTCTAATTTTCTCAAATCGGAGGCAATGTATTCAACACAGTGGTACTTCTTCCACTTATTTAACTTAACAATGGTGTTCCACAAGGTTCAGTTTTAGGTCCCACCCTCTTCATAATCTACGTAAGTAATATGGGCCAAATCATTACTGATGCATCCTCACCTATGCCGATGACAAAGTAGTTTATTGTCGAGCTAAAACAGTTTGTAAGAAAAAGGTTTGTAGGCTCAATCATCCAGGTAAATAACAACAAAAAAGGTTAAATCGTCATCTGGACCAGTTTCTTTAAGTGAGAAACGTTTCGTCCCCCATCCGGAGGACTTCCTCAGTCTGTGGCCTGCCACACCTTTTTTGTTGTTATCTACCTGGATGCTTGAGCCTACAAACTTTTGTCCGAACCACTTCGGCCGTGGTTGTCCTCAGGCTGTTTCTGTGAGTAGCAAGTTGACCGTCTGGCTTAAAACATTTGATTGTTGTACATGGTGATTGATTGTTTTAAATGGGTTGTGTTGCATGTGTTAAAAGCCTACTTCTGAGATTCCAACAGGAGGTTGGCTTGAAACACAGCACTGAAGGCTACTTATGGGACTGATCTGGTTGGCAGTCCACAGACTGATGAAGTACTGTACTCTGAATGGGGAATGAAATATTTCTCACTTAAAGAAACTGGTCCAGATGACATGATTTGACCTTTTTGTTGAGTTGCTAAGGTTTTCCAGCTTTTACATTCTGATTTTAACATAATCCTGTCAGATTTGTTCTGACTCAAAACTTGTGCTAAATGCTGATAAAACCAAAGGGATGTTGTTTTCTAACAGGAAGTCGTTACCAGCAGTCCTTCCTTATAGTTTATCTTTAAATGGTGTCCCTATTGAGTTTGTCAATTCTTGTGAATACTTGGGCGTTTTGGTCGATTCACATCTCTCTCTTAAGCCCCATGTTGAAAACTTGATAAAGAAATTCAAAGTTAAACTGGGTTTCTTTTTCAGAAATAGATCCTGTCTAACTCTGAATGCTAGGATTGTCTACTGTTTTCTGTACCTTATCTGTGTCCCTTGTTTAAAACATGTCTCTCTTATAAATGAGTCCTCATGGTTCAATGTGACTAACCTGTAAAAATAAAGGTTGACCAAAAAAAAAAAGAATTCCTACAGTACGTAGCATGTGGGTGTACTTACAAGTGCAAGGCATGGATGCTGGGTCTGTCTCAGACCGAAAATATCCCTTATCACAGGCACAAGACGTCGATCCCTCCCTGACGGAGTAACTGTGGAGTGGGCACTTGGAACAGGAGCCATCGGTGGCCAAAGCCCGATAGTAACCAATCTTACAAGCTGAAAGATAAGAACAGTGGAGAGTAGATTTTGTTAGTTGTGTTGCAAATCAAAATGCAGAACAATCTGCTCTTTTTCATAAGAAGTAACAATTGTACCAATAGAAAAAGGCAGCAAGACTCTAAGAGAGACCAAAACAGTCCCATTTATTTTTTGTGCAAACTAAAAAGTCAGGAACAGCTATAGAATAGTGCAACTAGAATACAGAGTGGAGACGTGGAGACGTTAATGTCTTACAAAAGCCAACATTTAGTTGCTGCAACACTTCACTGGAGCAAGAAAATCAAGACATTGGCAAAAACATTAGGATACAATCCACAAATTTCCATGCTAAGGCTGTCAGGATATATACTTACTGTCAAAGCGAACGTTTTAGATATAGCTGGAACAACAAAAAAGTGAAGAAAGTAATTGGATAAATATCCTAAGGCCTACATCGTATCAGTATGTAGTAACAAACCTTTGTGCCAATCCATTTGAGCACGTTTGAACTATTTCAGTCCACTTTAGACTGATTGACTGGCCAACCAACAAAGAAACATCTGTGTAGTGAAGCAAGCACAAAACCCAAATGCAGTGGATGAATGTGACCAACTACAGCTTGTGTAATTGTAGATATTCACATATGTTTTTCCTTTACAGGAGAAGAAACAATAATGCTCCAGTCTTGACAATTGCCTGCCATTTTGGAACTGAAAAATGATGTGCTGAATGCTTACAATTCTTTTGGTAACATTTCCTCCTTTTGTCTTTATTTTCCATCTTTTGTGCTTTCTTCATTTTTTTTTCTTCACTTTTCTCTAAATCACGGTTCCTCTATCAATGAAGCAATGGAGCAAGATTAAGGGTGTTTCTGACAAAAAAAGAGCTCAAATAACTACGTTTTGTCTTCGTCTTTTATAACGTTCAGCTAATCTCTGGCGAGACTGCAAACTGCAATGAAACAAGAGTCCCTGGCATTTCAGGCAATTTAACAAACAAATGTCACCAAATTTGGCCCGCCAGAACCCTGTCACTCTTAAAGGGCTGATTCATTCTACTGGTGCCCAGCACACACACATCCATACACCTTTGTCTGAAATGGTAACCTAAGTGACACTTTTCCTGCTGGTGGTGACAGGGCTCGTCTTTCATTTAAGTGACAGTTTGATTGGAAGGCTCGTCTTTCAAGGAGTTTCTCCTTTGTCTATCTGTTTCTCTAATGGCTGGGGATGCCTAGCAGGATTATATTTCACCCCCTGAGTGCTGAACCAGAAGAAGAGGACAAAAGAACAATTCTCAGAGAGGTGCAGTGCAAACTGTTGCAACACCGATTGGCCCAAATAAGCTGTCACTCTGTGAGGCTCCCATGCAGTGGGCGACAAATGGTATAGTGGTCAAAGGATGGTGCTTTGGTTTTGTTAAAGCCAGTGATACACAGTGGTGGGCAGTTCCACTAATCGGCTAACAGAAGAATAAATTTTTCATTTAGCTGATTAGGGGCAGCACGTTGGTGCAACTGGTAGAGCTGCTGCCTTTCATGGTGGAGTTTGCATGTTCTCTCCGTGCATGCGTGGGTTTTCTCTGGGTACTCTGGTTTCTTCCCACAGACCAAAAGCATGTATGTTAGGCTGATTGGTGACTCTAAATTATTCTTAGGTGCGAGTGAGAGAGTGAATGGTTGTTTGTATCATTTGTCTCTAGGTGTCCCTGTGATGGACTGGAGACCTGTCCAGGGTGTCTCATACAGTAATTGCTGTACATGGGCACCGGCAGTCCCTGTGACCCAAATGGAAGAAGCAGGTAAAGATGGATAGATGGATGGATGGATTTACCTGATTAGTGTTTTTGCTGTTTTTGCTAAATTTGGAAACTATTAGCGGAATTAGCTTTCACTAAATTAAATTTTGCCAACTTTGAACGATTACAAAATTCACAAGCCTCTTCCTGTCTGTTGTGGGCATGTCTTGAAGAGGCCATAAGGCACGCTGACATGTAGGCCTACACGTGACAAGAAGTGATTGGTTAACAAAGCGTCAACTGGAAGGAGACCTAGACGTGTGACAGACTGCGTGTCATCTTAGCAGTTGGTTTAGCTTTAGTTTCTGCTATTTATTTTTTTAACCTTTTTAGTGGTTTAGCATTAGAAATGCAAATCATTTAGTTAGCAGAATATTGGTTAGCAAAGCTAACTTTTTTGTTAACTGTGTCCACCACTATGTGAAAGAGTCTTCAAATTGTCTAAAACAAGAGAAAATATTCAAAATATATTTTTTTCCCAGATAAAGTCATAAATATAATAGCTTAAAAACAATGGGTAGTGATTTTTAAAGGTTTAAAGTCTAGTTTTTTTTTGTTTTGTTTTGTTTCTTTCTTTCATCTTTTGGCTGCTCCCTTTCTCAGGAGGAGCCACAGTGAGCTAACTAACATGAAGACTAGGACATTGTTTTTATGCCGGGTGCCCTTCCTGACACAACCACAGACCACTGAGCTACCACAGCCCTCTGTGTGGAGCAGGGAGCTGCTGACTGTGGTGCCTGGGGACCTGGTAGTGACATAACAAGTTGTTTCCTAATGGTAAATATCCAGTCAAGGTGCTTTTACGGCACAACACCTGCCAGACACTCACCTCAATCCTTGAAAAGGAATGAAAACAACCCAGATCATCCCCAAGGCCTGTTTCTGCCATTGTGGTTTACAGTAGTCCCTCCCTATGTCACCTTTTGTTTTTTCATGAACTTGCTCTATCACTTTTTTTGAACAGTGTACAGCAGTCCAAAATATAGTGCATAATTTTTATATAATAATAATAAGTAATATCACTGTACAGAACTCACATGGATGTGAAAAAGTTCATGACGTCTATTCAACCTCTACGTCACTGTCATCACTGGACAGCTAATTCTTCATCTATCTTTTCTTCATCTTCTCTGGTGAGTACCCATTTAAGATTAACATTTTTTAAAGGTTTAAGAGTTTAGAAAATTGTTAAAAACATTACAAGAGAGTGGGAAGGGTTTAAAATGCCTCTATCTATCTATCTATCTATCTATCTATCTATCTATCTATCTATCTATCTATCTATCTATCTATCTATCTATCT
>JARVGV010001299.1:2750404-2762434 GCA_031762435.1 Hypsolebias longignatus | reverse complement strand
TAGTTCAATTATACAAGATATATATGTTGTGCCATTTAATGCAAAGTTCAAACATCATGTCAGTGCGCCTTTAATGAGACACGCCGCTCAACTATCCATTCTATGCTTCAATCAGTCATACTGCCGTAGGTGGTAATGGTACTACACTCAAAACAAAACAACATTTATTCTAAAATTTGACAATTAATTATTGGTAAATTTCAAACATTATCATTTATCACAATAATTTCTGAGACAATTAATGGCCCCAGCAAAATTTATCGTGACAAGTCTAGTTGAATCCTGAATAATATGCCTAAAATTAAATGATTGCATGATTAGTAATGACTGAAATGTTTGATTTGTGCTTAAATTCTCAGTGAAAAGCACAATACTAATTTTGTTAGCTTTTCTGTGTTGTTTCCAATCTCAATTTAACATCTATGCTTATTTTTGGTCTGCAGTCTGTCATTTCTTTTTGCCTCTTGGTGTTTTTGCAGATATTACAGATGCATTTATAATTATTTTATAATCGCAGCCCTCTGAATTGTAATCAAGCTGAGTAGTGAGGCGTTTAAAGAGTCTCATCACTCCATGCATGTAAACCTGATGTTTGTTACACTGTGCTCAGCAGCTTTACTTACCCATGTTTTTTTATTAGCTAACATCTTGTCATGTTGGACAAGGATAATCTAACCCTTCTTCAGGTGTTTTATAGAACAGGATGTCTCCTCACATCTTTCATTTCTTTACCCCTCTTTAGGAGTAGATAGGAGTGAAAAGGGTTATGTGATCAGAGGAGGAAGGGCTTCAGACGCTTGTAACTCCTTATATTGAACATAAATAATGTTTTTGCTTTTATTTGGTGAGACAGAAAGTAAAGTGACATCAGGGCAGAGGGGCTGACGTTAGTGTGTAACTGCATATGTAGTTGCCTCTGTGGTTTTTCCCTTTGCTTTGGCCTGAATGTACACCACACTTACAAATATCTGAGAGAATTCACGAGGGGGTAGAAGGGTCGCATGGATACAGACAGCAGCTCAGTGTCCGCCGTGCAGACACTTCCTGTCATGGTGATGTTTCTGCTCCACTGTTGGTTGTCAGAGAGATAGACTCCACCCTCACAGGATTTCTCTGAAATGTTGATGTCTCTGTCAAGTTGGATTGGTTCACCAAACCATCGTGACAAATCAGAATGCAGGTCTGCTGGAATGGGCCAAGTCCCTGTGAAGGCCACGATGCTTCCGTGAATTACCTGCTTGCAGCTCATTGTGTGAATGCTTATTCACACTATTCTTTTCCTGTTTCTCTTTATTATTATTGTCACTTAAACTAGTCCGTACATTTTTCGCCATGATTCTCATTCCGCTGGTTTTGTACTATTTCAACATACATCAAAAACATTCAGCTCATTGAGGACATGCCGGCTCTAACTTTTGGTACTTCAGAAATTCATACTTTTTGAATGGTTTAGCTTTTTCTGCCATTTTGTTCTAATTGAAAATTATTGGAGCCCAGTTTAACTCTTAAAACTTGCATTTTGCTTGCAGTTTTATACTACTACTATGTTAGTTCTGCTTTTTGCTAATATTCTGCCCTGCTAATACTAATTTTGCTCTTTCTATTTTAATTTATCTCTGGTAATGCAAATTCTGCTCTTATAAAGCTACTTCTACCCTGTTTTTGTTAATTTAGCCCTGCCAGTGTTACTTCTACCCCTGCTTTGTTCTAGCATTTTGTCCTGTTTAAGCTAATTGTACCCTGCTTATGTTGATTCTACCCTGTTGATGCTAACTGACCGAAAACATGCATGTTAGTCTGATGCATGTTAGTTTGATGCATGTTAGTCTGATGCATGTTAGTCTGATGCATGTTAGTCTGATGCATGTTAGTCTGCCTTCAGGCCCAGGCCTCCCTTGCAAAAGAGATCTGTGATCTCATTGGGATTTGCCTGGTCCAATAAAGGTTAGAAATTACAGCTCTAGTTAGTAGTGTGGTCCCGTTAGCAGCGCGGTCCCGTTAGCAGCGCAGTCCAAATTTAAAAGGAGTTTAAAGACTTTTTTTTAGTGTTCTAGTAAAACCTGTCCATGCTCTTGACTGCTCCCAGTTCAGATTCCTGCAGATGATGGAAGACTTGTCTGCATCTCTGACAATGGTGGACACTTGTTGTTGACCTACTAACCGCAGCCTCTCTGTCCTTCAGGTGAAGAGCACAACAAAGAGGCACTGCAAGACGTTGAGGACGAGGCCCAGTGAGACTTTCCCACCAACAGCCTGACCCCCTCTCTGCCCCCACCTCCTCACACTCCTCACCCTTCTGTTTTTGTCTTCCTCCTCCCTGTGCCCTCTCCCCTCCTCCATTTCCCATTTCTCACCTCTGGAACTCCAAAACCCATCAGGGCCGTGGAGTTAGCAAGTTTATTTTTCTCTTATTTTTGTATTAGCCCTCCACTGTTGGATTACAAACCACTGAAGTGAGACAGGAAGTACAATGTTAGACACATGAAGACAGAGGTCCCTGGATCGTTTGCTGTGTTTTGTCCTGGTACAAGCAGTTCTGAAGAGGTTATCTTTGTTTTACAAAATTGTATTTTTGTTTTTGCTTCTTCTTTTTTTTTGTTTTTTTTTTGTTTTTTGTTTTTCCCTCAATATTTTTATCAGTTGCTGGATGTATTGAGATTTTTTCTTAATGTAATTACAGAAATTAACTTTTATTACTAATGTTGAATATTAGTTATGGGAGCTGTTTTATCTGTTTTAGTGAAATGTTGAGCTGATCATTTCTTTTGTGGGCAGTTTGAAAACTTCAGGTGCCCTTTTTGTTAACGTAGTTTTTCAGAGGAAGTTGGCAAAATGTGTGATATCCATGTGGGGCAAAGAAGTGCTTAACTTTTACACCATAGTGATTCTTTTTCTTTGGTAGTCCTAAGACTGTTGTTAGTGCTGAAATACTGTAGAGATCCACACATGCTGAGTCTCTAAAGGTTGTCTTCTCTCTGGCTTTAATCTAAATCACAACGTTTGGGAGACGTGTCGCTCGTGGTTCACTGTGGTCTCTCCTCCACAGAGGAGGAGATGAATCATGGTGAGTGTTGCATGATTCAACATGGTCCTTTCTGCTGCTGCTCCCCTGCTTCTACTAAACATTTTCCTTTGCAGTTTTCTTTGTTGCTCTTCTGGTTTTTGCTTCATTATGTGTAACTTGGAGCTGATTTGTACTACTGGATATCTGACTGGAGCCACAAACAAGGAATCTGTAATGTTCTTAATAAAACATGGCATGGAATTAACATTAAACAATCTAAATTAGAAATGGACTTGTTGCTTTTTATTTATATACATGATCTGAGTACGCTGCTTGAATGTTTTTTACCTGACTGTGTGTGTTTGTGCTTTTATTTGTTAGCAAAATATCTCTTGAACCACTGGATGGATGTTATTATGGACAAACATCTACAACTTTTAGTCAGTCTGATTCAGGGTGATTGCCAGGGGCGATTCTAGGATCTGGTCTTTAGGGGTACTTAGACCCCAGTACTGACAGTGGCTCCCCATAGTGTAGTTTGTGAGAAGTGCACATGCTTACAGCACCTCCAAGATCAGGCGTGTTCAGCGTGGGATGACTGTAAACAAGGAGCTCAGTCACAGATGAGACGTTCAAAGGATCATAGCAAACAAAGACTAAAAGCAGGAGTTTCATATAAAACAAAATGAAGCACAACAAGATTTAAGCATGAATCTTGTGACTGCAAGGTGTTTGCAACGCTAAACTCTGACAATGTTGGAGGGAAAGGGGGTGGAGCCTGCAGGTAAGGGGCGTTTACCTTTGGGACAAATTGAGGACACTGATTGGTCAGTTGCTGACGAGCCTACTGGAATGATTGACAGGTGGTGTTGAGCATCCGACTCGTGCAAAAAAAAAAACCATTACTGGCCTGTTTAAGGCTGTCATTTATTATATTTAAAATATTAAATATTTGTGAATCTGATTTGAGATCTTTCCTTACAACATCACAATGATGGCTTCTTTATTTTTCAGGGGTGCTGAGTTCAAATGTAGAGGTGTTTGAGCACCCCCACAAAGAGGCTAAACGGCTTCAGCTCACATGTTTCTGCCATGATCTTAGAAACATCAGCAGAAAGGTGGCGTGGCCTTCAGAGTGTTGGCGAGTTGAATTCAAAGCCACTGCAGCTGTGAGCGTCATCACTGGATCGTTCTATTTAAAGGGTTGTAAGACGAACCTTGCTGCTGCTGCTTCACATGTCAAGGTGTCATCTCAGTTACTTCAGTTTTAAACATCATCCAAGTACTTTCAGTGATGCTGCAACACTTCAGCGCAGGAACGCACCGTCAACTTGTGCGTTTTACTTTCAAGGCCTCGTTGCATGTGCGTGCGCTCTGAGAAGCCCGTGAGGTTTCACTTTTAGCCTGCAGTTTAGGTTTCAGACTGTGTGCTGCTCCTACATCAGCCCCACTGCCCCGCTACAAATTTAGAAACCTTACTGAAAGAGGAGGAGCCTCAGGCTGAACAAGCACCAACTCTGCTAAAACAGCTGTTTGTAGATTTTTAACCGTAGAGTGAGTTTACGGTACTTTTTACTACGTCACGTTGCCTCAGATTAAATTACTGCTGCTCAGAGAACGAGCCTGATTTGTTCCTTCAACCTATGGACCGCTCCCACATCACAACCACTAATATAAAGTTCTTTTAAGGGAATTTTAAATGCAAACCAACACAAAGTAGTGCATGATTGTGATGTGGAAAGAAAATCAAATGAGACTTTTAAAGTTTGTTTTTTAACAAACAGATCTGGTGTGGTGTGCATTCATATTCCTCTAAAGTCCAGTCCAAGCAGCTGCCAACCTGTGTGTAGTTTAATCTCAGCATAAATCCAGTCATTTTGTCAAACCCTGACAGATCTGTTCAAAACATGAAAGATCAAACGGCATCATGAAGACCAAGGAACCAACCACACAGATCGGGGATAAACTCGTTGAGGATTTTATAGCAGGTTTGGTTAGAGCTCCGTTTAATTCATCATCTGGAAATGGATCTGCAGAACTACCAAAACATGGCCATCCACCTGAACTGACAGGCAGGACAAGAAGAACATTCATCTAAGAAGCTCCATGGTGACCGGAGGAGCTGCAGGTGGGACAGTCAGTCCACAGGTGGACTTTCAGTTCTGCACTCCAACAATCTGATGTTTGTAGAAGACGAGACTAAGGTGGAGGTTCAGCTTCCATCAGGACAATGACCTGAAGCATCCAGCAGAACTTCAAGGATCAAAGAACATTCATGTCAGAATGGACCAGACCAAGTCCAGGTCAGAGTCCTGAACAGACTGAGACAAATCAGCATTCACACTGAGCCACCGTGCAGGTTTTTCTGTAGGGGGGAGCGCAAAGTGAGAACGTGCACCTCTACATTGAAAGGCCAGGAAGTGAACCTGCAACTTTCTGCTGCACCTTACTGATCAATCATGATTGATCATGATTGATCAAGATCAATCATGATTGATCATGATCAATCATGATTGATCTTGATCAATCAGTATATTTTAATCCACCTGTTGTTGATTTATTTGTTCTTTTTGACCTGAGTGTTGTGGATCTGGAGGTTTTTTTTATTTCCAGAAGGAAAAAAAAAATAAAAATTGTGTGCGCGTTTATGTGTAGCACTTTAAAAATCTCACAAACAGCTGCACAAATCTTAATTAAACTTCAAATCAGTGAATGCACATGCACGAATGCACATGCACGAGGGATTAACTTCTGGATTGAGTCTAATTCAAAATGGCTCTTCAGCCAAATTACCAACATGGTGTGTTTGTTTTACATTGACCTAAAACTTGGTGTGTCTGGTACAAGCTGAGAGATTCATAAGCTCTCTGTTTAAAAATTATTGTTTAGTGTCAACTCTGTCAGCAAAATATCTGGCTGACCTTTGGACTGTTTCAGTAAAAGTAGCAGAAGGTGACCATTAGTGATCATCTACAGCTGACTGGAGTCAGCTCCATTGAAGATGGATGCCACTCAGCTGATCCTAGCAAACATGAAATGATCTTTCCTCATGGGGAGGTCAAAGGTCACGCTGAGTCGTTAACGAGCTGTAAATGAAAGCTTCGCTCACTGTGACAGATCTTAGAGCAACACAACACTTAGTTCCTAACTCATGTTGAACTTGTCTCTTGCTGAGATGTTCCACAGATGGGCTGTGCTGCAGGTTTGAAAGATGTGCCAAGGTTACCATGGTGACAGCTGGTGCTCAGCCTCCTGCTGTAACAGGAATCCTCCAGAGGGCAGCAGGTTCCAGATAATCTGACGCATCCTGACACGTTGGCCGTGTTTCCACAGGAGATGGCTTTGGGAAGTGAACAAAATGCAGTGAAACGGTGCGTTCATGGAACCGTTCCCCAAAGGGTGTGTTCAGGTTGGAAAGTCATCTGCAGTCTGATGGACATCCTCTGGCTTCCTGTGGAAACTGGAAACTCGCCCAGTGTTCTGTTATGGGATCAAGATTAGTGCTGGTGGAGTGGGGCGGAGGGAACAAACATGGGTGAAATATTATGAACTTCCTGCTGCAGAGCAGCTCTTTTTATAACTGAAGCTATTTTCAGACAACACTTGTGAGATTTACTCAGCCTGGTGAGGTCCAAGCTGATCTGCCATGAAGGATCTGGTTACAGGCCTGCCCACACACACACACACACACACACACACACACACACACACACACACACACACACACACACACACACACACACACACACACCACTGCTGAAAGGAAAGAAGCAGGATGAGGCTGTCAGACGTCCTGCACCCACCTTCCAACGTGCTCTTTGTGCACACACACACACACACACACACACACACACACACACGTGCAGGTCTGCCATACACCTGCTAATGACAAACATGTTGCCTCACAGGTACAACATCATGTGTGGGTGAGAGTTATTTGCAGGAATCAAGAGGGGGGCGCTGCTGTGAGGATGCTACTCTGTGTTGGTCTGTCAAAGTTCAGTCAGGTCCTCTGGACAGTGTCTTCTTGTTGAAACATCTTCAGAAGACTGAGTGTTGCAGCTCCTCAGACTGAAGAAGTCTTCTGCATGAAAGAAGAAACGTTTCAACTAGAAGAATCCGTCCAGAGGACCTGACTTCACTTTGATATATTGATCGACCTGGATCATTGAGCAGCATCAGGAAATTCAGTCTTAGACATGGAGGACCACAAACAGCATGTCAGATCCATGTCTCTCTCCTTGCAAGTTCCTTTTCATACAGTTTGTCACAACTTCAGTCCTGGACTACTGAGTGATCATCCATCCATCCATCCGTCATCTTCCACTTGTTCTGAAGTCGGGTCTCGGGGGCAGCACCTTGATCAGAGAGGTCCAGACATCTCTCTCCACAGCCACCTCTTCCAGCTCTTCTGGGGGACTCCAAGCTGTTCTGAGGTCCCTGGGATCTCCTCCTAGTGGGACATGCCCAAACCCCCTCAACTGGCTCCTCTCAATATGGAGGAGCAGCGGTTCTACTCTGAATCTCTCCTGATAACTGAACTTCTCATCTTTACCCTGTGCACCGCCTGTATCCACACTCTCATTCTTTCAGTCACAGTTCTGTGTCCTGAGTGACTATTTCTGAGGATTTTTTCTAACAATAATCTTACATAAAACCTTAATTTTGACAAGAATTTGGATGCTGTGTAAAATATAAATACAAACAAAAAGAATAATTTTGCAGGTTTCATAAACCACAGTTAGTCACTAACATGGAACAAAGTACACATATGCCTAAAGAAAGGAATAATACATTTTAAGAGGAAAATATGTTACTCTTCAGTTTAATAATAATACATGTCAAAAATATTGAAAAGGCCAACAAAAGGCTGATAAGTGTTAGAATAAGAAAGAACTGAGTGAGCATTTGCCATCTACCATATTTTTCACTGTATAAGTCACAGTTTTTTTGCATAAATTAACATACCTGCGACTTATACAGTGAAGGGACGTATTTATGTTTTTCACATATTTATAACTCAATTCTTGTCTGAGATCTGATGATTTCATTCATTCTGACATGGAAAATATTGAACACTACCATTTTCAGCCACTAGAGGACCCTTGACTAATGTGGTAAGCCAAGTGTCTCATTAATATGTAACAGTGGCTATTAATGAAACACTTGGCTTGCCATACCAAGCCACCTTCATCTCGCTCCTGAACTCCTGCAGCAAACATTAAATTAGCTGTATTTAGCTGCGCCGCCCAGGTGAAATGCATCTGATTTGAGCATTAAAGTGTTTTATTCATATTAATTTTTATTTATTTATATTACTATAATGTTGAGCAAACAAATATATATTTTTTAAGTGTTAATCTTGTTAAATGTTTGTTAAAGTCCTCCCATGCACGCTCCCACAGCCACCATTTGGCAGTCCATCGATTTTTGGCACAACACTGACCCACATTTCCAGGTTTTCAGTGGTGACACATAATAGATGTAACATGTATAGTGAAGCAACTTATTTGTCCCCCCCCCATTTTATTAGACATATTTGGACTGATGCAACTTATACGGCAGTGCCACTTGTACGGCGGCAAGTACGGTAATCAACTAAATTGTCCACAGGTCAGTAAGACGACTGGACATGCAGACGCTGAGTGGATCAGATGTAAAGATGGGCAGAGGTTCACCAGTCTATATAAATTTACTTCTTAACACAGTGAAACTATTTCAGAATAATATTTGTCAATTGGAATGCACGGTGGTGCAGTTGGTAGAGCTTTTGCCTCCCAGAAAGAAAGCTGCAGGGTCCATTCCCACCTGGGGGGCTTTTCTGGGTGGAGCAGGTTCTCTCTGTGCATCTGTGGGTTTTCTTCAGATACTTTGGTTTTCACCCAGAAAACAAAACATTAAGTTAACTGGTAACTCTAAATGGTCTCTAAGTGAGAGAGTGAATGGTTATTTTGTTTGTCTTTATATGTCCCTGTGATGGACTTGGACCTGTCCAGGGCGTCCTCCACCTCGCAGAGTGACTGTTGGAGATAGACACCATGAACCCACAGCCCTGAAATGAAAAAGTGGGTGAAGAAAACAGACAAATGTTTCTCATTGAATTTCCCATCATCTACAGTTCCTAATATCATCAGAAGTTTTCAATAATCTGTAGAAATCTCTGATCAAAGGACAAGTCTGAGAGTCAATAGTGGATCCACGTGATCTTCAGGCCCTCAGGGGGCCACTGCATTGAACACAGGTCTGTCCATGAACACTTCCACAAATCATTGTCTGTAAACACAGTTTACCAAACCATCCACAAATGCTGGTTAAAGCTCTATCATGCAACAATCATCCAGAAACAAGGTTGACTTCTCTGGACCACAACTGTTTTTAATGGACTGAGGCAAAGAAGAAAACTGTTGTGACGTCAGATGAGTTGAGAAAAAGAGGAGAGGGACCGTCTGCCTTGTTGTCAGCACACAGTTCTAAAACCTGCCTCTCTGATGGTATGGGGATGCATATGTGCCTCTGGCATGGACAGCTTACACATCTGTAAAGTCACCATCAATGCAAAAAAGTGCATGTGGTTTCAGAGTAACACGTTCCTGCCCAGATGTCTTATTCAGGGAAGGCCTTGCACATTTCATCATGACAGTGTGATCCTGATGATCTGCAAGAAAACTACAAATGACTTCTGCACACAAAATGTAAAATATTTAATTTAAGCATTTCATATGTTCACCATACTTCATTGTGAATAAAGTATGAGAGTTGAACATCATGACATTCTGGTTCCATTTTCACATGGACCAGACGGTGTCTGTACAAGGATTCCAGATCTTCCAGCAGGTTCCTGAGTCCAAAAGTGGTCCCAACAAGCAGCAGCTGGGACTCATCCCACTGAGGAACACCAGGACAATAAGAGACTGCAGAAGAGCTCCCTCTGCTGCTGGAGCATTACCTTCTGGTATATGTGCTATCTTCCTCCTTGTGTTAATTCTCCAACCTAAGTCATACTTGTGTTCTCATCACGTTCTCACTGAACCTTTCCTGAGCCTCCAGGCCTGGACCTCTGTCACTGTCCATGAGCCCTGGACTCCTGTGCTGACCTGGGAGCTACAAATCCTCCTTGTGGATCTTCTCCAAGCTGCCCCATCATCTTCCAACCTCTTAGCTCCATGCTCCACCTGTACTCCTCCAAACAGGACATCCTCTGCTGCTCCTCAACCAGCGACCAGTAGATCAACAAGCTGCACTAACCATCCCTCAGTTCCTGATGTCTCTCCTTCCTCCCAGGGTTTCCAGCTGCAGCACATATGTATCTAACCCTGTAAATAAATGTAAACTCCTCCATCGTGACAGTCTGGACTGTGGACATGCTGAAGCTCACAAACCAGTTCATTCCTGATCCAACCCCAGTTTACTTTAATACAATTACAATAAAAACTACATTCAGTTTAATCCGGACCTCTTGTCTTCATAAAGACAGCTGGTCTCAACAAGGGTGGTACTACACCAACCTGGGTCCTGAGGAGGAAACAAGTAAGAACACACACGCTCGCTCATGCACGTGCACGTGCTGGTCTGAACAGGGGTTTCCTTGTCCAAACAGCATCCTGCCTTAGACATTTCCAGTTTCCACCCTGTAGATTTAATGACTGAGGATGTGCATTATAAAACCAAGTGTTCCTGATGTATCTGAGGATGTAGAGGCATGGGTTTCTACCACACACTGTAAAAGCTGTGTACTGTTCATTTTGTACCTCCAGTCCAGACCAAGCAGGGCCCTGACGTCGTAGCGAGAGCCGATGTTCTGCTTGGTGGGTGTCTGTGCATGTGCCAGAAACAGCTGCAGGCAGTCTGACAGACAAACATCTGGATGGTTCCTGTGTTGCTGCTCAGTCTTTTTTTTTTTTTTTTTCCAAATATTTATGCAGCGTTTTGTGTTTTCTTTGTGAAATGATTCTCTCGTTAAATGAGATTTTCTCTTGATGAGCCAGTTCTCAGTGTAAAGTGAGCATCACACACATTGCTGAGTAGACAGGAAGTGGCAGAGACAGACATCCTGCGACCTCTGACCCCAGCTGGAAGCATTTCAGCAGCCTGGCATCAACAGGAAATCTGTGGCCTTCACACACGCCATGGAAAACACAGTTAAGATGACCATTAAATAAAGTACGGTACAAGAATGATGGCCCAAAAACAATAGACAAAATGAATGAAGCTCACTCACTTTTACAGATATTAGACTCAAATTTGTTGTGTGAGCTGAGGGTTATTCACAAACCATATTTGTTTGTTAGCAAAATATCTCATGAACCACTGGAGGATTTTTCATAAAAGGTTCAGAAAGTGGATGTACACCTAGCTGATATGTTGTACAGTCTGCCTCATTCAAAATGGCCTCCACAGAGGTTTCACACATATTTCCATTCTCTTCAGGTTATAATGACTCTTTTTTTAAACAAATTTTTATTGAATATTTGGGGGCAAAATTTTGTATGAGCTTTATACATGACTTGTAATGTACCATATTTAACCAAATCATAAAATTTAAATAATTTCAATTGATGAATATATTTGTTGGGTGACCATAGCACTTCCTACTAATAATTATTATAGATCTTTTTTGTAAAATGTAAATATGGTTTGTAATTGTTTTGCATGCTTTTCCCCAAAGTTCAATACAATAGATTAAATATGGAACAATCATTACATTAGACAATATATTCAAACCTTTGTCATTCAAAAACTATTTGACTTTAGTGATGTAACTGATTTAGCTATTTTTATTCTTAAGTAATTTCCATGAGATTTCCACGTCAGCTTCACATCAAGAACGACACCCAAAATTTTTATTTAATTAACTATGAATTTCAATACTGTTTATTTTAAATGGGACTTCAATAATTTTCTTTCTATTACTAAATATAAATAAATAAATAAATAAAATATATATAAATATTTGGAAAAAAGGGGCAGATACAATAAGATTTTTTCTTCTTTCTGCTACCTTTCATTTTTTTATACTCTGTATGTTA
>JARVGV010001299.1:2726911-2737545 GCA_031762435.1 Hypsolebias longignatus | reverse complement strand
GTCTCCAGTCCATCACAGGGACACACAGAGACAAACAACCATTCACTCTCTCACTCACACCTAGAGACAATTTAGAGACAACAATCAGTGTAACATGCATGTTGGTTAATTGTCAATAAATTGTCCCCAGTTGTGAGTGAGACACAGTGTTTGTCTCGTTTGTCTCTATGTGTCTCTGTGATGGACTTGGACATGTCCAGGGTGTCCCCGACCTCTCGCACAGTGACTGCTGGACATGGGTACCAGCAGCCCCCACAACCCGGAAAAGAAAAAGGGCATGAACTGGAAATCAACCAGTAGGTTTAATTTATTTAAGGGTGGTGATGATCTATGAACATCATGTCCTCTGATGGTCAGAAGAACTTGTGCACAGTGTTCTGCTCTGGATGCTGCAGCATCTTTAGTTTACTTTGGCCAAGTGATTGTACAAACACGGATGATTAATCTTTTATTTTCTTTTAATTGACCAATATTCATCAATTAATATTGACATGTCTCTAGTCCATCATTTTTGTTTGAAGACTCTTTATGAGATGCTGCCTGTTCCTGTGGAGAAGATGCAGATTATTTGTACCTGATGGTGATTATAATCCCCAGAGAGATAATCTGGTGTTCTTTAGAGTTGTAATGGTATAAAAGTCATACAAAGCAACAACATCTGGCCAGAGGCAGGTAGGGAGTTCTTTACAAGCTCATAAATCAGAGTCTAGTTCACAGAATCATCTGTTCAGATCACACCTGTTGAACATCGCTGTGAAACTAATCTGTAGCAGAAAACCATCTGAGAGGACTTTACATTTAATAAATCACATATTTAGTCAAATGTTTAGTACATTTGTTTTAGGCTATTTAAGCTGTTTGTGTATTAACTGTTCATTTTGACTGACAAGCTTCTTTACAGTTTGTTCTTTACTCTTATTGTTTTATTGTTTGACGTTTATTTAAATGTGGAAGGAAGAACTTGGACCAAAGAGCTGAGCGGTTGTCAGTCTTCTTGTCCGTACGGTGTCCCGAGCTGGTCTGGCTCTTGTGTTTCCTCTCGCAGACATCGTGAATTGACCTAAAACTCTTTGAGTACCTAACCCACACTTTGAAGATAAACTCAAGAATCTTTAAACTGGTTGGAACCCCCAGACACTTTAGCTGTTTGCTCTTGTTGCCAGCAGCTCACCAGCTTCAGCTGTTTGGACACAAACATCAGTGTCCAACTGTCCCAGCAGCTGATGAGCCAACCGTCCACCTGCTGGTGTGTTTGGTTTGAAAGCATGGGAGGTAAATACTTAACACACCCCTGCTGGTCCCAACCTGTTTGGACCAGTATCTACTGAAAGGTGAATGTCAAATAGTCGTGGACATAATAATAATATTAACAATAATAATAACAATAATAATAACACATTGTTTGCTTTATCCATAATTTTGTTTCTGCCATGATGAAATGATACTTCATGGTTTGACCTTCACTAGAAAATCTAAATGACCTCGTGTTGAACTTCATGAAGAACGCTCACGTGGAGTGAAACTAAAAGAGAAGTTTGCTAGGGACGTGGGGGGGTGGGGGTGGGGGGGGTGCAGCATGGTTTTTGTCAGGGGTCAAGCTGGAGATAACAGCTGGCCTGTTTAAATGA
Organism: Hypsolebias longignatus; assembly: GCA_031762435.1. NCBI lineage: Eukaryota > Metazoa > Chordata > Actinopteri > Cyprinodontiformes > Rivulidae > Hypsolebias > Hypsolebias longignatus. Next base: position 2,735,917 of record JARVGV010001299.1, on the reverse strand, counting down.
CAGCTTGTTGATGAAGATGATTGGCCCTGACACTACACGGCTCCTTAAATGTAGAGCTCCTTCAGAGATACTGCTTAATGCAGACTATCCACTGTGTGCACGTTACCCAGCCAAAGACTGAACGTGCACTAACGGGCGTCTGTCAGGACGTTCCTCTGCCTCTCTGTGCTCACATGCAGCTGCAGTGTCGACTGGACGCTCAGGCTGCAGACAGTGTAAACCAGTTAATTTAATGCTGTGTTCAGGGTTTATTGATCAGTGGCTGTGACTTGATGTGACTTTTCATGTCAGCTCACACGACCACATGGATGACACTGTAACACAAGTGATTTAACACAACAATACAGGACTTAGTTAAATGATTGCCTTTGTTGAGGATTAACATAATCATATCTGAACAAACATCTGTGAACTTGTGCTCCTATTCCATTTCACTCATGGGACTTTTAGGTTAGTCTAAATCAGTGGTTCTTAACCTGGGTTCGATCGAACCCCAGGGGTTCGATGAGTCGGTCTCAGGGGTTTGGCGGAGCCTCTGCCGCGGAGGTAAAGACACACTTGTGTAAAGTCGTGATGACACACCCCACTTGGCCCTGCAGCAAGTGATGGCTGCAGAGTCATCCTCTACAGTGCAGAGGATCACACGATTGGCTGCAGCACTGATTGGCCATTGCTTGGCCAATCAGTGCTGCGGGGAATTTAATGCGTGCAGTGGCTGTCGTAGTTGTGCGTTGTGTGGTTTTTTTTTAAGAATATTTTAATCTATACTAAATATGTCAAGCAAAAAAAGAAGGTGGTTGGACGAATATGTACATCATGGATTCACGTGTGTCACGGAACGGGATGGGAGTCAGCATCCTATCCTCATGATATGCCAATGCCAAGTTGAGCAACTCTAGTCTTGCACCGGCAAAACTAAAGGAACACTTCATGAAGCTGCATGGAGACGGGAATACAAGAACCCAACGCTTGCTGAATTCAAGGTGAAACGAGCCAGATTCGATGAAAGGGCCACTCTGCCTGCTCTTGGATTTGTACGGTACCCATTAGCAAACGATCCTCACAGCATCGTACGAAGTTGCTTATTTGATCACAAAGCAGGATAAGCCACACGCCATCGGTGAAACACTCATAAAGTTAAAGATGGAAAATCTGCTACTTGGAACAGTGGCCAAAGGTAAATTATCCCAAATTCCTCTTTCAAATGACACCATCAGCGACAGAATAAAGAACATGAGTAAAGACATCTTTGCTCAAATAGTTGCAGATCTAATTTCAAGTTCGGCAAAATTCAGCCTTCAACGTGACGAGTCCACAGACGTTTCTAACCTAAGCCAGCTTGCTGTTTTTGTGCGCTATGTGAAAGAAGACACGATAAAAGAAGATTTTTTTATTTTGTAAGCCTCTTACAACAACAACTAAGGCAGCCGATGTGAAGAAGCTTGAGAATGACTTCTTCAGAGACAATAATATTTTATGGGATGTGGTTTCTGCAGTTTGTACGGACAGAGCTCCAGTCATGCTGGGAAGAAAGTCTGGTTTTGGTGCGCTAGTAAAAGCCGATGCACCACACATTGTTGCGCATTGTATTCTGCACAGGCATGCATTGGCAACAAAAACTTTGCCTCCAAAAATGGCAGAAGTATTAAAAACTGTGGTGGAAAGTGTGAACTATGTGCAAAATAGTGCTCTGAGGCACCGCATCTTCAGTGAGCTGTGTAAAGAAATGGGCTCTGAATTCGAGGTACTCCTGTACCATTCTAATGTTCGGTGGTTATTCCAGGGACAGGTGCTGAATCGTGTTTTTGCCATGTGTGTGAAATTAGCCCTGTTTTTGCAAGAGCAGCAACACTGTCATGCAGATTGCTTCAAAAATCCTGTATTCATTGTGATTGTAGCTTACATGGTTAATATATTTGCAGCTCTCAATCAGCAGAGGCAGGTTGGTGGTGTCAACATCATGCAAGCAGAAGAAAGCCTGAAGGCTTAAAAAAAAAAAAAAAAAAAAAAACTACCGTTATGGAAATAATGAATAGAGAACAATAACTTAGCAAACTTTTCCCTTTTGGACGATTGTGTAAGTAAGATCGAAAATGTGCCTGGAATCTGAGACGTTTCTGTATCCATGGAACTGAAGCAAACAATTGCCACGCACTTAGATGAGCTTGCAAAGTCTCTCGATGGATACCGGTATTTCCCTCCAAGAGAGTCCTATCCAGCATGGGTGAGACAGCCATTTACATTTGCTGTTGAGACAGCAGATGTCAATGATGAATACCTCGACAAAATAATTGAAATTCAGCAGAGCCAGGTTCAACTGCAGTTCTTCAGAACAACAAAACTCTCAACGTTTTGGTGTCGACAAATGGAAAAGTACCCAGTTATTGCTAAGAAAGCCCTGGAATATCATACCATTTGTCACAACATATCTTTGCGATCAATCCTTTTTGAGGATGCTGGACATAAAAATGAAGAAAAAGAACAGACTTTGCTGTGAAGATGACATGAGAGTAGCACTTGCCAAGGTGAAGCCATGCATATCCAAACTGGTCTCCCAGAAACAACAGCAGAAGTCACACTGATTTGCAGGTATGTAATTTGAGCAATGCTTTACTCTGGCCCCCCAAAAAGTATTTTGTGTATTCAAAATGACAAAATACAAATAAAATAAAATAAAATAAAATTTAAAAAAAATTAAAATTTTAAATTCTTTAAAAAAAAAAAAAATCACATTTTATTTTTAATTAGAAAAATAGTACAAAAATTTTTTGGGGGGATGAAACTCTTATGGGGCCAGAATAAAGTAAAACCGTAATTTGTTGTGAGTTCATGCACTGTGTTGGTTTTGTTCTTTGAGCAAGGTGATGTTGATGCACGACTCATTTTGTGCACCAGTAAATTGAATTTGGAATTTGGGAGGAAAAAAAATCATATTTTATTTATTACCAAAGAAGGGTTCAGTGAGTGGGCATATGAAACTGGTTGGTTCAGTACCCCCAAAAAAGGTTAAGAACCACTGGTCTAAATAAAGGAAGACATGCTGTCTAGTTCTGGCTTGTTTCAGTCTTTATCTGATCAAATAACAGTTTTTTCCATGTTGTCATGACAATACATACCTTCTATTCTAGGATTTTTTTTTTACATTTTTTTTTTACTGTAAAGCGCAGTTTACACAACTTCTATTGAAAATGTTTTTTAGCTAGCTGATTGTTACTGAATAGCACTAAATACAGGTCTAAACAACCATGTGCGTTGAAAACCTGTCCAATCAGACCACATCTGGAGGTTCATGATTGTCTGAAGACGATATATCCTGAGCCAAGCCACTTGTGTGACCTACACAAGCGGTGGACGTTTTGGGGTTTAAATAAAGTTGTTCTGCTGTCGGTTGTTTAATGATTATTAAACAACCAGTTCAAAGTCATAATGTACTGTTTTGTCAAAGTCCTTAACATTGTATGGGCGAGGTTCTCTTTGGTTTTCTGCTGATTCTGATTGTTTGTAGACCATAATGTGCTCAACAGACTGAGCAGTGTTCTGCCACTTTGTACCCACTGCTGCCCTTGGGTCAAAATAGTCTAATCTCCACTGAGGCCTCATGGACTTTTATGGGTTATAATCTTCCGTCTCTGCTTTGACAGAGAATTACATAATTAAACCTAGTGTAGGTCTGAATGGGGCAGCACGGTGGAGCAGTTGAAAGAGCTGTCCCATCTCAGTGAGAAGGTTGCCAGATCAAATCCCTACCAGCAACCTTTCTGGATGAAGTTTGCATGTTCTGTCCGTGTTGTGTGGGTTTTCTCTGGGTTTCTCTGGGTTTCCTCCCACAGACCACAAACATGCATGTTAGCCTAATTGTTAACTCTAAATTGTCCCTAGGTGTGAGAGAGTGAGTGGTTGTTTATCTTTATGTGTCTCTGTGATGGACTGGAGACCTGTCCAGGGTGTACCCTGCCTCTTGCACAGTGATGGCTGGACATGGCCACCAGTGGCCACCAGTGGCCCCTGTGACCAAAAAAGGAAGAAGCGGGTAAAAGATAATGGATGGATGGATAAATGGATGGATGGATAAATGGATGGATGGATGGTAGGTCTGAATATATTGTAACTTTTACAGAAACATCAGATCTGACAGCTCACTGTGGAATGTGGTTGCTCTTGTATCTGCGTACAGAGCTGCTAATTAACATCTGATTGTAAGAAGGTTTTGGGGTATGGAGCATAAATTCAGTCAGTCATTGATGACCACCTGCAATCGTAGAACATCAGACAGACTAGAACCAGCAAATCTGAGCAGCCTGAATGTGTTTGTGGATCTTAGATGACCTGAGTCCAGATTAGAGCAATGTGAGCAGTTTATTTTGGCAGATGTGGGACCTTCTGTCCACATGTGAAGACTTTTGGCATTTTAGTTTTAGCCAGGTGCATCCTGAGAGGAACCTTTAGGACACGCCTGACTGGCTGGTAGGCACATCAACACCATCACCGTTACACCAGGAAAGACAAATGAACATGTACCACCCCCCACAGGTACAACTCTCTTTTCTCCACACAGGATGATCTTAGTTCAGAACTCTTACATGGAGTTTGGTGGGTGATGCCTTCAAGGAGTGTCACACCTTTATACTGACATCAGTTAAGAACTTGTACATATCATGTTTGTAAGACTTCTTTTGGTCTTTGACTAATACAAAACCCAAACTGCCTTCATAATCTGCTTTACTTTTCAGCTGGTCCCTATTGTAAGTTCTATTTCATCCCTACTGACCGCCAGAGGCGGCGCTTAAAGCACTGAATGATCACTCTTGCACATGCACAGATTGAGAATCTTATACCAACATGGTCACGTGTGACCCCCGGTGACACCGGTAAGTCTATACAGGCAGTCCCCGACCTACGAACGGGTTCCAGACCTAAGGACCGTTCGTAGCTCGATTCTGCCGTAGATCGGAGCCGAACGCACATGGCTCCGTATGTCCGCATTTACGGCCGCAAATCGAAACCGAAACTAAAACAGCGTTCGGTCATGTCTTTTTAACGTTTTTTCAATGTAAAACAACTTCGAACTGCCATTTTAATGTTTTTTTAATGTGTTTCCAAGCAGTTAGTTAACAAAATACCCTCAAAAAAACGAAAAAAAGATAAAATGCTGCATAAAAAAAGCAACTAACGGCACGTTGACGTCACTGGGGGTGGAGCCGTAAGTACAGAGCGCCGTAGGTCGATGGCGCCGTAGGTCGGGGACCGCCTTTATTTTACATGATTTCATTACAGTGATTGAAAACAGTAATCAAAATCATTTATTCTTTCACCCTTTATTTAGGCAAGTTAATCCCATTGAGCCTTGAGGACTCATTTACAAGAGAGACCTGGTTTAAACAAAGAATGATGCCAAAAGCGACAACAATAGACGATCATAAGAGAGGCATACTGATTTTATTTTAACATTATAAAAAGGATGTCAAAGTAGCAAAAAAAAAAAAAAGATTATAAGGCAAATGTAGAAAACTAAAAACAGGAACATGTCTGCTTTGACTGAGGAAGTTGTTCGGACGAAAGACAAAACTTTTCTACTTTTTTGTTTTGTTTTGTTTTTTTAATGTAGCTTTTTTAGATTTTTCTACCTGGATTATTGAGCATGCATCAGGGTATGTCTGCATTTGTTCTTGCCATGAGTCCAACAGATTCTTAAAGCCAAATTCATGTTCACACTTGTTAATCAAATAAAACAAACTTCATTAATGATTTGTTTTTCTTTCTTAGAAACAGAGGAAGAATAAGGTAAACATTAGTCAGACTTTAACTGGCGCTGTGTCCCTGATGAGAAATGTGTAGAAAAACATCAGACATTATTGAAGTCATAGGTAATTTTAAAGAGCACGATTCATGGTTAGTCTGAAAGATGAATATGGGTCAGGGGTCATGATTAAACCAGTACAGCTTCATGCTACACACATGAATGAAAATGATTTTAGTGAGATGCACATGTTATTATTATCTATGAAAAAAAATAGTTTAAAGATGGTCAGTAATACGGATTTTTTATTTATTTATGAAACATAAACGAAAGATTGTAACTTAGCAGTAGAAGTTATGGCAGAAAATACAAGAAAAGAAGAAAAAAAAGTGTTATGAAAAGAGAAATAAAAGGAAAAGTCCCTGATTAGCTAGTTGTTGAGCTGACAATCTGGGTTTTCACTATCACAAAGAAGCACCGTATTGAACATAGTTAGATCACCATGGTAACGGAGGCTTAGCACATAACCTGCTTACAAGCCAGGCTAATGGAAAGCCATGCTGTGTTAAACTTGCTTCAAACTATATGCACTGTAGTTACGTTGGCTGGTATGTATTTCAGATGTTAACAAAAAAGGTGTGAGGACTAAAGCACAACCGCTTGACTTGTAGGTCATAAAACAGGGAACTTTGTGCAGCAATCCTGTTTACTATTGTTTCCATCAATTTAGCAGAAAACCTTTTTTCATATACACAACTATGCTTTTTAGTTTGATTTATTTCAACTGTGAGCTGTGGATACACAGTTATCCACCAGCTGCTAATCAAGGAAACACATCCTGCTCTGTTGCAGTAACATAGTTAAGAACAAAACAAAAAAAAAAAAGGAAAAAAAAAAAAAGAAAAACATATTTCTTCTTTATGGTTTATATCTTGATTATAAAGTACATCTCTCTTACAAGTATGTAAAAATTTAATCCAGTTTCTTGTGTGTGGTTTTTTTTTACAGATTGAAGTACAGTATATTGCACTTGAACTGTTGAAGACTGCATACTGCAGAAAGCTTATTTTAAGAATGGATATTTTGTATGCAAGCAGTGCCTCAGTGTGAAGTTTAATCCAGCTGTCTGAGTGACACAGAGTCCATTTGACTAAAATACATTTCTGGACTGGTTTTAGAAATTTGCCAGTAGCCACAGTTGCACATACCAAAAAGCATTTTTCCTTTTCTCCTTGCCACTTTTGATCAAACTGACAATTGGTCATTGTTAAATATAGGGTATGGTATTGGGCTTGCTACAATACTGAGACACATACTGTATTTGCTTTTAAGGTTATTCCTTGGTACTTTCTGCACAGGATACATGTTCCTGAGTGATGGTAGAAGAAGCAGCTTTATTGTCATTGAACAGGGCAACACAAAGAAATAACAAAAAAAGAAAAAAACAAATAAACACATAAATGCCATACCATACCAGCTTTATTTATAGTGCACTTTAAACACCCATAGGACCAAAGTGCTGTACACCTACTAAAACAATCATACAGTCAATTAGTAAAAAAAAAAAAAAAAAGTATTAAGATGATGAAAATAATTAAAAATCAACATCACATATCGTGTCAAATGCCAGGGAGGAGATGATTTTAAGAAGGGATTTGAAAACAGACAGGGAAGAGGTCTGTCTGATGTTCAAGAGAAGGTTGTTCCACAGTTTAGGAGCTCGTCCCTAAAGCACGGTCTCCTCTGAGCTCATGCTTTTTTCTTTGACACACTCAGGAGCAGCTGATCACGTGACCTGAGGAATCGAGAGGGTGTATGGATGTAGCAACTCTGACAGATAGGGCGGGGCAAGTCCATTAAGAACTTTAAAAGCAAATAAAATAATTTTAAAATGAATCCTAAAACATACAGGCAGTCAGCGCAGGGAGGTTTAAACAGGGGAAATGTGGTCAAACTTTCGTGTGCCAGTTAAAAGCTGTGTAGCAGCATTCTCTAAAGCTGACAGATACTTGAGTCACTGATTCATTTATAAAGTACATATATGTATACATATGTCTTCATAAAACATAAATATCAAGATTCATGTTTATCAAATATGAATTTCCGTATTTAAAACATTTATGTTTAAGTCTTTGAAAGTCTCATCCATGGGGAAGATGCTGAGCTTCAGCCTGTTAGTGCAGGCTCACATCACACTGAGCCTGCCAGAGGAACGACTGGTGAACAGTTTCCTAGATGGATGTGGCCATTCCTAATCATTGTAGCCCTTTGGAGGATTGAATAGACCTCGTCCAGGCATTGCAGCAAGGAGTCTACAACTCTCTGAGCCATCTTGATGACCCCTTGCAGCTGTAGGATAGAGCAGAAGTGGATTGATTGTTCAGGGTTTCAATCCTTAGTATAAAGGGTGTTGTGTTAGTTAGTTGTCGGGAAGAAAACATTTAGACGATAGGTAGAGCTTTCAATATACATGTACAAGATTACAAGCAGCCAAAATGAGCTTCCTTTGTTGGGTGGCCAGGCTCATCCTTAGAGTTAGGGTTAGAAGCTTCATCATTAAGGGGCAGCTCAGAATAGAATTGCTCCTCCTTCACATCAAAAGGTGTCAGTTGAGGTGATTTGGGCCCTGACTCCTCCCTTTGGAGCTTTTTATGGCCAATTGAGAAGAGGTTTTGTAATCTGAAACAGAGAGTGTTATATTCCAGCTCAGTTCCATCTTCACCATAACAAATCAGCACAGAGAACGCAATACAGTAGTCCCTCATTTATCGCGGGTGTTTGTTTTTTAAACAGACTATGGCCTTAGATTTGAAGATGCAGATGACAATTTATTACATTGTTAATATTAATGGTCAACATCATTCTAGAATTTGACCTTTAATAAAAAAAAAAAAAAAGGATATTGAACCACGCCCAAGTTATACAGTTACAACAAAGTAACTATTGTGAGACTCCTGTCACCTTCATGCTTGCTCAAGAGGAGAGTTCTGCAATGGAGTTAAATTCAAATAAATCTGCTCCTCAGATAAATAGTTTTAAAATATTATTTTACATATGAATGTTTCTGTTAACTTAGTATTTTTAAATATAAATTAATTATGACAGTATTAGTTTATTATTCTATACATGACTACATTTTGAAAATAAGCGTAGCTGTCCAAGCCTTTAAAATATGTGTTCCTATCTTTAACAATTGTGCTTCAAGTGGTATTTGAAAAAAAAAAAAAAAAAAATAGAAAAAAAAACACAATAAGCATATCAACAAAAAT
>JARVGV010001299.1:2690003-2703206 GCA_031762435.1 Hypsolebias longignatus | reverse complement strand
ATTGTGGAGAGGCAGTTTCACATGCTGACAATAAAACAGCTGTTGAGGAACATCCACCAGAACGATTGGTTCACATCCCTCGACCTGCGAGATGCTTACTGGCACATTTCAATCGTTCCAAAACACAGAAAGTTCCTGCGTTTTTCCTTCCAAGGGGCCCAATTCGAGTACAACAGGCTCCCTTTCCGCTATTCCCTCGCACCCAGGATGTTCTCGAGGTGCTTGGAGACTGCCATCCGACTGTTACACAGCTGGGATGAGAATTCTCTTTTATTTGGACGATTTGCTGCTGCTGAGCAAGTCCAGAGAGAAAGCCGCGATCCAGACCAGGGCTCTAGCAGAACATCTGCTAATCCTGGGGTTCTCAGTGAATTGGGAGAAGAGCTCCGCCCTACCCTCTCAGATTATTGTTTATCTGGGGGTGGAGCTGAATTCGTGCATGATGAGAGCTTGTCTGTCACAGCAGAGAGCCCTCGCTCGACCTGACAGCTCAGCTGAACTGCGTCAGACCCGGAAGGGTGGTGACGGCGGCGTCCATCATGCATCTCCTCGGCATGATGGCATCCACTCATGTTGTCATGAATCTCGGTTTACTCCATCTGAGATCACTCCAGCGTTGGTTTGCCCGCCTTCGCATAGATCCTGTGTGTCAGAAGAGGCGGATGATTTCGGTTCCCCCCTCCGTGGGAACCGACCTACGTCACTGGGGAAACCCCCTCACGCTAGTGGAGGGAGTCCTCATGGCCAGACCTATGTCACACGTCCCGGTGTTCACGGACGCCTCTCTGACGGGCTGGGGGGTACGTGTCTGTCTCAGACTGTCGGCGCGAGTTGGCCAGATCACACTCGCCTTCATATCAACGTGTTGGAACTACCGACAGTGTTTAAAGTTGTGCAGCATTTTGCCCTTGGGCTTCAAAATCAGCATGTACTGATACACACCGACAACAAGGTGGCAGCATCGTACATAAATCGCCATGGTGGTGTTCGTTCAGCCCAGTTGCTGCGCGTGGCGAGGCAGCTTCTGCTTTGAGCTCACTGGCATCTACTTTCGCTGAGAGCGGTGTACATGCCCGTTGTTCTGAACAAGGGGGCGGACATCATGTCGAGGGGTGGTCCATGTCATGGAGACTGGGCCCTCCATCCTGCCGTGATCGCTCAGATCTGAACCAGATTCGGCCGTGCGGCGGTGGATCTGTTTGTGTCACGAGAGAATGCGCAGTGCCCACTGTGGTTCTCACTGAGCCCGCGAGACAACCCCCCCTGGGAGTGGACACTTTTGCGCACAGCTCATGGCCAAAGAAACTGTTATATGCGTTCCCTCCGGTTCCTCTTATTCCATGCATCCTGGAGCTTGTACAGAGAGAGAAACTATCAGTCATCCTCATAGCTCCAGAGCGCAAAAACACACCATGGTTCCCGGACCTGCAGCAGCTGGTGGCGGACCAGCCACTGCAGCTTCTGTGGAGGAGGGACGCGCTCCTCCAAGCAGGACGAGCAATCATCAGCTTTCCGGAGATAGGCCAGCCCCTTTGGGCTTGGATGCTGAACAGAACCGTTTAGCGCGTTTGGGCCTCTCTCCAGCGGTTGTCCAGACTATTCAAGATGCACGAGCTGCATCTACGACGTCACTTTATGCATCTAAATGGACAGCTTTTCAGCGCTGGTGCACTGAAAAAGATTTTGATGTTACGTCGTGTGAGATTGGCTGCATACTGTCATTTTTGCAGCTGCTGATGGACAGGAATTTAGCTTTCAGCACCATTAAGGTTTATGCTGCAACTATTTCTTCATGCCACGAGGGGTTTGGGGACAGGACGTTGTTTAATCACCCTCTGATGAAGCGTTTTTTAAAAGGCGTGCGTCGACACAGACCGGTGACACGCCCCATTGCTCCTCAGTGGGATCTGGCATTAGTTTTACGCGCGTTACTTAAAGCTCCTTTTGATCCTTTAAGTGAAGTGCCAATAAAGTTCCTGTCTCTTAAAATGGCACTGTTGTTGGCTCTCACTTCTGCTAAGAGAGTGAGTGATTTAAGTGTGCTCTCTATTGCTCCCTCATGCTTGAAAATTCAACCTGATGGAAGCTCTGCCACTTTAAGGCCCAATCCAGCCTACATGCCAAAATGCATAAATAGTTCTTTTAAATCAAGGACTATCACGCTAAATGGGTTTCATCTTCCTCCGTACGCGTCGGAGGAAGAGGCCACGTCTCATCTATTGTGCCCTGTTCGTGCGCTCACTTGTTATGTGACACGCACAGCCGCTCTACGTCATTCTCAGCGCCTGTTTGTTCACTACAGAAACAGCTCGTTGGACACGCCCTGTCTTCTTTTGGTTGTGTGAAGCCATCTCAGAGGCTTACAGAGCCACTGGGACAGAACCCCCACAAATCCTGTGTGCACATTCCATGCGGGCCATCGCGTCCTCCACAGCACTGCATGGTGGGATGACGGTCAGTGACATCTGTTCAGCAGTGGCGTGGGCTACGCCTTGCTCTTTCATACGTTTTTATCTGCATGATGTATCTGCATTTTCTATGACTCACTCAGTTCTCGGAGTCTTAGAGTAATTGATGAGTCCTTCATGAAGTTCTACTCTGAGCTCACATCTGCCTGCATGATGTGTGAGTGCTCATCATCAGTCACAGTGCCATGTTACTGTTGTTTTATGATTGTTTAATAAAGATCTGATCTGTTCTGTGCATAGTTTTCAGTAACAGTTATGTTCCCTCAGTTTGCTGGTTCGCCCGCCAGGGTCTGTTCTACCCTCGGGCGCTGTTGTACAGTCACTATAAACTGAGCACAACAAATAAAGTGCAAAATAAAATAATAATAACATATATATATATTTTATTGCTGCTCCAGCAGCCGGATCGTGTCTGTTAGGCTGCAACGCAGGCCTGCAGGTCCACATTTCTCAGTCCACCGAATGCCCTTGTCTAGTGCACAATGACACATGATGTGCGTATTTACGCATGAGGAAGGATGTATGTTGTGGTAAATGGTGCAAGCAGGTGCTTCATACTGGTGTTTGGACCCAGTGAGGCATGGACCATATCCTGCTCCGCCCTTTATCCAATAAGCGAAGCTGTCTAAAGGGCATAGCTCATATAAATTGGAACATTGGTTATGTATCGTAACCCCGGATTCTATGAATATGAGCGTAGCCCTTTAGACTCGTGGGCCCCACTGGGTCCTGAATGGCTGAATGAAAAGCTATTTGGGAGACAATTGTCCCGTGTCGGTAGAATATATAGACACAGGGCGGGCCCACACGGTAGGTGGGCATGGAATAAAGGTTTTCAGTGGGTGTGCTGGCGAGCGAGGGATTATTCAATAAGCGAAGCTGTCTAAAGGGCTACGCTCATATTCATAGAATCTGGGGTTACGATACGTAACCAACGTTTTCTTCAGAGGGGAGTCACAATGTTCCCTAGTTAGTCCAAACAATATCCTCAGAGCTGTTGTTTTGCACAAAGATCCTTTATGTAAAAAGCAGTTTGCCTTGGACCCCCAGACTGAGCAGATCGTCTCCGCCTCCAAACCGGAAGATGGTAAATCTGTGGACCACATCTGAGAGGTCACGCCGGGGTCCACTCGTTCAACTCCTGATCAGATAAAAATGTTGCTCAGCTACAATTGTTAGAAGTAAATAACTGCAGACGATGAAGCCTTTTTCCACTGCAAGACTCACGTTTTTGGCTTGAAGTCCAAACGTGCAGAAGGTGCTGATGGATGGTGTACCTTCTCGTCAGCAGTTGTCCTCAGACCCCTGAAGCTGTCACATTGATGGTCAGCTGCCTTGGGCAGTTCCCGGCAAGTTCTCCTCATGGTGTGTCTGGTCTGATCCACCAGAGAACCCCAGAAAGACGAGTGACCTGGTGCCTTCAAGCTGACCTGATAAGGAGCAGAACCTGGTGACATGTTGATGCCTTGGTCTGGTTATGCTATTTTAAGCTGATACAACTTGGTAAATCATTTCCTGCTTGCAGTGATGAAAATTACTTTATCTGATCAGATTAAACAACTTCTCTCAACCAAAAATCCAAAGTAACTATTTGTTAAAATAGTCAAACTTTGTCTAAATTCATGCACGTATAAAACTAAAAAATAATTCCTGCTCAGAGTTAACTTTGCCTTAGATAAGAGAATTAAGCCTTGATTGATTCATTGTTATTGTTTGTTTATTATTGTTGTTGATTTTAGTTTGATTATTTTTATAATAAAACTTCAAAGACAACTTTGGTCTCTTCATTCAGATGAATATTCATGTGTTATGATCTATAACTCTCTGTAATTAACAACTTCAGTGACTGATTCTGATGATTAAAGGGTGAATAAGTTGTTGCTGGTCAGTAAACTGATCAGCTGGAGCCAAACTTTAATGAGAGATAAAGAAATAAAACTAATGTAGTGAAGGGGATGGAGAAAGTTTCACCCTTTTTCATCCATCTCTCTCCATAATATTGCTACACTGCTAACAGGAGCATGCTGCTAACAGGACCATGAGGCTAGAGAACCTCAGTGCTATCAGGTCCATGCTGCTAACAGGGTCATGCAGCTAACAGGGTCATGCTGCTAACAGGGTCATGCAGCTAACAGGGTCATGCTGCTAACAGGGTCATGCAGCTAACAGGGTCATGCAGCTAACAGGGTCATGCAGCTAACAGGAGCATGCTGTTAAGAGAACCTCACTGCTAATTGCTAACAGGACCATGAGGCTAAGAGAACCTCAGTGCTATCAGGAGCATGCTGCTAACAGGAGCATGCTGCTAACAGGAGCATGCTGCTAACAGGGTCATGCAGCTAACAGGAGCATGCTGTTAAGAGAACCTCACTGCTAATTGCTAACAGGACCATGCTGCTAACAGGACTATGTTGCTAACAGGAGCAGGCTGCTAACAGGACCAGTGTTTTTATAGTACTATTTTTGGTTTGATTGCTTTTTTACAGGGCAGCACGGTGAGGCAGTTTGTAGAGCTGTTGCCTCTCAGTGAGCAGGTTGCCCTGGTTCAAATCCCGGTCCGGAGGCCTTTCTGTGTGGAGTCTACAAGTTCTCTCCGTGCATGTGTGGGTTTTCTCTGGGTACTCTGGTTTCCTCCCAGAGATCAAAAACATGCATGTTAGACTAATTGGTAACTCTAAATTGTCCCTAGGTGAGAGTGAATGTTTATTTGTCTCATTTGTCTCTATGTGTCCCTGTGACAGACTGGAGACTTGTCCACCCCCACCTCTCGCACAATGATTGTTGGACATGGGCACCGGCGACCCCCCTGACACAAAAAAGGAAAAAGCATGTAAAAATAATGGATGAATGGTTGGATGGATGCTTTTTACTGTACTTTACAGTATAAGTTGTCTGTCTAAAACAGGTCTCTCTTCAAAATGAGCCCTCATGAAATAAAATAAAATGTACATCCAATGATTACGTGATTCTTGAGATTTTTTTGCTAACAGACACCATTGACTTCAGTAGTTGAGAAAAAAAAAAGATCTTGCACAATCAGTTAGTGCCAAGAGTATGTGCTGGGGATTAGTCTCAACTACTTCCACACCAATTAGCTGTAAAGTTTCTTAGAATTCATCCACTGGTTTGTGAGATGTTTTGCTCATGCTACAGACAAACTGTTACACTTTCACAGGCAAAACATCACACTTTTGCACAAGTTAATGTAGGTTAGTAAACACTTGATGTATGTGTTTGAGCTCACATTGATTTGTCTTTAAATACATGCCTTATGGTTTAATGGGGAAAACACCCATTCAAGTGTCAAGTTATTTTGACTGCGTTTTGGCAGCTGCATGTACTCCTAACTCTGTGGCGTGGGAAATCAGAAAGCGGAGCTCAAATTTCCCCCTAAAGCTCCCTGCCTGCCCCTCTCACTCAAATTATTCTTTCCTCTCACAGTTCCTCTTAAATGTTTGCTCAAATTTAACTCCCCTATAAATAGAAAATTTCCACTGTTTCTGCATTGCCCTTTCTATCCAGAAGTGGAATGTGTTGTCATGTAAAATTATATGTACAGATCTGTTCTGTTAGGAGCTAACACTGCAACACATTCAACCACGCTGAAGAACATTTACCTGCCTGTCTGTACTAAGAGTTAGCATTGTGAAATGGCTGCATTGTGGCATTTTTTTTTCTAGAGCCCGCCCGATAGAGCTGATCATTTAGGCCAATAAATATATTTGGGGACCTACTGGTATCAGTTATAATTGTCCCATTGTATGCCGATTCAAGCACTTCTAATTTTCACCCCTAAAATGTTGGAGCCAGTTGTAATTGTACAATGTATCCAGCAGAAGGTGCATGAAGACTACTTTCAAGTCATGGTCATTCACTTAAGTTTCACTTTCACATTCAGCACAGCTGAAGCAGGGAGCAATTCTGTGTAGCAGATTTTGCTGAACAGATCCTGGTCTTTGTAAAGTGACAGTAATTCCAAACAGCAATAAATTAACACAAAATAAAATGACTGAAATAAAAAGTGCTGTTGCAGTGGTCCCGTTTGTCAACCTTCCATTGAAACAATGTGGTTTAGACCATAAAAGAGCTGTAGATAAATCAAAGACTGCAAATTTCAATAAAACAAAGAAACTTTGTAAAAATAAATGGTTATAAATACAATAACTGTGGATTATTGCTGCTAAAGGTTGTGGCAAAAATGATTAAATCGTAGGCTATACTTGACTTTTCATGCTTTCTGCCTTTTTCTTAGCTTTTCTTATATAATGTTCACATGTAAAACAGTGTGTTTTTGTACTTTTCTATTTTAAATCATGGTCAGGAATAGATACAATTTTATTGTCTGCACGTATGCAAAACACTACATTTTTACCCCCTGTATATTGCACACATTAAATATGTATTGAGATGGTATGTATTTTTATTATTGCATTTTTACATTACTAATAATATACTGGGATTCTATTTAAAAAGTGTACTAGTTCCAGTTTAATGAGTGAATAATCACTGTGAGTTCTGTAGAATTGTCTCATGATGAACAGTCCCATAAAGCCTAATCTGTAAAGGTTTCATTGCACCAATGACTCCCACACACTTGGGTAAAACATGAGTAATACATTTAATACCCCTTAGTCCTGATAAAAAGGACTATAAATCAAACTTATCTTTGGCACCGCAGCGATGATCCTTAAACCAAACCAACAGCAAAGCAAACGTATTTAACTAAGACAAAGACTTTTGTCTTTTGCCAAGAGACTTTTCTGCAAGCATTAAAGAAACACACCTAAACTCCCAATCTGAGATCTGTCAGAATGCCTCATCCCTTCAAGTGCAGCACTCAATGAAAAAAGCACAAAAAGAAAAACGAGAAGTGCTTTTGTCATCTTAAGCTAAGTGGAAGGTGTCGCAATGTTGGTGACCTCTTTCAGTAATAAAAGCTTATTTTACACACAGAGCGAGTGCACGTACTGTCACTTACTGCCTCTTCGGGTTACTCTTCAAGCAAAAAAAAAAAAAAAAAAGGCCTGCTCTTGTAATTGGTGTTAACACAAGCCATAATTACTTGAAAGAATATTAGAGAAACATTTGTCGTTGTTGGTGGATACAGCTGTTAATATTAGAGCCCAGCCGATATCTTAGTAAGGCAAAAAAAAAAAAAAAAAAGAAGACATTTGGGGACCT
This sequence comes from Hypsolebias longignatus, assembly GCA_031762435.1. Classification (NCBI taxonomy): domain Eukaryota; kingdom Metazoa; phylum Chordata; class Actinopteri; order Cyprinodontiformes; family Rivulidae; genus Hypsolebias; species Hypsolebias longignatus. The sequence continues at coordinate 2,695,557 of JARVGV010001299.1, read as the reverse complement.
ATCAGTGATAATTGTTCCATTTTGTGCCGATATAAACACTTCTAATTTTCACCTATAAAATGCTGGAACAAGCCATAATTGTACAATACATCCAGCAGAGGGCGCATGAGACTACTTTCAAGTCATGACCTTAAGTTTCACTTTCAGCACAGCCAAAGCAGATAGCAATACTGTGTAGCATATTTTGCTGAAAAAAGCATGGTAAGTTTATTTTAATTGATGTGTTAAATAAATCAACAATAATAAATTCTCTTCAGTCCTCCAACCCACTTGTCTACATGCCTCTCAAGTTAGCAAGCTAACATTTAGATAACCTAGCATAGGCAATTGCCTTGTAAAACTTTATCCAGAACAATAAATCTAATGTAGAGGTAAAATATATCAATGTTAGTAACATTATCTTTGTCATCCTCAATGAAATGCAACGTTTGTCTGAAATCTTTACTTCTCTGCCAAGAAAAATTAACTCTGCTGAGTTCAATACAAATTAGATCTTCACCATACGTGACTGATTGGTTAAACAATGAACAGTAAAGGTGTTTCTTTGTTTAATTTATATGTTTGTAACACACTTGAAAACTTTGGTGGAGGATAGAAAATGTGAATGCACGTTAGGGAGACTGTTTTCCGACCAGCGTACCACTTGTAAACCTACTGTGGAACTACGTATAGCGTGGATCTGATTAGCTTAGCTTCATGGTTGCTAACAGCTGCGCTAAATAAACAAGCCCTGCTCCACTCGCAGTTCTCTTAGATTCTTGGGGGTGGACAAAGTTAGAAAACATCCAGTTATTATATTGGTTATTGGCGGTCAAACTCAGTGTCAACAAATCACAGAAGAAGATGATCCCAAAGTTCATCTAAGTGCATCTTCAAGCCATCCATTCATCAACGGTCTTATTGTAAATCTCTGGCATGGAAGGAGGCGAACAATATGGATTACTTCAAGAAATGTTAAGCTTTGTTCATATTTAGGCCTAGAAGAGGCAATGTTAAAAAAAAAAACTGTTCTCTCATTTATTCTCCAATTTTTCAAATCAAGGGTTGACAGATTTACGTCTTTATTTTGCATACTTTGAGTCCAAAGTGTTCAGATGTGTTTGATATTTTAGCTGATAGTTTTGAGGTTTTCAACAAACTACAGTATAGTTCAACCTAATACAATTACAATACAATTTATGCTTTTGTCTGACATTTACTAAAACAAATCATCTACTAAGAATGATATAAAGTTAAGAGATACACAAATCAACTCGATTTCTTACCAGTTACACAAAAAAGTGTTTTGGTTGTGTGAAATCAAGTCAAATCTTTCAGTCTGATGCTAAAAGATGAATGTCGTGCATTCCTTGTTTTGACTTTTGGCATGTCTAACTGTTATATAAAAAAAAATTATAAATTTTTTTTTTGATTTCAGTGAAATAAACAATTTACAATTTTTACTAATTACAGCTATTCATTAATTATATTCTAATTTTAGCTTATTGTTGCAGTTTTACAAATTTTACTTCAACCTTTGATTGTGCTAATTTTAGCTTGTAGCTTCAGTTTTTTTATTTTGGGTTTTAGCTCCTACTGTGCCAATTTTAGCCTTTACTTACACTTTTGCTGGTTTTATATTTTAACTACTGTTTACTAGCACCCATTACAAGCACTTTATAAGTAAAGTTCAGTCAATTTTACTTATACAGTAGTAATGTCTTTGCTAATTTCAGCATTTACATTTGATTTAGTCAATTTAAATTTTTATCTACAGTTTTTGCCAAATATAACTTTTAGTTACTGTTTTACTTAATTCAGTTTTTGTTCTGCCTTTTTAACATAACAGCATTTGGCTACAGATGAGCTATTTTTAGCTTTTAGCTACTGTTTTGCATATTTATGCATTTAGCAGCCATTGTGCTAACTTTAGCTTTTACTTACCATTTTGCTGGCTTTAGCTTTTATGTACAATTTTGTAAATTTGACATTTAGCTGTGGTTTTGCTCAAGTTAGCATTTACCAGCAATTATGCTCCTTTTAGCTTTTTTCTGATAGTTTTAGTTATTCCAGCTACTATTTAGCTTTTTTCTGCTAATTTTAGCTTTTCAGCTAATTCCACATTTTTTGCACTTATTTAAACTTTTTTCAGCCTAATTCAACAAAAATGTGATCTCTCCACTTCCTTCTGGTAATTTAAGCTTCTTTCTACCTTTTTAGCTATATTTCAGCTGTGTTCAGACTAATTTCAGCTTTTTCAGATGCATTCCACTTTTTTGTTGCTCATTTATGTTTCTTTCAGCCAAACTGGTCAAATGTGTTCTTTCTGCTTTCTTCTGATAACTTAGGCTTGTTCTTCCTTTTCAGTTAATGTACATTTCAGCATTTTTTAAGCTCATTTCAGCTGTTTTTCCAGCAAGTTCTTCTGTAATAAGCATTCACACTGCATTTTCGCAGGAAATGCAGTTCCTCTAGTTTACTTGTATTTCAGTCAAGGAACATGGTGGACATCATCGTTTGTGGAAATGAAATGATTAATTATGAAACTGGCATTCATGTGGGCACAGACTTGCCATGAGGTGCCAAACTCACTGACACTGTGTTGTGACCACGACACAATATCAAGAACTGATACACATCTCAGTGTCATCAGCTTCCACTGACACTTCTCTGCTCAAACTGCTGACCTGGATCAGTGTACGACTGTCTTTATGACAGACGTGGAGACAGAAGGAAATGCCTGCATGAGCAACGTTCTGCCACATTGGAAAAGTGGGTGTGTTTGTGAAAGAAGTAGCCCAGTAACCCTCAAGTTATTTTCAAGCCTGCTGCTCTTCTTCTGTGGCTTCATGCTCAGTGACAACATGTCACATTGCTCTGTCTGGTTTATGGACACACACTCACACACACCCACTGTGGTGACTCACTCAGACCAGGGAGACCTTCCAAAGACTGACTCTGAGAGGACTAGGCCTCTGGGAAACCCCTCACGTCTGTATACGACTCTAAAGTCATGTCTGAACAGCCACAAATATTCATCAGATAAGTCCAGGTCTATTTACCCTTTACAGACAACTTCCTGTCATCCCCTTCTTCTTCAACCTCTCAGTCATCTCTCTCTCTCTTCTCTCTGGTTCCCTGACTCTTGTTTGCCGCCCACATGGCTCACATTCCTCTGCTCTGACATCACAGCTGCCCAGCTTTGCAGCATTCGTCTTCTGTCTCACAGTCTTTGGCTGTGTGTCCTCTTTGTTAGTGATAAATCCCTTCTCTCTTGATATTGTTTTTCTAAACACTTTGGGTATGGCATTTTGAGACTGGGTCTTATTACAACTAAATAACCTGTTTAAAATGACTTTATAAAGAAGTTGAATCAAGAACGGCTGGTCATGGTGATTAAATGAAAGGCCAAGCAATCTTTGACTGAAAGAACCTTTCAGGCCAGAAATGTAATCTGAAATCATCTAAAGCTGTAATGGACAAACTATGAATGATGCTTTACACAGTGAGACAAGCACACGCAACAAAATTATCATCCATGATCACCACTCAGGTGTGGAGATCCATCCATCCATCCATCTATTATCTTCTGCTTGTTCCAAAGTTTGAGCTTAATCTTGAGCAGGGAGGTCCAGATACCTCTTCCAGCTCTTCTGGGAGGACCCCAAGGTGTTGTCAACTGAGAGACATAGTCTCTCCAGTCTGTCCTGGGTCTCTTCCCAGTCAGACATGCCAGACGTATCTCAGCTGGCTCCTCTCGATGTGGAGGAGCAGTGGTTCTACTCCAGGTCTTTTCCAGATAACTAAACTTCTCATCCTATCTCTAAGGGAGAGTCCAGCTACACTGCAGAGGAAACTCATTTCAACCACCTGTATCTCATTCTTTCAGTCACTACCCAGAGTCCATGACCATAGGTGAGGGTAGGAAAGTAGACTGACTGGTAAATAGAGAGCTTTGCCTTACAGCTCAGCTCCCTCTTCACCACAATGGACCAGCACAGTGTCCACAATACTGCAGATGTTGCATCAATCTGTCTGTCAATCTCACCCTCCATTCATCCCTCACTCGTGAACAAAACCCAGAGATACATGAACTCCTCCACTTGAGGTGTGGAGAATAAAAACAAAACAGACACACAGTATGAAACATTTTAGACCACTCCAACAAAGAAGGTGACCAGTTTAACACCCCACCCATCATTTTCCTCTAAGTTTTACATACAACACATGTATTTCTTTCACATCTCCTTCAGCCAACAATAACAATCACAAGTAAGTCTATCATTGTACAACAAGCCACCAGATCCTTCAGAGGTTCTTCATATGGCTGCAGGTGTTACATTAAAGGAACGTTGGGGTGGGGGCAGCGTTGTTGTTTCCATGTCTTGCAGAACAGAGTTCACAAAGTGAGTGAGGAAGTGATTCATCAGACTGAATGAATGAAGGATAATTGGACTGATAACGTGTTTCTAGTTGGCAGGATTTATTTGGCACCATAACAACTCAAACAGAGAGTTTCCTGTTTACCTCGAACACTTCCTCTGTGCTGATCAGACAATAACAGCAGGACAAAACAAACCAGATGATGAAAACAAAGAATTAATGGCCTTTTTTTTAAAGAACTTAACTGCAGTGTTAAAGTCTTCGTCGTCCAACAGGCGATAATGTTTTTGTCTGTTGTTTGTGCATCTGTCATGAACCACTGAACAGATTTTAATCACTGAATTTACAACTGAATACCTTTTAGGGCCAACCCTTTTAAAGATGGCCACCACAGCTAGACATTCGTAGCTGCCACACAAAGGACTCCAACTCAGTGAGACCTGCAGATACTGAGATAGAATTTGGTGGAAATTGCTGAGAGTAGTTTGCATCACATGCTCTGAGCACTAACTGATTGAACTATATCTGTGTTTAAAACTTGCATTTACTATTGGAGTCAATTGTGTCTGTTAGCAAAATATCTCATGAGCCACAAGACAATGTTTAATGAAGCTTTGAGGACATTAATTTGATGTGCATTACCTTTTGGAGTCAACACAATTCAAAATGGCCGACCGTACAAAGACGGGTGTGTCAGAGATGGACAAGAAGCTGAGTACAGGGAACTGGTGGACCACTTTGTGGCATGGTGTGGGAACAATCATCTCATCTTGAATGTGAACAAAACAAAGGAGATGATTGTAGAGTTCAGGAGGAACAGGTCCAACCCTATCTCCATCATGGGAGAGGAAGTGGAGGTGGTGGAGAAGTATGTATACCTTGGGGTTCACCTGGATAACAGACTGAACTGGAAATGCAACAGTGAAGTGTCTACAAGAAGGGACAGAGCAGACTGTACTTCTTGAGGAAGCTAAAGTCCTTCATTGTTTGCAGCAAGATGCTGCATATCTTCTATAAGTCTGTTGTAGAGAGCCATATCTCTTCTGCTATCATCTGCTGGGGTAGCAGCACCAGAGCAAGTGACTTAAAAAAGAACAAGAAGCCCATAAAGAAGCCTGGCTCAGTTCTGGGGACTCCTCTAGAACCTTTGGAGATGATTGTACAAAGAAGGATTCTTCATAAAATGAAGAAC
>JARVGV010001299.1:2494168-2504452 GCA_031762435.1 Hypsolebias longignatus | reverse complement strand
TGTACAACTTTCTACACACATTCCAGGGAGTTTATCAGTTAAAAAAAAGTTAATTTTGGGTTTAGTTCCTCTTTAAGGACTTTTATTCCCATTTATATACTGTACTTCAGAATCCTAAACCAACAAGAATTTATCTTCTCACTTTTTTGAAAAGATCAATATGCCAAAACTCACACCCAACCTGAAAGATACACTGGAGATCCCAATATCCTTGACATAAATTGTGTCAGCTGTATCTGTAGTCTGGCAAATGTCCGGGCCCTGACGGCTTCCCTGCTAAATTTTTTAAGAAATGTTCTCCATTACTCTCCTCACTCCTACACTCGGTTCTCTCAGAGTCGTTTGACCAAGGATCCCTTCCAAAATCTTTCTTAGAGGCCTGCATTACCCTCATTGCAAAGAAAGGAAAAGAGCCAACTCATTGTTCCTCTTATCGACCAATCTCCCTTTTAAGGACAGAGGCCAAAATTTTAGCCAAAGTTCTTGCTCAAAGGTTGGAAAAGATCCTCCCTTTCATCATATCAAAAGCCCAGACTGGATTCATTAAAGGCAGGCATTCCTTTTTTAATATCAGGCGCCTTTTGGACATTATTTATTCTCCTTCAGATACTGTCCCTGAGTGTGTTATCTCCCTTGACGCGGAGAAAGCATTTGATCGAGTTGAATGGGACTACTTGTTTAATGTTCTTGACAAATTTTGTTTTGGCCCCAATTTCATTACATGGGTGCAATTAATTTATTCACATCCCAACGCAACCATTCGTACCAACTCTCAGATATCGAAACCATTCAGTCTACATCGAGGAACTTGGTTAGGGATGCCCGCTGAGCCATCTGCTCTTTGACCTGGCAATTGAACCTCTTGCCACTGCTTTGCGGTCCTGTGACACAATTTCTGTAATCTGGAGAGGCGATATGGAGCACAAGGTCTCCCTTTATGCTGATGACCTTTTACTTTTCATCTCTCATCCGACTGACACATTGCCTTCCGTTTTGTCATTACTTAAGGAATTTTGAATAAATTCTGGCTACAAATTAAACCTAAGTAAAAGTGAAATTTTCCCTATTAATACCCTGGCGCAGACTCTTGACTTCAGTAAATGGCCTTTTAAAATTGAGAAGATAAAATTATCTTACCTGGGTGTTACATTTACGAGGAGGTATAAAGATTTATATCAAGAAAATTTTGTTTCACTGTTGAATCAGACAAAGCAGGCAGTATCCCGATGGTCACCACTTTCCACATCCCTCATAGGCTGTATTAACTCAGTTAAGACGGTCAAGATGTATGTAATTGTTTATGGGATTGTTTTGTTTGTATTTTAAAAATGAACAAATTTTATAAATAAATAAAATAAACAAAAGATGGTCACTTTACCTAAGTTTTTGTATCTCTTTCAAAATATTCCTGGTTTTATTCCTGGCTCATTCTTTGTGCAGTTAGATTTCATCATTTCATCATATCTGTGGCAGGGAAAACGTCCACGCTTAAATAAGACATATCTTTAAAAAAAAACTAAGGCTGCAGGTGGTCTTGCCCTTCCAAATTTCCACTTTTATTATTGGGCAGCAAACTTGCACTGTCTAGCATTCTGGTCATTCTACGTATTACAACAGGCTTGACTGGGTAGTGATGGAGTCACTCATTCCACCACCTACAGCTGTTATAAACCCAGTTATAAAACACTCACTAAAAGTCTCGGCACAATTTCGTAAATGTTTTGATTTCTATAGTTTCTCTCTCTATAGCCCTATCATGTCTAACCAACTCTTCCAACCCTCATCTCAGGACTGTGTTTTTAAAGAATGGCAGAGAAGGGGTATAGTACGCTTCAATGACTTATTCCTCAATAACATGATAGCTTCATTTCAACAAACATGCTGAAGCCTCTCTCTCCCATAAGTTTTGGTTTTGCTCATCTCTGAACAAATACTGGCGGGAAATCGTTCAGACTTCATCACGTGTACTAGATACATGTCTGAACCCTGACCCACTGATTGCTCTGTTTGGTCTTGTAGAGGGCATGACAAACCTAAATAAAAACCAACAGCACGTAATATCGTTCTCCTCTCTCCTGGCCAGACGAGCCATTTTGCTCAGGTGCAACCGTCTCCACCCGCTCACGCTCAGTGGTTGGATGACATCATGTCCTGTTTAAAACTGGAGAAAATCAGATTCACACTCCAACAGAAAGAGGGTGCATTTGAGAAAGTTTGGGGACCTTTCCTGAATCTATTCCAGTCTCTTTGACAACACAACTCCTTCAGGGTAATGCAGTCTTTTGGCTATTTTACCTTTTATTTATTTTTCCCTTTCCTTTTGGCAGTGATTGGGGAGGGATTATTTTCTTTTCTTTGGTGTGGATTATAATGTACATGATGCAATTCAGATTGACTCAGTCTACTAATGTCTTCACTAATGGTTACATGGAAATGCTTCATTACCATCTTTGCTGTTTAATGTTTTTGTTTTTTGAAAAAAAAAAGTTTTCAATAAAAAAGATCTTGAATTTAAAAAAATCCACAATAACCTCTAAACATCTTTCATCTGATGAAATGAGGTGTCCTTGACATTTGTTGAAGATGTAACGACTGAGATGTCTTTACCTGACATGACACTTTCATCCAGTCACCCACAATTCATGGTTGCTTTTCTTTAGCACATTCTCACTTTCTTCTTTTCTGTTTGTGTGTTAATGGTGGTGTTTGTTTGACTCTGTATGTAAATATCATTTCTTTTAAGGGATGTTTCTCACTTTGGTCACAGATTTTGACTCCAGTTTCCTCCTACATGTTTATCATTTGTTTTGTTCATTTCCTGTTTTCAATCCATTTTGGTTCAAGTTTTCTGTCTTGACCATTTGATGTCTTCCTTGGTCAATTAGTATGCTTCCCTTTTATGACATTTCCATTTTGTTTGTACTTACACACAGCTGGATGTAAACGGCCAACAATTTTTTTTTTAGCAAAATTCAGTGATCATTTACGTTTTTGAAGAAGTTTTATGATTGTCTCCTTTGTTTCAACTGACACCTCTTGTTGGATCCATGATTCACAGTAATCTGCTGTGTCCAACATATGTGCACTGTTATGGGGATCTTATATGCATATATGCTTTAATTTATCATCAACATTTGAAGACACATTATTCATCCTAGTAAGTGTGTATATTTCCACAGGGGCTGTATTTTTTCATCACAGTTGCTGCTGTAGTCAAAGCAAGTTCCTACATGCACAATTTACTTTTCCTAAAGACTAATTAGAAGATTGATTTTAAGGCAGATGTTTGTTTTAGAAAAGCAAATGAATGATTTGATCATATTTCTCTTTATCTAAAGGAGGCAACTGTGACTGACTAACATAGTTTTCTTTTTTATGTTTCTTAATGCCAGAAGGTCGGAGTGCTGAAAATGATAGTGTCTATGGTTTGTTTATTTTTATTATACAAAATAAAATTACTGTACGAGCCTTCAAGGCTGATGGTTCCATCTTTTTTGCTGCTGGATCAAGCCTGTACATGAACTTTACCCTCTGGTGTCAGGATTATTTTTTCTTGCAGTTTGTTTGGTTCAACATTTTCAGCTGTCTAGAAAGTAATTTACTCAGGATTTTTTAAAAAACAGTTCATTTTATTTTTGTAGCAGCACCATTAGTACTCATTAAACAAAGCTACAAAGCTCTCAACAACCTAGCTCCATCTTATATTACAGATCTTATTGTTCCATATTTTCCTAACAAAGCACTTTGCTCTCAGGCTGCAGGTTTACTTGTGGTTCCTAGAGTTTACAAAAACAGAATGGAAGATTTTTCAGTTCTCAGGCTCCTCTCTTGTGGAACCAACTTCCTGTTTCTGTCCATGAGTCTGACACATTGTCCAGTTTTAAGACTCTCCTTTTTGATAAATCATATGTTTAGGGTCAGCTTGGGTTTCTTGAGCAGTCCCTTAATGCTGCTGGAGGATAAACTCACCCCACACTTTTTCACTCTGCTGTTTTTACTTACTCTGCTCAACCTGTTTTCTATTTGTAATTATTTTTTATATCCTAACATGTGTTTTGTCCTGAGCCTGGTTCTGCTGGAGGTTTCTTCCTGTTAAAAGAGTTTTTTCTTGCCACTGTGCTTGTTCAGGATGGAAGACTGCGACAAAGCCAAGAGTCAACTTGTCTGCTGGATTCTTTACATAGAGAACTTTACTAATTGTCTTTTCTACGTATGTGAATGTTTCTGTGAAGTGCCCTGAGACAACTTTGTTGTGATTTGATGCTATATTAATAAACTGAGTTGAATTGAAATGATAACTGTTGTTAGAGCAGACAAACTTTGGACTGCAGCCACCTGTAGTGCATGTGCCACTTCACACTTGGAGCATTTCAAACCTCCATGGGGGGTTCCCCTGAAAATCTCCAGAGACCTGGACTCAGAAACCTTCAGGTTCAGAGAGAATGAGGTTGTTGTCTATAAATGAACAAATGTTTCATGATGTCTAAACGGGGCCTCAGACTGGCTGCTCTGTCTGTCAATCAAGAGACAAATTTCATAGATGGATGACAGGCTGACGTCTATTTTTTAATACCATGACATCTACCCACAAGACCTTTAAGATTGACTGGTAGATTGAGATCAATGTATTGGGCTGTAGGTGAGAGTGAGAGAGTGAATGGTTGTTTGTCTAATTTGTCTCTGTGTGTCCATCCCTGTGATGGACTGGAGACCTGTCCAGGTGTCTCCTGCCTCTCACATGAGAGCTGGATATAGGCACCAACGACCCCTGCCACCTGAAAAAGAGTAAGCAGGTAAACAAAATGACTGGCTAGACTTTTGCTTCATGCTACATTTAGCTGCTTTTCTTTCTTTCTTTATTTTTTTTTTTTCAATTATTCTGTGTTTTTGCTAGTTACATCTTTAGTGTTTGACTAACTGGTATTTTGCAAATGTTAGGTTTTAGTTAGCATTTTGCAACATTTGGCTTTTAGCCATACATATTTGAAAATTTCTATTTCTTCCACAAACTCATTCAGTACATGACAGTCACAGTTTTTTCATGGAAAACACAATTTCCCCCTTTTTTAAGATTTTGTTTCATCTGTTCAGACTTTAGTAGAAAGCCAGTAAAGTTGGAGCTGTGAGTGGAGAGAACACAAAAACTTCCCATAGAAATGAAGGTACATGTAGAGAATGTTTTATTTGGATGTGAGAAAGTGTTCACTCTGAAGTATTGTCATTTCTGCACGGTGCAGTGGAACTCGCTCTGCACCACGTGCCTGCAGCAGCGGCCTCTGAGAATGAGGAACTCTGTGTTCAGACAACACGTGTGAACCTGACCGACTCACCTGCCCAGTACACGATGTGGAAGTTCCCACAACACAACAAGATCACTGGTGTAATTAAAGATGCAGATAAGGAAAGTACACAGTTATTACCAACAACTCAACACAGAGGAAGCTACTACAAAAAAACAAACCTAAACATATGAGTCATATCTGGAAAAACCACTTGGATGAGAGCTCACCGAGCAGGAAGCTCTGACATTGTTGTTGACTGAATCATCACTTACCAGACCATTTTATTTATAGAGCGTTTAAAACAGCAACAAGGCCAACCAGCGCTGTACAAACAAACAAACAAACAAACAAACAAACAAACAAACAAACAAACAAACAAACAACAGGCAACACATAGGCAACATACAAAATGAAGTACAAAAATATAATTATTATTAATATTTACCATTAATATGAGCTTATTGACAAAATAAGCTTATATAAAATATTGTTTACAAGTATTCCAATGACAGTTTTATGACTGAAGAAGTTTTAAGACATCATCCAGGTCTTGGTTGCACTCAAACTATTGATTTGTTAGTGATTCAGTCAGAAATGAACTGTATTTCTCCAACCTGTGGTCATTCAAAGAGCTACCTACAACAGATAAGACACTATCTGTTCATAACGTTCCCACAGAACCTCACTAACATATCTGAACTATACTGACAAATTAAACATGTTGAACTATTTCAATATCAGTTTTAAAGATTTCCAACATCCATTCTTAAAAAATGTTAAATCAGATTAGATAAATTCTAACAGTTAATTATGTTTAAAGTGTGCAGTATAGACTATTTTAGTCTTAAGAAAGGACGTAGCAGACATTCTAATCCAACTAATGACTAAATGTTTTCACCACGAATCATAATTTAGCTTTTATTCTGCAAATATCTCAAAATGATTGTAAAGTCAGGGTGAAGGTGACCAACACTCAGTTTGTGACGTACTATAATGAAAACCAACATAAGTTCATGTAAAATATTTAAATATTTACTTTAGACCTGTTCCTTTTTCATACCGGGGTCTGGAGTTTAGTTTTGTGTGAGCCCATGCATGAAATTACCAACACTCATCAATGGCATGTACTTTGTAAATCTACTGGTGCGAAACTGGACCACAAAATGTGTTTTATCTCAAACTGTTCAGCTTTAACAGCGTAATACATCAAACATTATTTTTTACCTGTTAAAGCCAGCATGATTGAACCCACAGCCGCAAGAGCTAATGAGGACTGAACTGTTTTACTGGGCCACTGCTGAGCAACACTGGAGGTTCTGCTTCCAGAGAAGCACCAACACTGTACTACTATATCACTTTATATGTACAGTTGAAGCTCTCAGTTTACCATGCCATAGTACTGAATCAGAACTTTCTTCACTTAAACTGCTCCAAAACTGAGGTCATACTGATCGGCACCCCTCACCAGGTACAAACCTCAACTAAAACAACTATTTCCTTTTCTGGACAAGACATCCCCCTCTCCACCTCTGTTACAAATCTTGGAATAAAAAATGGACTCTCATCTTACATTTGAAAATTACATTAAGCATCTGTTTCTTCCATCTTCGAAACATCTCCAAACTTTGCCCATCTCTTACTTTTGCTGATGCAGAGAAACTCGTCCATGCCTTTGTCTCGACTACTGCAACTCCCTGTTTACTGGAATCCCTGGCCAAAAAATAAAATAAAATAAAATAAAATAAAATAAAAAAAAACCTTCAGAAGCTTCAATATACAGTATTCAAAACAGTGCAGCCAGGATTTTATTGAGAGCTCGTAAATTTGAACATATTACACCCATTCTTCATAACAAGAAAGTTCATGCTCAATAATCCAGGAATCAAATCTGATCATTCTCAATCAGGTCATCTGGACAGTTTCTTTTTAGTAGAAACGTTTCACCCTCACTCCAGAGGGCTTCATCAGTCAGAGTAGTTCCAGCATGCTGTTACCCCACCAAGCAGTAAACAACTTAAGTGGACCAACCAATATTATATTATATTACCTGTAACCTCTTATGTTACCTGTAACTCACCTGTTTTTAACAACTGGCCAGACTGTCCCAAACTGCCTTAATATCCAGGGCAGTGTTTACTGTGGAAACAAAAGAGACAAGAAAATCATCAAACTGGAGAGAACTGACCTGAACCTACAAAAAGACCTGAAGTTGTGCACTTTGACCTCTCAGGGATTTTAAACAACTGTTAAGTTCAATGCAAAAAATCACGGCAGACGTGTTCCTGTTTTTAGAATTTTACCTTGTTTTGTAATGTAGCTTGATTTTATTTTGTTTTATATCTCTACTTCTATTTACGTTTTATTTTATATCCATTTTATGGCCGTTTATTGTCGTGTACCTTATCTGTGGTTTGTCTAAAACAGGTCTCTCTTGAAAACAAGTCCTCTTCCTCCTTTGAAAGACTTTAAAGCTGTACTGCACTGCATGCTGGGAAGTTTAGTAAACAGTGCTGTGGACGAACCACTTCGATGACTGTCAAAACGGATCCCGCTTTAAAACTTCACATGTAGCTGATAATGGTGCATGTGCAGTGGTTCATGCATCTGTTAGTAATCGTGTTCCCATACAGCCCGACCTAATGGCTGCTCATTTTGTAATTTTACTGTCATCCCTTTAAAAAATCAAAAAGCTATACGCATGTTGAATAAATCACCGGATGCGAGCCTTTCGTTATTTTTGATGGAAGCTTCATAGGTTTCAGCTCCAGAACCACAAAGTCTGCCATCTCTTCTGGAGCTTTGTAGAACGTTTGCACCTTGTGGTGAACCTTTTCTTTGTTTCTTGGATAATGATAAGCCGGCCTCCTGGAGAGTTGTCCTCCATTGGTTGGACGCTGTGAAAGGTTTTTTTCTTTTCTTTATCATAGAAAAAGATCCGGCCGTCATCCGTCACCGCTGTCTTCAGAGGTCTTTTTATTTTGCAGTGAAGTTTTTCTAACAATGAACACAACTTTGGGTTCGACCACGCTTAATGTTTCTATCTTTGATGGGTTCGTTTTGTTTTTGCCTCCTGAGAATGAATGATTTTGTATGTATGGGAGTTTTTATGTGCAACGTTAATATTTGGAACAGCTCCCCTTCATTCAACCTCGTATGTTTTTTAAAAAGTGACTATTCCCAATAAAGAGCTTCTTCTGAATGTACGTATCCACATGTTACTACTGCTCCAAGCTTCTCATAATGTTCTTGCATTAAAATGAAGAGCATATTCTAAATTAAGTTGTCTGAGCACGACTTTCTGAGACAAAATATTTAACCTTTTTTCCAACCAGCCCGTCACAGCTGGACAAAGAGTGATGAGCTGTCAGGAGACTGATAAATTGGTTCCATTGCGTCTTTTTTTTAATATCTGTTTGTCCGTTTTAGAGCCTCCCTGTGGGATGTTTCGATCGACAAACAGGTTGTGAGCAGTTCCCGCTCTTAACAAGCCCAAACTCAGCCCTCCTGGGTTAGCATGTCTGCCCAGATGTTTACTACAAATAATTGACCTGAGACCGTTGCAGAGCCGTTTTGAAGTTTGGCTGTGCAGTGTGAATACGAACAGCGCTAGCTGAAAATGTAAACAAATGTTCCGAATGCTGGTCTCCAATCGAACTGAGTCTACCGGACTATCAGTGTGAAAGTGATCTTAGTAGCTGAGGCTAACCCCCAACTTGGCTCAAAGTAGTGACAGATCGCACACTGTCTTTCTTTAAAATTGTGTGACTGCTCGTTGAAGCCTGCACTGTCTGTCGAGTGCGACGGTCACTTTGAGCACTTTTGGACCATAGTGGGCCACTCAGTTCTTGTAAAACAAAACAGTTTTCTAGTTCAGTTTGTATCTCTCTCTGAACTCCAGTGATCAGTGACTAGTTGGAGATACAAAATTGCAAGGCAGTATTTATTTATTTATTTATTTATTTACGTATTTATTTAAATCCCACTCGGGCGGCACGGTGACTCAGTTGTAGAGCTGTTGCCTCTCAGTGAGAAGGTCACCAGATCAAATCCTGGCCAGGGGGCTTTCTGGGTGAAGTTTGCATGTTCTCTTTGTGCATGTGTGAGTTTTCTCCTCCGGTTTCCTCCTGCATGTTAGACTGATTGGTAACTCTAAATTGGACCTAGGTGAGAATGAGGGAGTGACTGGTAGTCAGGTCCTCTGGACAGATTCTTCTTCAGATGACCTGACTTAACCTTGTTAAATTTTTCTACTTGAATTATTGAGGATGCATCAAGACAGTGTGAATGGTTGTTTGTCTCTGTGTCCCTGTGATGGACTGGAGATCTGTCCAGGGTGTCCCCCACCTCTCGCACAGTGACTGCTGGATATGGACACCAGTGGCTCTGTGAGCCGAGAAGGAAGAAGTCAGATTTATTTATGTAGCACATTTCAAACAGAAACCGTTAAAGAAGCAGGTAAAGACATTAGAAGGAAGGAAATATGTAAATTAATCAGGAATATGCAAGTAAAGAAGGAAATATGTAAGTTAAATAAGGAAATACTTAAGGAAGGAAATATGGAAGGAAGGAAGTACATAAGGAAGAAAGGAAGGAAGTATGTAAGAAAGGAATGAAGTACGGAAGGAATGAAGGACGGACGGACGGACGGAAGGAAGGAAGGAAGGAAGGAAGGAAATGCGTAAGGAAGGAAGGAAGGAAATGCGTAAGGAAGGAAGGAAGGAAATGCATAAGGAAGGAAGGAAGGAAATGCGTAAGGAAGGAAGGAAGGAAATGCGTAAGGAAGGAAGGAATGAAGGAAATGAGTAAGGAAGGAAGGAAGGAAATGCGGAAAGAAGGAAGGAAGGAAATGCGGAAGGAAGGAAGGAAATGCGGAAGGAAGGAAATGCAGAAGGAAGGAAGGAAGGAAATGCGGAAGGAAGGAAATGCGGAAGGAAGGAAGGACATGCGGAAGGACGGAAGGAAATGCGTAAGGCAGGACGGACATGCGTACGGAAGGACGGAC
>JARVGV010001299.1:1441934-1454477 GCA_031762435.1 Hypsolebias longignatus | reverse complement strand
ATTTTTTGAATGTCCAGAGGACCAGACTTAGCTTTTTTAGATTTTTCTACCTGGATTATTGAGCATGCATCAGGATAGGCCTGCACTGTTTCAGTGGCAAGCCCTTAACCCTAAAACATTAATACTGCATTACAAAACTCAGTGGGACTTGCCTCTTGTCAAGAAGTCCGAGCCCTTATCTTCAGTTTCTTTTGACAGATGATGGGTGTGGCGTAAGTAAAGGAGTATGTAGGTATTGATTGCCATGAAAGCTATGTTTTGTTCCCCACATCCATAGGGCAGATGCAGCAGATCACCCAGGTTCGTCAGACGCTGGCTGAATATATCACCTGCACACAGACAGACACTTACCAGAGCTGGAACTTCTCAAAGTTGTGACTTATTCACCATTTAGCTTAATCAACTTAGTTAAAATAATTGTATTAATTTACCTGAGACTGAGACTTTGGCCATAAGAGATTCACCGATCACATTAGACGGGACGTGCATATTAACTCTCTTTCTCAAGTGGTGTCCTGCACACAGTAAAAGTCCCCATAAATGCAGAAGTTTAAGCAGAAGACTGATCCTAAAAGGATATCATGTAGGACTGAGATGGGGTAGAGGTAGGGCATCTGACCTGGGACCCGAAAGGCCCAGGTTTGATCCCCAGCCATGTCATGTCATATTGGGGTGTCTCTGAGCAAGACACCTAATCCCTAATTGGTCCCCGGGCACTTGCATAGCTGCCCACTGCTCCACCTGGGTGTATCCCAGGTGTAATGGGTAATGCAGAGAACTAATTTTGCCATTGTATGAGAACCTACAATGATGGTAATACATAGCATTTATGTAGGACAATGCCCACCTCTCACAGCAATAGGAAGCCATATAAGGATATTTGGCTAAAAATTGGTGTGGCTGTAGCTGATAGTCACCCCAACACCAACTTTAAAGTGTTCCCAGATCACATGAATTCTTTGTTTAAAATGCTAGAATGCAAACTATGCACTCCTTTCAGAGCATTAATTTCATTGGGTTTATAGAACAGTGGCAAGTTAACATCACAAGATGAGATGGAATATCTAAAAACGACAAATTTTTAAAATGGCTTGATCAAATATGATATTTTTTTAAATAATGACATTTAAAAATGGGTTAACACTGAACTGTTAACATATTGGAACATGGTGACCAACTAACTTTTGATAACTTAGGTCTTCTTTTTGAAAATTGCCTGAAAAATACGTCAACCATACTGACCTTTGGGACAGAGTAGCCAGCTCTTAGTCTTTATTACTTCAGTTCCTAAAGCCTGAGGGAGACATTTATAAGATAATGTTAATAAAGCATCAGATTTAACTTTTTACAATAAAAAAGGCATACATTCACAGTCCACCCTTTCAATGAGCTGCATGTGTTAACTTTTGGTTGAATGTGTTGCATGATGCTGATGAGAAGATCTGTCATATGAATAGCACCACCTTGATATCTTTCAAACCAGCCCTCTGTGGAATTCCCAGAAACTGGCTTTACACATGCAAAAAGAGAGCCATCTATCTAAACAAACAATCATTTCTATTGTGAGATTTGCCTTTTTGTTCTACTGGGGCTACCATAGGGCAGTTGCCTAAGAGGGCAAGCAGAAACCAGGCTGGGGATATATGAGAACGTAGCTGACATGTATGCACCTGCTGTTCCACAATAAAAGCAGTTTACGTTCCAACAATACTGCATTTTCCTTTCTTATCATGACAATCTCTCAAAAAGAAACTGTCCAGATGACATGATTTAACCCTTTTTTGTAATCTATCTACCTGGATGATTGAGCTTTCAAACCTTTTTCTGAACCATTATGGCCAGGTGTCCTCAGACTGGTTCTGTGAGTAGCAACTTGGCCACCAGGCCTAAAACATTTGATTGTTATGCATGATGATTGGTTTGAATGGATGGTCCCTTTCCGCATGTATAAAACCAGTTTCTGGGAATTACACAGAGGACTGGCTTGAAACACATCAAGGAGGTGCTATTTATAAGACAGATCTTGGCAGGCCTCAAACTAATGAAGGCTTTCGGATGAAACATGAAATCTTTCTCCCAAAAAGAAACTTTCCAGATGAGATGATTTAACCCTTTTTTGTGACTTTTGGAGAGAATCACTGAAGTCTTGCTGGTAGATGTTGGTTAAAGGAAAAGGACAATGGCCAACCTCTGGAGTTCATGTCAAATATAAAAAAAAATTAAGGAATTTGAAGTTGTTATAATTTGTCCCCTCACTTTATCAAACTATCTCAAATATGCTCCTCAATTTTGTTAAACTGTACATAGATTTGCTAACAAATGTTTTCCAGTTTAAGAGCAAACCATCATCTTTTAGGTTCAGTATCTTTAATAAGTTGGGGAAATTCTTATTTCTAAGCTCACCATCACTTCTAAACAAGCTTTCAGCCACTGTAAACTACAAACCTCTCCTCCTGTCAAAGGGAGAAACGCAGAAAATACACCAAGTTTGCTTTTAGTCATATTCTGGACTGGATGAGTGTTTTGGAACCATCAATGACGTATCATGAGAATAGTAATTTTCCAAAATTACACAAAAGTGTATGTTTCTAATTGAATCTAACAAAGTTAAGTCAGGTCCTCTGGATGGTTTCTTGTTTGTAGAGAAGCCAAAGCAGTTCAACAAAAAGCAACTGACCAGAGGACCTTGACTTAACTTTGCTAGATTTTTTTACCTGGATTGTTGAGCATGAATCAGTATGTTTGGAACCACTTTGGCCAGGATTGCCTCAAACTAGTTCAAGAGTTTGGGGTAGTCAGCAGGGGAGAAGGTAGACTACAGGAACTACCTGAGCACCATTAAAATGGTTGACCCACCATGGGAAAGTGCTATTCATATGACTGAGTTTGTTTTGGTTCCTCAGACTGATGAAGTCTTTTGGATGAAAGATGAAAATTTTCAAGGAAAAGAAACCATTTAGGGAGGCACAAGATCGCCACGGAGTGGTGAACTTCGTATTTGCCAGGCTCTCATAAGCCCTGCTGAAAAACTGCCTTTTATAATAATTTCCTTGCTGTCTCCATGTTGGATTCTGCCTCTGAGATCGGTGTTGTTGCATGACTGACTCAACAGAGCAGTAATATGGGCTCCAAGTTAAAGAATCCTAGAAAGTGATGATGTCTTCATATAGATAATGTAAAAAAAAAAAAAAATAAAAAAAAGTTAAATCATTTCATCTGGACCAAATACTTTAAGGGAGAAGGGAGAAACATTTTGTCTTCCATCCGGTCCTTTTGCATGTGTTAAAAACCTGCTTCTGAGATTCCAACAGGAGGTTGGCTTGAAACACAGCAATGAAGTCTACTAATAGGACAGATCTGGCTGACAGGACACACACTGATGAAGTCTTCCGGATGGAAGATGAAACGTTTCTCCCTTAAAGAAACTGGTCCAGATGACATGATTTAACCTTTTTTTGTGTTATCTACCAGGATAATTGAGTCTACAAACATTTTTTCTAGATAATATCTTAATAAAACATGTAAAAGAATTGTTCACTTGATTATATTTCAGTGTTTAAGAGGTAAATATGATCACTTTGTTCTGGCACCAACCTTGACTTTCAGGGACTGTGTTACCACAACGGTTTGGCCTTTTTCTGGCACGTACACCTTTTCATCACAGCAAGGCTCCTCTGAAGCCACAGCCTCAGCAGTCAGAACCACATCCATATCCCCTAGAAAAGATCAGCAACAAGTCTTTTTGTTCAGTTCCTGTAACTTATATAAGTGTGAAATATTCTGCACTGAGGTGAACATGAAATGTTGATGTTCTGAAAAAGATTAGATGGCTGACTAAAACGTCAGACACTCACCAGTGACTGAGGGAGTGAAAACCCAGCGGGTTTTCTTGTGGTGGCCGGCACAAAGGCAAAATTCAATTTCGTCCTTATTTTTAGAAGTAATGGTGAAGTCTGAGGAGGCAGATGGAGACACTTTGACCTGTTCAAGAAGGATGAGACAACAATAATCAAAGGTTTTGGAAGTGCATCACTACAAACATAAGCACAACTCTATGTTGACTGAACAACTTTGAGAGTCAGAGTCACTAATTTTTAAAAAATTAAACTAAACTAGCGCTTCTCCAGCTCTTGCCCATCCACAGACTGAGAAGGTTAGTGACTTATTCACAGCAAGTCTCAAAGCTCACTGCCCACTTTATAGTCACTAACCTGTCTCTCTCTACAGACTGGACCCCCACCTGGACCCTCACCTCCACCAGAAGCTATAGTTTAAAAAAAAAACCTTTTAAACCATTCCAGAGTTTGGTGGTGTTGTGCTGAGCCAAACGGGTTCTTGTCAAGAGCGGGAAAAACGTCCTTTATTAGTCAAGGAGGAACCAAATGGTTTCATGCTGCACATTACCTGCTCCAGTGAAGACAGGGAGATGGTCTCAAAATGGTCAAATACAGCTACAGATTTAGTGATGCTAATGCCATTTAGTTGTATGAAGATGTGGGTGAGAGGAGTGAATGGTTGTTTCTTGTTTGTCTCTGTGTCCCTGGTGGATAAAAATATCCTCTATTCATCTTAGTTACTAAAAGAAGCCACAGAAGGACATTAAAGGATATTTAACTGGTTTTTACTGGCAAGGACAGACGGTCACAACAGGCTTACACAAATGTACAAAGTTATATGCTTGGAACTCAGTCACAAGAGTCTGCACTAGACAGTGTGCAAGAATTGTTTATATAATGCACGCTTATCAGCTTCTCCAAGCTCACAGACTCGGAGGTGACCTTGTAGTACCGGCTGCAACCTCAAATCATCCAGCACATGGTTCTACATTAATTTAAACATTAGTGATGTGCATCCTTGACCTAGATCAAAATTCCTCGGACATGCCCCCCTGTTCATAGGTGTTTATCATTTTATCAATATCTACCTTGCAAGTAGGGATGCTATAAGTGGCTGACGACATATGTCTGACATGTTCCTGTGATGGGCTGGAGACATGTACAGGATGTTCCCTGCATCTGGCACAGTGACTGCTGGATATGGGCACCAGTGACATTGGTGATTCAAAAAGGAAGAAGCGGTCAAGAATGGATGGACGGATGTTAAATGACAAGCTATGAATAAAGTTACTTTTTCCTGTCCAGTTAAAAATGGAAATGGTTAGAGTGACTTGAATGGTAAATGGACTGTACTTATATACTGTAGCACCTTTCTATCTTGTCAAGATACTCAAAGCTCTTTACAACAAAATCTGTGCCCTCATCATGGAGTCAGCCTTCCCACCATCACAAACATCTACACCTCCAGATGCAGGAAGGGGGCTACCTGCATCATGAAGGACCCCACTCACCAAGCACAAACACTTTTTGCCCCGGTCCTCTCTGGCAGGAGGTTGAGGAGTATTAAGTGTAGAACCACTAGACTGAGGAACAGCTTCTACCCTGAAGCTGTTAGACTCATGAATCTCTAACCAGAGCAATCACTGAAAAATCCCACCATCTTCCTGCTGATCTGTTTCATGTTGCTGTGTTCATTCTTGTTCATCTGCTCACACAGACGCATGTTCGTGCTGCTGTTCGGTATGTTTTTATGATTTTTATGCTGTTAGTGCTTAGCATATTTTTAGTTGATGTTTTTCTTAGTTCATATCTTAGATCTTATTACTGTACTTATCATATTCTTTTACATTTTATTGATGGATGTAACTGGGACCCTGAGTACACAATCTCGTTCCACCACATGTATGAATGACAAATAATGAAACTGACTGAGTTGATCCAGTTTTGCAACAAAGTCCCTGAAGCTTTCGTCTTCGACTACGCTTGCCATTTGTCTCTAACAATCATGGAGACTAAAGCCTCATCCAGCTCCTTCTATCTGCCCACTGGACATACTTTATACTTTATCAAAAAAATAAATAAATACTGAACTCAACATGTGCAATAAGTGTTCTTGTGTCTTCGGTGGATATTGGTAATGTCATTATCATGGTTGCTTGACAAATCATATGTACCTTGCTGCGTCCTGCGATATTTTCCTCATTTTCATGACAAGCAGGAAAACACTGCAGCATGGATGATGTGATCTTGTACGCCAGTTCCTTTGACCACAACAAACACCTCAACTTGGAGTGAGGGAAAAAAAAAAGTGAGTATAACAATGAGAGCAATAACGGTAATAACTTGAATTTGTAATGCACTAAATTACAACTGCATTCTACACACCTCAAAAATCCCCAAAATACATGAGAAAACAATATAAAATTAAAAGATTTTAGTCCTTTTTAAAATGCATTTTGCTGAAGAATGGTCACAGATTTCATTATCTAACAGGCAAAAAACATTCTGTGTCATTCCTTTCCATGAGGACTCTCAAAGTATTGTCACATGGTGAACCCCTTCCTTTTAAGACTCCATGATCACAAGCTCCTCTGTAAGAAGGTGGTGAAACTCCAACACTAACACTTGCACACAGGTTTTGTGGGAATCTGTTAGTTTACATAAGTTCACAAAGCACATCAAAACTTAATTCCTTTCCTGAACTAGCAAGGCTTCAAACATCAGTGATGTCACTTGCCCTTAATGATACAAGCCTCGTACAGGTATGTGCTTCACTGAAGATTTCCGTGATTTCTCAGCACTCTGAATTTTCGGCACAGAATGGCCCATATCTGCAAAAGATCCCATTTAAAATGACAATGTTAGCAAACTAGCTACATCGTGCATGTCTGCTATAAAAGATTTGGACACGAACAACTAACACTGTCACAGAACGGTCTGCAGGGATTCCAGAAGGTTCAATGTACCATGTTTTGGTTGCACCCACATCAACAGTGATTGGTTAACTTCACTGTCAGTGACTAACCAAACTCATCCTAAAGAGCCTCTTACTCAGCTCTGTCCTCTTTCCTGACAGTGAAACAGTCTTTCCAAAAGAAGACAGTAATCATTATACTAAGGCACATTTTAAAGCACAAATAATTAACCTCCACTATGGTTTGTATGATGAAAAGGAACAATCTGAATTGTGTAAATTATGGCATTAAAGAATAGACAGAATTTATAATCCATAGCAACATAAATGAATCAGCAGAGACAAAACTACAAGACCAAATGTGAGAAGCAAGACAAGGGTTTAATTTAATAAGAAATCTAAACACCATCAGGAATTACAGCTATATCCAGACAGAGCTCTTTAGATTCTTAAGTAAAACACTGCTGAGGAGAAAAATCTAATGATAGGGTAATAGTTTAACATTGGACAGTCTTGTACAGTAGGTGGTGGTAAGCACTTCAACGCCATTAGTGAGATGCACTAAACCAAGAGAAGAAGAATCAACTCCTGAATGTTACTCTTCTAGAGTCAGAGAGCGGCAGCTGTGTGTCATTAACTCATTAAGCTCTGATTGGTTAGGACTGTCCTCTCCAACATTTATGAACACTCGTCATTGCCTTGTTCACCACTGGTGGGTGCCATCATGGAGACTGCTGGGTTCATCTTCAGGTAATTGCTGGTTCCTGTCAAATATTTTGTTTCATGGTAAAAGAGGAAAAGTAATTAACTCATGTAGTTCTTTTATTTTTCTATAGGCTGTCCCTTTTTGCCTTGCTGGTTCTGCTTACCCATGGCATTCCAATTAAAGGTGGCTTCTGACATTTGCCAAAGAAAATGTGAAGTGGAATGTCAACTAAACACTTGTTTTTCAATTCCAGGGTTCCAACACCACGACCAGAGCAGCAGTGACTCTGATCATTATGCCTCTCACCATGGTGGAGAGGGTGGCTATACTGCACCCATCACTTACAGTGAATCCAGATATGTCTCTAGGCCAGTGCAAGGTTATAGCCCCTCCCAGTATGGCTACAGAAACCCAGCATATGGCAGTGTGAGCTCTATGCCTGGGGCAGAATACCCTGGTGGTGCTATCTATATGCCTGTTGGCTATCCCAGTTCATCACAGACTGAAGCTGTCCAGTCTAGTCCACCTGGTAATGTCCTAAAACACCACTGAGTGTAATAGTTTTCTTCTAATAATTTTTTATTTTTTTTCCTACAGAAATGATGTGGTCTGTGAATCCTAAAATCTTCTCTGAAGAGGGATTAGCCAACACTGAGGCTGTCGGCTCCAGTAGTTTTGTTCCAGCTCCCCCTCCTGTACCCTCGGGTCCTGTCCTCCAGTCTGGGGAGACTTCCAATGTTGCGAAGGAAGCTGAACTTGGGAACTACCAGCAGGAAACTGAGGAACTTGGCTACCCATCTGACCATGGATTTTCAAGTTACCCTTCTGCAAGCCCATTTCTGCCACTTGTTGGGGGTTACCCTGGTTTATACCCTTATTCTTATCCTGCATTTGACTTCAGGCTCTTGTATGGTCTGTACCCTCCTGGCACCTACACAACCTTCAGCAAAAACCATGAGAAGGGCAAGGACTACTATCAGAGCATCCACTACTTGAAAGAACATAGGCCTGATCATTCAGATGTTTCTGTACTGCAGAGGAAGATCTTGCCATGAGTGCCTCAGTGCTCCATGAACTTGTGAAACTTAATTTGTCTTGCAAACTACAGAGGGGGCTCTTGAGTTTTGTCTTGTACAATAAAGTGGATACAGTGAGACTCTGGATAATTGTGGCATTATTACAAGAACTGTTTCTTGCTGGAAGAGGTAGATTTCATTTGACCTGGTACATGTATACTGTATTTTAAATCTCCTCCAGACTTGAGTTGTAGCAAATGACTGACTAACCACAAACTTGGATCTAAACCCAGGAGTGCCAGGTTACGCTTGCACAACTCCACTGTGAACGCAATTTCATAAAAAAACAAATGTAAACTTTAAATCTGCTTTTTGTCACTGGAGTCTGTCCAGTGATCGAGGTGGTTACACCCTGGCATTTATTTTTTTCTTCCAGCTGAGGCGACTGTCTAAGCTGAAGCCCATATTATCCAAAAAATAACCTGGAGACAGTAATTTATTACATCTAGGCTTGATTACTGCTCCTGTTTTGGTATCTGTCAGACCACCATTGCACGATTACAACTGGTCCAGACGCAGCAGCTCAATTAACCAGTACAGGCAAAAGAGGGCACTTTACTTTTTTTTTCTCTCCCCCATTTACCGTTTATCCAGGTAGTCTCATTGAACCACAAACTTATTTTCAATTACATTTCATTAACACCAGTCTTTGCCTCCCTGCACTAGCTACCGGTTCATCTTCAAATCCAGTTCAAAATTCTGTCTACAAATCACTGAACAGTTTCCCCCCACCAATCTCTCTGATTTGAAACAACCGTAGGTCCCACCACGTGCTCTGAGGTCAGCGGACCAGTTACTTCTAACAGTTCCAGGATCTTGTCTTAAACGCAGAGGTGACAGGGCCTTCTCTGTAGCAGGCCCAAGACTTTGGAACAAGTTACCTCTGCTCATCAGACAGGCCCCCTCCCTCTCTCGGTTTTCAAATCCCATTTAAAGACTCTATTCCATTGCTTTCAGTGCCAGTTGATCGGTTTGGTTGTTTATCTGTGACGTTTTTGTCTATTTTTTGTACTTCATTGTGTGTGTTGCCTATTTGTTTGTACAGCACTTTGGTTGGCCTTGTCGCCGTTTAAGTGTTCTATAAATAAAATGGTATATGGACAAGTTGCAAGTCCATCACAGGGCCACATACAAGCAAGACAACATTCACTCAACACCTAGGGACAACTTAGGGTTGCCCTCAGCCCAACATGCATGTTTTTGGTCTGTGGGAGGAAACTGGAGTATCTGGAGAAAACGTATGCATGCTGAGAATATGCAAACTCCACCCATAAAGGCCCCAGACCAGGATTTGAAGTGAGGCAACCTTCTCGCTGAGAGGCAGTAGCGCTACCAACTGTGCCACTGTGCTGCAAACAAAACTGATCACACTAATTTATGGAATTTTCTGAGAAATGATTTAAAGTTCTATAAATTATGTTTTAACAAGAACATAAAACAAGTTTCTTTTACTGATCTAAAGTAAAACAGTTTGTTAATGTTAAATGATCTGAACCTGATTTAAAGTTCTATAAATTATGTTTTAACAAGAACATGAAACAAGTTTCTTTTACTGATCTAAGGTAAAACTCAATTTGTCTAAATCTTTTGGATAGGGGGTAGACTTAGGTTTTACCTGTGCAAAATTGTAAAGCATTTAGACCAGTGGCAATTTCAACCTTTATTTGGGGGGTGCTCAAGCACCCCTAAAGTTTAACTTGGCACCCCACCACTTGGCATTTCCTGCATTCTGGTGCATTTTACAAAGGTTTCTTACAGTAGAAAGTGAACTCATTATTGAAACAAATGAATATACAAGTTTCACTTTTTGAATAGTATTACTGAAATAAGTCAACTTTTTCACAATATTCTAATTTTATGACCAGCACCTGTATTTCAAATGTACTTATAATCATTTTATGTGTGATTTATAAGTGTATTAAGTGCAGGATCATTTCTCATTTAATGAGTATATCCCACACTAGAGTCAGCTGTGCCTCGTCATCCTCCTCCCTGCTCCGCAGTGATTAACACATCAGATTGTACACAAAAGCACAGGAACAAAACTTTAATTATATTTGTGGTTTTTAATAAAACTGCCCATGACTTTGAACTTTTAGGGGGCGAAGATTTTTTTTTAAGAGCAGAAGCAGAAATGCAATGGAACAGCTCTGACGTGAATTCAAAAAAGTTCAAGACAAAACGTGCTCTGATGTGATATTAGGAAACTTTGTTTAAAATTATAGTTCTATGTAGTTAACAGTTTTACAGACACTAAAAGAAATTTAAACTTACCGCTTGTGTATGTTGACCTGCATCAAGAGTGAGTCATTGACAGATGTGGTGGAGAGAATCCAGTGATTTTTCAAAATAAGTTTTTTTTTTTTAAATCTTTTTTATTTTTTTTTTATTTTTTTGGGACCACTGGTCTACATCACATTATTGAGCCTGAAGCTGAGAAAACACTTCTTGCCTTCTGGCTGCTTTAGTATGATTTCTGAATGGACTGAGGGGACCACCCAGTCGTGAGATCCAATGTGGGCTAGCATGAGCAAGAAATGACCTAAATATTGTTTTGTAGAACGTCTCATGCCATGTTACAGTAAATACATAATCTTTACGCTGTAGTTCACGAGCTGTTACTTTCAATTTTGCACATCTTTACGTCTTTGTTTCCACCACCAGAAGCACTAATATCAGCAATAAATGAAAGGCTCAGATGGGTCAATGTAAAGTTGTCATTGCCTTAACTGCACTTTTTTATTGGCATATAATGTAGTTACAGCATTTTTTTCCTCAGCATACCGTTTTGTTTCTGTCAAGACTGTTATAAATATAGTTATATGACAAATATTATGCTTTTATTTTACAATGAGACACTTGTCAAAGCCCTCTTCTAAAGTTGAGACTAAACACAAGACACAAAGATGCATCTAATTTCTCCTACAAGCTTCTCATCACTTAAGGACACGTGGATGCATTTTGTCAAGTCATTTCTCTCGTCACAGACAGGACAAAAAAAGACACAAATGAACACAATGACCTTTGTGTGTGACCAACATCAAAAGTCTTGTTTTGAGATTTGTCTCAGTTGCTCACTGTTTTTGTCTGATAGCTGTGTGTGAACTTGGCTTTCCTTTGTGCCGTCCCTCTGTAGCGAACAGCTGATGCAGCTGTTCTGCGCCCGCCAGAGGAGGAGGCTGAACCGTGGCCTCCGCCGCAAGCACCAGTCCCTCCTCAAGCGCCTGCGCAAGGCTAAGAAGGAGGCTCCTCCTTTGGAGAAACCAGAGGTGGTGAAGACTCACCTGAGAGACATGGTCATCCTTCCTGAGATGGTTGGCTCCATGGTTGGTGTGTACAACGGCAAGACATTCAACCAGGTTGAAATCAAGGTACAGTGCTTTTAGTCACTTGGAAAGCAGGTTGTTTGGAGGCCAAGAGTATTTATATAGATTAATTTATTAAAGTTTAGACTGGCCCAAGAGGCATTGGGGGTTGTAGTGTTGTAGTGTTAGGGCAGCCGACTTGACAACGAAAAGTCTAAAGTTCAGAAAGTTCAATTCCCCGCTATGCCCACATGTCGTGGTGTCCTTGAGCAAGACACATTTTTCCTAACTGCTCCTCAGGCGCTTGCATATCTGCCCACTGCTCCACCTGGGTGTACTTCACGTGTTAAATAGCACAGATTTCATCATTGTATGGAAACATTGATGACACGTAGCACTTTCTTCTTCTTTCACTCACATGACTGTGCAGAAGTGTGGCCTTTTCAGAAGCTGATACAATATTCTAAAATGGTGAAAATACAACAGAATTATGGTACGAGTTCCTCGTGAAGACTCTTGTGCTATTTTCTTTCCTGATTTTAAGAAAATAAAGACAAATGTGCCATCATTGTTTGCCTCTTTCATGCTGTGCAGTTTTAAAGACAGTTGTATACACGTAATCTATAGTATCCTGATGCATGCTCAATAATCCAGGCAGAAAAATCTAAAAAAGTTAAGTCTGGTCCTCTGGACATTCAAAAAACAA
>JARVGV010001299.1:795325-807244 GCA_031762435.1 Hypsolebias longignatus | reverse complement strand
TGACGTCACTGGGGCAGCGCCGTAAGTACGGAGCGCTGTAAGTCGATGGCGCCGTAAGTCGGGGACCACCTGTATATGTATACATACTGACTTACGGTGCCATCGACTTACGGCGTTTCGGACTTTCGGCGCCGCCCCCAGTGAGGTCATCACACCTTACATTGCCTTTTTTATGCAGCATTTTATGTTTTTTTTTCCTGTTTTTTTTTAGGGTATTTTGTTAACTAACTGCTTAGAAACACATTAAAATGGCGTTCTAAGTTGTTTTACATTGTAAAAACGTGAAAAAACGTGTTTAAAATGCCG
The DNA here is from genome assembly GCA_031762435.1 of Hypsolebias longignatus. NCBI lineage: Eukaryota > Metazoa > Chordata > Actinopteri > Cyprinodontiformes > Rivulidae > Hypsolebias > Hypsolebias longignatus. The sequence continues at coordinate 806,938 of JARVGV010001299.1, read as the reverse complement.
TTACCATTCACCCTGTGCTTTCAGTTTTGATTTACGGCCGAAAATGCGGACTTACGGCGCCATGTGCGTTCGGCTCCGACTTACAGCAGAATCGAGTTGCAAACGTTCCTTAGGTCCGGAACCCGGTCGTAAGTCGGGGACTACCTGTATATGTATATAGTACAGTATATACTTCTCTCAAACTTCTAATATATTATTTATATTTATATTGCTTAAAACATTGACACTAACTCTTGCTTCCACCTTATTTATCATACCACTTTATTTATAAAGCACTTAAAACCAGCAGCGAGGTCAACCAAAATTCTGTACAATAAATCAAACCAACATAGGATACGGGATCAAACAGAGACATCAGCAGAGGTTAAAACAATAAAACACAATCAGAACAACTAAATCAATCAAAACACAGTAACTTTAAAATCAACTTGCACAGCATCATTGTCCAGGGACTGAAAGTTCATTTTTAAATGAGACTTAAAAACCGCAGAGGGAACCTGCCCAACATGCAGTGCCAAATCTTTCCACAGTTTTGGACCCATGACAGAGAATGTGCGGAGCTCTGAGATTGCATCGCATGCATGGAAACATTAGAAACATCTGCTGAGCTTGGAGAGCACTACGGTACATACGGCTGCAGCAGTTTAGAGAGATGGGAGGGACAGAACTGATGTTTATTTGTAAACTAAATATTTACTGTTACAGTAAATTTCAGTCTTGAACTTGTGAACTGGGCATATGTTGTATGGTAAACCTTCAACTGTTCTTTTTCCCAAACCATTTATTCAGCTGTGCAAGCAATTGCATGCTCCCCCCTTCTTTTTTGTTATGTCCATTTGAACCCTTCTTGGGTTGGGCTGCAGGAACCAATCAGGGCGCTTCTTGCGCAACCAACACATGAACGTGTGAACACTGTGAACCCCTGACACACAAAAGTGTGAGTGAGTCAGTGCATGAGAGGTGAAAGTGAAGCTCCAGCCTTTGGAGGGAGGTGTGTTTGTTGTGCAAGTCTGGGCGCGCTGTGGATCCTTGAATTCTCAGCATGTAGATACAGGCTGACGGAGACACAGCCTCAATGGTGTGTAGCTCTGGCTCAAAATGGAAGTTGGCCGTTCACTACCTGGAAGGTCACGTGGTTGATCCCTGGTTTCCCAAGGCCTTGTGTAGAATTTTCTTCAGGCAAGATACTGTAACTGACGCTGACCCCAATGGCTTATCATTAACTCAGGGTATGACAGGGTCAGCTTTAGAATGTCATATATCAGTGTGTGAAAGCTGAATGTGTTCAAAAGTGCTGCTTATCAAGACTTACACATGATCTGATTACCTCATTAAAATCCCTTTTCTCCCCCTCTGGCTGACTCTTTTCCATTATTGCTACTTGTTTCATCATTTGACCTCACTGCTGGGACAAAGATGTAGGAGGAAAGTTACTGGGAAATTCTCTGGCAGTTGTGATTACAAATCCACCCATTCTGAGTTACGAGAAGGGAGATGTTAAAGTGACCTCAGGTCAAAGCTTTTAACAGATCTGGAGATCACCAAGACTCAAAATACGACTTTATCCATATGAGTCAGAGTGTGTGTGTGGGGTGTGTGTGTATGTGTGTGTGTGTGTGTGTGTGTGGGGGGGGTTGTTACCTTGTAAAGTCCCTTTTTCCAACACACACAGCAGTTGATCCTCATTGTGACCAGCTGCTCCTTATGGGGCCCAAACCCCACGCCCCATAAGTAGATGTTGTTGGTGGGTTAGGGGTTAGGTTTAGCATTGGGTAAGTGTGTGTCTTGTGATTGTAGTACATCCAATATTTGACCGTAAAATTACATTTTTAGTGTCTGTGAATGCACATAAGAACATTTTATGTGCATTTTATTTTAATTAGAATTAGAATTGTGACTGTAGGAGGAAATATTTCTTGATGCCTGTAAGTCTGCATTAGCTAAGATGTTCCACAAGTGTGTGTATAACACTGCAGATAAAAAGGGTTTTTAAATGTAAGGTATGGCATTTAATGTGAGCACTTCTGTAGTCTGCTTGAGGTTCATAACTTCTAAATATTTTTCTTTGTGTAGTAACTGTTTGCTTTGTGAAACTTTGGGTTTATTCATGGAGATTAAAAAAACGAAAAATGCTACTTCAATTACACATGTCTGAACATAAAACCTGCATCAGGTTTTATCCAGCTTCTGATTTCAAAACACCATGTTTTGGCACAAATCCCTCTGAAATAAAAGGTGTAGCATTCCATGAAGGATTTCACATCACTTGCAGCATGTTGTGTCAGCGTTTCAGCATAAAATTCATTCAGCCTTTATTCAAACAGATAAATCACATTGAGCCTCGAAGACTCATTTACAAGTGAGATCTGTTGGACAGACAAAAAAGTGGTGAAAAGTGGTATGGTATGTTCAGAGGAGGGACAGTGGGTACATTGGTAGAAGGATGTTAGAAATGCTTCTGCCAGGAAAGAAACAAAGAGAGGACATGGAGATAGCTGGAGTAAGGACAGAGGATGCAGAGAACAAAGTGAGATGGAGAAGGATTACTCGCTGTGGCAACCCCTGAAGCAGAAAAAGCCAAAAGAGAAGAAGAATTTAAAATCTGTACTTTGTACTTTCCCAGGTTACCTTTGAGTGCCGCAGTATGGCCGCACTGATGGGAGCTCCACTTTGACTTGATATTTTTTTGTTCCAGTTGTTCTTATTTTAACATTTTTTGTGCCTTCACTGTACACCCATGATACGGGAGTGATTGCGACACACTTGTGGTATTTTGTGTGTCGCTGCCTTGCCATCATGCTACCCTGCCATTGTGGTTCAGTTCCTGGCCCCCCTCAAACCTCGGGCTCAGGCTCCAGGGCCTGTCCTGGTGGCTGTCCCCATGATTCTTCATCTGCCTACATGGACCGAACACTATGGACCTGTTCTGCTCCGCAGGGAAAACCTTGGATATTTTCTGTCAGCATTTCTGGAGGGCAGTCTGGGAGGGCAGCTGTTGCGGTCATTATTACCATCAAGCTGCTAGCAGGGCAAGCCAACACTGCTAACAAGATCCTCCATCTGCCTGCACATGCAGTACGGACCCGTTCGGTTCCGCGGGGAAACCTGGGATGTTTTAAGTCTGTTGGACCCGGTTCTGGACTGCGGTCTGTGAGGGCAGCTGCTGCGATCCTTATTACCATCAAGCTGCTGACTGGACCTGCTAACAAGACTTACTAATAGTGCTAACAATACCACACCACTAACAGAACAGAACTATGCTGAAAGAACCTCACTGCTAACAAAATCAAACTGTAGATGTATTTCTTTTTCAATTTTGGCACAATGGTTTTAGTATTTAATAGTATTTTTTTATGATGTTTTAGTATTTTTGCTGCATGCTTTGGTAATTCTTGTCGAGACGGTTCTTCTCGTCTTAAGCATTTCATTGCATTGTTGCCCTTGTGTTGATTTTGCATATGACAAATAAACCAAAACTGAATACTTTTTCACAGTTCTGTAAGGACTCTGGGCCATCTGTGCTGCAGCCCTAACAGGAATTCGAGGGGGAAAAATTTTTAACAGAAGAGGAGAAGGTACCTCTGGTGCTGGTGTAGCCCAAGGAGCTGCTGACTTCATACTGAGTCTGAGGAACCCGAGGTATCAGCAGCATGTTGGACACAGGGCCCAGGCTATCATCGGAGGCCAGGCTTCGTTGTTCCTCCGCCCCAACTGAGCAAACAGGAGGAGACGTACCAATGCCTGTGCTTATGTCCACGGATCCCCAGCTCTTTCTCCCACTGGTGTCTCTGTCTCTACACATTCTGTAAAAACAAATAAACAAACAATCAGCTGATGTTTCACAAGAGAAACAAACAAAAAAATAAATAAATAAATAAGCTTTACCACCCAGTGCCAACGGTGAAAGGAGAAGTTTCTGCCGGTGTCTATGTGTGTTCAGTTGTCTGTAGTGTTTGCACTTAACTAACTTAAAGAAATTCTTAGAAAGTAATTACTAGTAGAACACCTACAAATAATTACCAGTAACTTTTATACTCAACCCAGTTCAAGGTGGCTACCCCAATTAACCCTTGAATAAATATCATCCCTTGTAGCAAACCAGACACCCAACGAGCTTCTTCAAAGGTAAAGGCAATTATATACAGTATTTATTTTCTAAAGCATTACCAATCTCATCCAAATCATGTCTAATACACAGGTTTCCTCTGTGACTGAGCCTTGGTGACTCATGCGAGTAACCTGTAAAACAAAAAGTAACAATTCAATGATCTTCTAGGCTTATTCCTAAGTTTATGAGGTAATAAAACAATTATCAGCACAGAGTCGTGGAAGAGGGACAGCACACCAGCAAACCCACATCAGTTCTACCTTACTTCACTTAATACCATGTGTCGTGCGGTGGAAGTGAGACTATGAGGGCGCTACTTATCTAAACCAACTTTTAGTTTTTCTCCCGACCCAAAGGTCCTCGGGCGACGATCACACAGCAACAGCGCCGGATAACCCTCTGCCGGATTTTAGGTGTTAATAGTGACTTGGACAGTTTGACCACCAGCATTTTCTGGCCCCAGGTTGTCACGAGGCCTGTTCAGAGTTCAGCATACAGTGAGAGTGGACTGTTCTTTGTTAGATCCAGGAGCCCCCCATCACCTGGACAGTGTTTCATGAGAGTTCAAGTATCGCCCCTCTTTCATTTTTGTTGTCCGGCAGACAAGTCTTTGCCTCTTGTTTCAGTCCTTCAGTAGAGCCACAGTGCTCAGTGCACAGTGGAAATTAGGTAAGACTTGGGATCAATTTTCACCCTATGTTTTGAAGCTGGGAGGTAGTAGAAGGATTACTACACCATTTTATTTTGATTTCTACATTAGGTGAAACACCCTCGGGTCAAGAGAGGGAATGTAGAATTACTTTAAAGAGAATTACTTTAAAGAGAAGCTGATTTGACCATTTTAATCATTTATTAAGAAAAGTTAAACTGAGACACACTCTTACTAAAATGTCAGCTAACAAATATATATTTTTTAGGTGCTTCTGTTGTTAAATTTTAACAAAATGCAGCGCTCGCTACAAAGCCGGTCTGGTCTGTGGCTGTAAACAAATTTTTAAATCCAGCTCATTTCACAATTACTTTCATTTATTAAGGAAAAGTTCAGCTCAGACACATATTTGCTATAATTTTTAGCAAACAAATAATTGTTTTTAAGTGTTAATCTTCTTAAAGCCTTGCTGTGTGCTCCTATAGCAGACATTTGCAGCAGAGCAAAAACACTCGGACGACATTTCCGGGTTGTCTCAGCGGTCACGTCAGCGGTGACGTAGGTGCGACCTAAATAAAGGTGCGACCTGTTTATGGATTTTTCCAATTTATTGTCAATAATTGGACAATGCGACCTATAGAAAGGTGCGACCTATCAGGCGGAAAATACGGTACATTATAAAAGTTCTCTCTCTTAGGAAGCCGGCAGATTGTGCTGAATCTTCACTTTGCATTAGCACACTGGCAACAGTGGAAAGAAGAAAATAAAAAAAAAAAACACCTTTTTACAAGACGTAACCTCCAGCAGACCAGGCTCAGGATGAGCGGCCATCTTCTTCGACTGGCTGGGGTTTGAGAGAAACAGGAAGGAGAGACAGACAAACACAGAAGAACTGGTCCAGGTGTACTTTCTTTTTGAAGGAAGAAAAAAAAACATGTAAAGGATAGAAATAATTACAAGTACTGTAGTTAGTTTAGAGTAAGTAAAGAGCAGCAGACTGAGGAAATGTGGTCAGTTTGTCCTCCAGCAGTCTATGAAACATAAATAGGGATAGCTCAAGAAACCCAGGCCAACCCTAACAATGGGATTTATCAATTACGACTCGTAACCTGACAGTAGCACTTTCGTTAGTAAAGCTCACCTGATGGATACGATGAAAACACTGGCAACATTAGCAACGCTAGTATAAGAATAGAGGATAAAGCTTTTTTCGTGCCTCTGCTGAAACATGCGTGGTAACTTTATTATTGCCATGTTCTTCAAAAACACCAGTGAACAGTGCATTTTTATCAATTAACAGCCAATGTTCTTGTCTGAAGCTAAAAACTAACTGGAGTTACAGCATTTGTCATTTGACTGGTTATAGTTCTGTTTGCTCAGCTGAGAAATATCAACGCACTGTACCAGTAATATAATCCCAACCAACCTTCAGACCTGAGGGAGCCTTTTGGATAAGTGAAACAGGATTGTCACGTCCTGAATGACTATAACAATTTATTGTTGTTAGCCCATTCTAGTTTGCTAGTATGGATTACAATATATCTATTGGGATTCAAATTATGATGCATCCACATTCATCCTCTGGTACTGTTTTAGCTTTGAAATGTTAAATTAGGGCGCCTTTTAATATCGCTATGGCAGTACAGAATGCCTTTGATGCTGCTGCTGGATCAAATGTGGTGAAGGACAAAGTCCCACAAATACTTGTCAAAAGCATTAGTCCTGCGTTATTTCTGCATTTACAGTTCAGTTAACTGCATCACATTTTAATGAATTTTGTCATATTTCAATTACACAGACATTTTAGGATTAGTTTGATCGTTAAGCCTGCTGTCCGCATGTCTTTTGTGTGGGTTTTTATTTTCTGGGGGAAAAAAAATTGTTTTTGAGCTGACTGAACTTTAAAGCACAAACCTGGTTTGAGTTATATTTATCCTTTCCATGAAATCATTATTGCACAACTTAAGTGTAGGATGGCATATACTGTAAGCTTGAAGAGAATGAAAAACCTCCAGTAGGAGTAACAGAGGGCGGATCAACAAGATTTAATATAGAGCCTGTAAGCTATTTACGAGCATGCATTCATAAGTGAAACTGCTCCTACAGACCTTCATGGACATTAAGATTCTGTTCCACCATCCTGTCAATGTCTAAAGGTTTATTGTGTGAATGTTTATGAAGCATTCACAATATTGTGATCCATTTTTCTTCTGTATGTTTATCGACTCGATTCTTGTCCCACATTTTTCAAGCTATTTCAACAAATCATAAATCAAAACGTCCAGCTCTGTCAGTGCTATCACTTTTGATATTGGTGCAACTTTAGCTTTTTGAAATATTTATCCTTTTCTGCCATGAATTGAGCTCATTTTACATCCTTCATATGTTTAGATCTGTTTACAACCTTTTACTGCTCCTTTCACATTTTGTTCTGGTTCAGCTTCTTTCAGCTTCCTTGTGCAAACATAAACTTTTTTCAGCTACAAACTTTCAGCTGTTTTTGTGCTCCTTTCATATTCGTTCCGCTAACTACCAACATTTTTGTGCTTCTACTAACTTCTTTCTGTTAATTCCAGCTTGTTATGCTCCTTTCAGCTTTTTTCTGCTAGTTTCAGGTAGTTTTTTTTTTGTGTGTTTTTTTGCTATTTCAGCTACTACTTACCTGTTTTTCTGCTCTTTTTAGCTTTTTCAATTAATTTTAAACTCATTTAAACTTTTGATAGACTAATTAAAGTAAAATGTGCTCTCTCCACTTTCTTCTGGTAACATAAGCTTATTCTAACTTTTCAGCTACCCATTTAGAATTTTAAGCCAATTTCAGCTGTTTTTGGATAAATTAAGTTTTTTGTGATCACTTCTGCTGCTTGCAGCCTAATTAACTTGTTTCTGCTAATTTCAGCTTGTTATGCTTCTTTCAAATTACTTCTGCTAGTTTCGATCATTTCAGCTACTATTTAGTTGTTTTATGCTATTTTTAACCTTTGCACCTAAATCCACATTTGTAAACTCATTTCAGCTCTTTCAGCTTCCTTCTGGTAGTTTAAGCTTCTTTCTGCCCTTTCAGCTACTATTCAGCTATTTTTTGTTGCTAATTTAAACTTTTTTAGCTTATAATTCTTGTGCTCATTTCTGCTTATTCAAACCTAGTTTAGCAATTATATGTTCATTCTGCTTTCTTCTGCTAATTTAGGCTAGTTCTTCCTTTTCAGCTAAACTTCAGCATGTTTTTCAGCTAATTCCGGCTGTTTTTCAGCAATTTCTTCAAAATTCATACGGCATTTTTGCAGGAAAAGCAATTTTTCTATTTGTAAAAATATAGTTTCAGTCAATTAAACAAGCTTGTTATCAAATGAAATATTTTAATATGACAAAAAACATGTTTAAAAATATTATTTTATTATTAAACCAATAGTTAAATACTTGGCTAAATTGAGTCTAACCACAGCACCAATCTGTTGGACAGATCAGTACAAATCCAAGTGGTCTCCAATGTAATTTACAATATTTAGAACATTGTGGCATTTTCTATCAAACAGAACCCATCACAGTTCCCCCCCTTTTTAGGAAAACAAACCATCAGCATACCCTTATTGAAACTCAAAACAGACGTTTTAGTTTGTAATTGACTTTTGACTTAGCGAGTCCATTTGTTGTGTTCAAAGCAGTTTTCTTTGGCTTTCTCCCTCGTTACGTGGACCAGAAACAATTTCTTGACCCCCTAACTCTTGTGCCTTGTTGTCATATTCGTTTAAATCCACAGATCCTTTAGAGACTTCTATCTTCAAAGACTTGACATGATTGCATTATTCACTGCCAGAGTCACATTCAAGATTTCCAACCACTTTGCTGTTCTTATTTTTGCAATGCCTTGGCTTTTCTTCAGATAATTTACTTTTCACGTCAGAGACTTTAGATATGTGTGCGAACACGACTGGAAGCGCAGTTATATAAGATTGCATTATAAATGTGGTACGTTGCACAGTAATGAGAGAATAAACATTCCATAAGGCTTTTGTAATGATGAAAAAGCAACAAGAAAAGCAGCCGTTTCGATGGTAATATAAAGCACATTTACATAAGAACAGAACCACACTGGACTCGATACAGTTCTGACTGTATACAGTTTTATGTGTTTAGCTGATCTGTGATGTGTCAGATATGACAGCCACTTAATTTGTGCCACAATAATACATTGTTTTTTAAACATAATTTTAAACATAATTTTGCTTTAAAGGCTTTTGAAAACAGTCAACAGGGAAGGTTTTGTTTGTTCTTGTACTTTTTGGTACTGGATTCAATCTGCATGATCCTCAAGAGGGGCTTCAAAGAGTCAATAAAAATGCAAGCAAAAAAAAAAACAGGTAAAAAAAAAAAAGGAGAATGTTTTACATGATGCAACACAATCTGAAACTATGCAGCACACAAAAACATAAAAAATATTTATAACAGTAGGCCAACATTTACTTGAACCTTACCTTTCTTAGTGTATTTATTTATGTTTTTAATTTCTCAGCTTTCTACCTAATTTAACTTTGCAGCTATGACTGCTGCCACTTGACAAAAATGTTTGCTTTTTTTTTCTGTTCTCCTTTCTTTTGGTTCACATTGCCATTATCTTATTTTAAAATTATATTTTAATTAGCATCTTTTGACTTTTTAGCAGCAACCATTATATTTTAAATGTCAAAATATATGTTCTCTCGTTCGGTGGTCGTTTCTCTTATCTCATGAAAAGCAGGCAGTGGAAGCACCATGAGCGCCTCAGCCAAGGGTACATTTTTAACATCAAATAAAATATTCAACTTTTGTTGTTATTAAGTGTGATAAATATTTTGATTCTTAAATGCTCAACGCATTGTGTCTTTAATAAATCGTTCTGTGTGTAACCAGAACACAGTCTGTGACTGGGCTTCATTTCCAGTTTGCTGAAGTCTCTGCTTTGGGAAGAGTCAAAGCCTTAAACATCAGAGCTGTTAAAGACAAAAGATCCCACCAAAAGGACATCTTTTAAAAAATATATATTTTGAAGTCAGTTGGCTGGGCCTTGTTTGCTAAGTTATGTCCAGCCAATCAGGTCGCTTGTGATGCTTGCACGTGTGCACGTCCACCACTTCCTCACAGTCTTGGCACTCCACAGCGCAGCACCACTTGAACTTGCACTCACACTTGGTGACACGTTTGATGCGCATGGTGTCGTAGCCTCGTCCACAGCACATGACCTCACAGCTGTCTGTGCCTCTGGAGGACTTATTGCACACTCTGCCAGCTGTGCCCAAGGATCCTATAAGGAGATGAGCAGAGTGGAAAAAAAAAACTTTATTTATTATGTCTTTCAATTGTATAATTGCTTCATGAGAGTTTTTCCAGCACTTATTGCAGTGTCTGTCTATTTTATCATTCTGTGCTACTTCTTGCAACGAGAGTCGTGTTTGCAAGACATGAATGGCAAAAATCCAAAACGTGGCAGTCTTTAGTCAGGCAGGTTATTTTTAATCATTTACTTTTTGGTATCCTTAACTTTACACAAAGTTTTTTTTAAGAGTTATCAGAGTTCTCCATGCAATGAAATGATTGCAGCCCATGAGGGCTCAACATACATATACAGAACGTTTGTAGTGACATTTTTGAAAAACTCCATAAATATCAAAGATGCACAACAGCAGTGGAGTTGGCAGTAAACTAAACCAAAATGTCACTTTTCCCACAGTCCTCAGAAAGAACATTCTAGGTCTTTAGATCCTAACACAATAGACCTTTTACCAGATGACGTCATCGCGCAAAGCACGCCTGAAACAAACGTTCTGATTGGACGGCAAAATGCCGCGTCTGTTCGAAATCGGAAGTAGGGGCTAAAAAGTAGGAAGGAGGCGAGGAGCTTTATAATACTGTAATGGCGAGTTGTAATTTAGAAGCTTGGTTTCTTAAAATAGTGGACAACCACTGGTCAAAATGCCTGAATATTGTGCCGCGGATACGAGAGGAGGTGATTGTGAGGCAACTGTCGCGGGGGGCCACCGTCTCTAAGACAACAATTGCCGAAACAAGAACGTTGAAGTCTGCAAGATCGATCGCATTTTCAAAAGATGGACATGTTCAGATTGTCGGTGTTTGTGGCACTGCTGACGATAGTGTTCGTGCTGGCACTGTTGTCATTCATGCTAAAGTAAAGGCAAGCATGAAGCAACACAACTATCGGGTGTTCATGGCGCTGATGGAAACTGGGGAAATCCTTCAGGCTTTTTGCGAATGTCCAGCAGGGTGAGTTAACTCTTGTGTAGTTTTTAACAACCTTTATATCCAAGCGTCAGAAATAAATGTTTTAAATGTCTCACACCAATACTTCTGATATTTAGACTGATTTGGTTATTGTTACAGGTTTAACATGTTCTGTCAGCTGCTATAAGTAGCGCCATGTCTTCATAAGAGCCGTCAGTATAAGCACAGCATGTAAACAAAAATTTGAGTCAGTCACACAAATGTTCGTAGCATCCTTATTTCTTATTTGATTTCTGTAAACTATGTCTTAAATTAAACCTGAGACAATTGGTGATGTTATGATGTGAAAAATAAAAACTATCCCAAGAGATACATTTATTAGTTTTCCTGGGAAAATTTAATTGTGTTTGATAACGTATTTACTATTGCACTTTGGACACGCTGTTTATAGTTTACACTTTATTAGACGTAAAGTTAAATGTGTGAAAATCTTAAATACTGTATATTACAAACAATATATTTTGCATGTGAATTCTATAATGACACATACAATATGGTTGTATATTGTGTTTGTTTTTGCAGACAAGGAGGTGGCTGCAACCATGTTGCTGCACTGTTGTTTGAGTTGGAGAAATACCAA
>JARVGV010001299.1:649721-661805 GCA_031762435.1 Hypsolebias longignatus | reverse complement strand
GCAACGTACGGCGCGATGACGTCACTGGGGGCGGCGCTGTAAGTACGGAGCGCCGTAGGTAGAGACCGCCGTAGGTCGAAGACAACCTGTATATGAAAAAACAGGGAGCACCAGCCCTGCAGCCCACAAATTAGACCGGCCCACTGGTAAATCTCCAGACTGTCTTGATTGGCCAACTCCTGGCCTGGTCTGAATTACATGTTATCCACTGACAACGTTTAACCATTTTTCTGATGATTTTTCACAAAATTCCTCTGACTGCAAAGCATTCATAATGCAAAACCCTGACAATGTTGTTAGAAGAAAAATGGGCTGTAGCTCCTGCAAGTAAGGGGCGTTCACTTCAGAACAAATCGAGATTCTTATTGGTCACTTGCTGACTTGCCTACTGGATTGATTGACAGGTGGCGTTGAGGCTCCGACTCATGCAAAAAAAAAATAATTCACAGATTTTAGTGGCCCATTTAAGACTGACATAATTTATTACACATTTATTTCTATGTATTCAATATTTTTGGTGAATTTAATGCTTGAGATCTGAGTTTCCTTACAAAATCCTAATGATAGTTTCTTTATTTTTCAGGGGTGCTGAGTTCAAATTTAGGGGATGCTTGAACTCCCCCCAAAAAGTGGCTTATATCACAACTTTGTACAGAGATGCACATGGGAACATATGACCCTTGCAAGCGCGAGTCGTTATGGGCTTTAGGGGGTGGGTGCGCAGCCTGTTGTGTGTCATCTCTGCTATGACAGTCTAAGGAAGGGAGGGGGAAAGAGGATTTTGTATTTCCCCACTGTTGCTTCTGTCTGTGGGAGCTTCAGTGAGGCAGATACCTAAGTGAGAGCATGGATTGTTTATTTAAAATAAACAAGCGTGACTCAAACCAAACTTTTAGTCCAGCTCCTCAGCGGTCACTGAGCGAGCCAGGCTACCGGGAAATGATGGGCAGTCCACCACTGCTTTATATGTTGTTCAAAATGGGTCTCTCTTGAAAAGGAGTCCTCGTGACAATCAGACTAACATGTATAAATAAAAGTTACATTAAAAAAGGCATCTACAATAAGTTCAACGCTGCAAAAAAGCCGAGTGCGTGCGTGCATGCATGCGTGCGTGTGTGTGTGTGTGCGTGATCTACATTCCTACCAGATATAAATGTGATGATTCTCCACTGAAAGGCGGCAGCAGAGAGGATATAGCTGACGAAGGCAGAAAGGAACTTCCAGAGCTGCTAAACGTTGCAGCGCTGCGGTAGTCACCAAACGTTTCTGGATAGTAGCTGTCAATGAGGGAGGAGTAGCTGGTCACATTGGTTGGTTCACACCCGAGGGGTTTACCTCCAAGTGGGGAAGAATAAACATCGGGGGAAAACTGCTTTGTAGATGGACAGAAGTCTGAGTCAGATATGAACGGACGTCTCATAGTGTAGTAGTTGGGCAGCATATGGGATCCTGAAAGAAAAAACATTTCTTAATTGTAGTTATGACAACAGTGATTTTAAACAAACTATCCTAGCAAACACCAGAACTGTTGGAACTGCTCAATATCTCAAAGAATGACTGAGTTATAGACAATTTTGAGTTTTCTGAGGTAGCTGTGGCAGCCATCCTGATCCAAAATGGCTCCAGACATTAACCAGTGTTTTCTTCACTTAAAGAAGCAGGTCCAGATGATGTGATTTGACCATTTTTGTTGCTATCTACCTGGATGATTGAGCTTACAAAACTTTTAATCAGTGTTTTGTTCAGGGACCTCTCCCCTTAAACTCCCCTTAAAGGAAAAACTCCCTCATGAGGAAGAAACCTTTAGCAGAACCAAGCTAAGGACAAGCAGACATCTGCTTCGACTGGCTGGGTTTGAGAGGAACAGGAAGGAGAAACAGATATACAATGGCAGATCAAAACTCATGTTAAGATCTAAGTAAATTCAAATCCAAATTAACGTTTTTTTTAGTGAGGGGGGGACATGTCCCCTTCACATATAATGGTTGCGACGCCTATAACAAGCCAACCCTAACTATAGGATTTATCAAAAAGAAAAGTCTTAATCCCAGTCTTAAAACTGCACAATGCGTCAGCCTCACGGACAGAAACTTGAAGTTGGTTCCACAAGAGAGGAGCCTGAGAACTGAAACATCTTCTTCCCATTCTGCTTTTGGACTCTAGGAACTGCAAGTAAACCTGTAGTCTCAGAGCAAAGTGCTTTGTTAGAAAAACATGGAACAATAAGATCTGTAATATAAGGTGGAGCTAGGTGTTGAGATTTTTGTAAGTTAGAAGTAAGATTTTGAATTTAATTTTGAATTTGACAGGGAGCCAATGGAGAGAAGCTAAAACTGGAGAAATATAATAATGGTAATAATTGTAGGAGTTGTGGTTTTGTAGCTGGCGTCATGTTAATGTCTGCTTTCCCCTGATCCTCTGTTTCTCTTTATAGGTTTTGTGTTTCTTTAGTATCTAGCTCTTTTTTGTGTCATGTGCATGTCTTGCATTCTCTATCTCTTTTCTGGCATCTGTGATTACTCACAGGTGCCTTCACTTGGTCTAATTGTTGTTTCCTTTATATAAGTCTGTGTCTCTATGTTAGTCCTTGTCCTGGCATTGTTCTCTGTTTACTGGTGATGACCCGTCTGTATCATGAGTACCCCCCCTGTTCCTTCTGTGTTTGTTCTGTTAATAACTTTTTACTTTATATATAGCTATCCTGAGTCCTTGCCTTTCTGTCTGCACCAGTGTGTTCACCAGCACCAGCCAATTGTAACAATAATAAGTGCTATGTGTTGTCTTCTTTGTATGCTCCTATACAATGGCAAAATTAGTTCTCTGCATTTAACCCTATGGCTATGCAAGCACCCAGGGAGCAAATACGTCCCCCAAATCTGTCTTGCTCAGAGACACCTACCAATTCCCATTAAGACTCGGGCAGCAACATTTGGGATCAACTGAAGACTTTTTAAAGAAGTGTTTTGGACACCCAGATAACAAACCATGGCAATAGTCCAGTCTAGATGTGACAAATGCATGAACCAGTTTTTCTGCATAATTTTTAGATAAGACATTTCTAATTTTAGCAATATTATGCAGGTGGAAGAAAACAATTCCAGTAACATAAAATAATAACACCAAGATTTTTAACATTAGAACTGGAAGCCAGATTAATGCCATCCAAGTATGGAGGAAGACTGAAAAATATATGCCAAAGATGCTCAGGTCCAAAAACCAAAACCTCAGTCTTGTCTAAGTTTAAAAGCAGAAAATTTAATGTCATCCAGGTTTTTATGTTTTAAGACACTTGTAGTCTAAGTAACTGATTGGATTCATTGGGTTTCATGGACAAACTGTGTATCATCAGCATAACAATGAAAATTTATCCCATGCTGTTTAGTAACTTTTCCTAATGGAAGCATATATAAGACAAAGATTACTGGTCAAAGCATTGAGCCCTGAGAAACTCCGTGAATAACTTTGGTGTATGAAGACGAT
This sequence comes from Hypsolebias longignatus, assembly GCA_031762435.1. NCBI lineage: Eukaryota > Metazoa > Chordata > Actinopteri > Cyprinodontiformes > Rivulidae > Hypsolebias > Hypsolebias longignatus. The sequence continues at coordinate 658,325 of JARVGV010001299.1, read as the reverse complement.
TCTCTATTACAAACTGGAATCTACAGTATCAGATAAATATGATCTAAACCATTTTAGAGCCCTTCCAGTAATCCCAATATCATATTCAAGCCTCTGTAGTAGAATATTGTGATCAATAAGTAATAGCACATATCGCTGTGCTCACTTGGTCATTGTGATACAACATTTGTGGGGGTACACATTGCGGTTTAGGCCACATTAAAGATGAATGAAGAGTAAGACCCTTTTCATGTGGATAATAATAGATGGCTGCCTTTCTAGGCGGTCCCCACCCAACAAGGCATTTTTCATTCATCAGTATCTGAGTAGCCGCCACACTCTGCTCCCCATCTTTGTTGTTTTACTGTCCATGGTTTTATGTCAGCAAGATAAACTTATTACAGTTTTCTCCGTGCTTTCCGTCAGCTCTTTTGAATTTTTTTTTAAAAGCTGAGAGGCAAATTCAGTTCAGAACTTTATAGTTTTGTCACTAATGTATGTATGTCAAAGCAAAATATGTGACTGAAGTGATTGCTCTGGCTGACCAACTCATGGTTGAGGAGGAGCAAAAAGGTTTTGGATTGAGACTCAGTATTAACAATTATTTTTCAATGACTCAGATCAGCATCAAGGACAATAAAATATTGCCCGAGACATCCCTGGTTTTAACTTGTGTATTATGCGGGTAAAATGAATGAGTGAGGTTTCGTTCTTCTGAGTCTCACCTGGCATTTGGACAAAGGAAGGTGGCGTGGTTGACCCGCCCTGTAAAAAAGACAACACATTAGAATACATTTTGAACATTTTAACTAAATATTGCAAAAACATTGTACAAATGTTTGCTTTTATTGATTCACTGATTTTAGTTTCAAGCCTGTCCTTCGGTCAAAATGATTCAGATAGCAGTATGTGTAAGATGGAGCTTGATTGTTGATGTTAAGAGCTTTGAGTGTTAGAACATTTTAACTTCAATTCTGAATTTGACAAGGAGCCAACAAATAGAAAATAAAAATATTGGGGGGAGCTATTCAGATAACAATTACAGAATAATTCTATTATATGTCTTTAATTTATAATTAAATAAATACTGTATTATAGTCCAGCAGCCCTGAAGTAATAAATGCAAGAAACTGTTTTTCTGCTGCATTTTGGGACAAAATATTTCTATTTTTAGTGATGTGCAGGTGAATTAATACGGTGAAGTATTAGGGCCACACTAAGAAAAAAAAAACAAACAAACTACATTACCAATGAGAAGTCATAGGATTCCGAGACTAAAGTCATACAACGATAAAGTCATAATTTTACAAGAATAAAGTCGTAGCATTATGAGAATAAAGATGTAATATTATGAGAATAAAGTTTAAATAATATGAATAAAGTTGTAGAATTACAAGAATAAACTCATAATATTACCAGAAAAAGTTATAATATTACCAGAACTCTGACACGAAAAATCAGTTTTACAACTGCGGTAAAATGATGAATGTTGACATTGGCAGTACAATAGCAGGGGGGCCCAAGGCCCTGTGGCATATGTATTCTTATGATAAACTGAAGCCATATGGCATTGCAATTAATGGCTGCATTGATGGATTTAGTCGTCACATAATGTGGAAGGAGACATATTTCACAGTGACCCAAAAGTGATGTTGGACTATTTCATAAACACAGTGACTTGCATTGGAAGCTGTCCACAGAAGGTGCGAGCTGACCCAGGAACATATTACGAGTTTATTCTCGTAAATTACAACTTTATTCTCATAATATTACGACTTTTTTTCGTAATGTAATTCGTTTTCTTAGTGTGGCCCTAATACTTCATTGTAGAATAAAGCAGGCCTGGCAACATTTTTAATTTGGGGGTAAAGGACTTATCCTTACAAAAAATAACATCAAGCTTCTTTACATTATATCTGGAGGCAGAGGTAGTGATAGTCTGAAAGTTTTGTTTATAAAATGCTTAAGTTCAAAAACCGCAACCTCTGTCTTGCCTGAGTTTAATTGCGGAAAAATCAGGATTTTATGTTTCCAAGACATGCTTGTGATATTAGCAACTGATTGGATTAATCTTCATAGATAAATATAACTGTCATCAGCATAACAATGATCATTTATCCTGTGATGTCAAACAACTTTAGCATATATGAAGTAAAGAGTATTGGTCCAAGTATTGAACCCTGAGGAACTTCATAACTATGTTGTATGAAGAAGATTAATTTTAAACATGAAAAAAAAATCCATCATAAAAATATAATTTAAACCATTTTATAGCTTGAGTCTGACCCAAAATGTGTACATGCATTGCCTGTATCATGAGCAGTAAACCAATGTTCATGGCATAACTTGTGTGTAATGGACTGACACTCAAATTTTCAGAGCCAAAGTTCAAATATCCACAGCCATTGTTCATGTGTTGGGAGCTGTAACCTAAAAGTACAAAGCTGAAGTGTGCCTGTTGTAACCCAGGACCTAAATTTTCCATGGTTTAACCTATCTCATGAGCTGGGAGCCCAAACACCTCTATTTAAAATGAGAGTTTGTGACCTCAGCCTACAAGTCATAATCAGGAACCCCTTTGCCCACAGCCACTGCCTGTGTCAGGAGCCAGAAACTAAATTATCAGATGTAACTTGTGAGTTGCGAGCTACGATCCAATAGTCATGGCCCAGTTTGTGTGAGCAGAAGCTTAAATGCCCACAGCCCTAACCTAACCTAACCTAAACTAACCTAAACTAATCTAAAACAACCTAACCTAACCTAACAAAAACTAACCTAAACTAACCTAACCAAACCTAAACTAACGTAACCTAAACTAAACTAACCTAACCAAAACTAACGTAACCTAACCTAACCTAACCTAAACTAACATAACCTAAACTAAACTAACCAAACCTAAACTAACGTAACCTAAACTAAACTAACCAAACCTAAACTAACGTAACCTAAACTAAACTAACCTAACCAAAACTAACGTAACCTAACCTAAACTAACGTAACCTAAACTAACCAAACCTAAACTAACGTAACCTAAACTAACCTAACCTAAACTAACGTAACCAAACCTAACCTAACCAAACCTAAACTAACGTAACCTAAACTAAACTAACCTAAACTAATGTAAACTAACCTAACCTAATGCTGAAAGTCCAAATGTTCAAAGACATCCTCAAGTACCATGATAGGAGCTAGCTATTCATAAATTTGCTGGTTCACCACCTACAAGATTTCTTTGGATTTTAGTTTTGTCTTAACCTCTCTTATTTGAGTTGCACCCCCCCCCCCCCACACACACACACCTCTGCCATTTTTTTCAGCTAGCATGCTCTGTTGTGCTCCCAGCTGTTTATTTATACATTTAAAAAAAAAAAAAAAAAATTTTGAATTTGTCACTTGCCAGCCGTTTGCAGCTACATTTGAAAGCATTAGTTTAACTTAAAATTCTCCCTCTCTCCATCACTGAAGATTAGGAATAATGTTTTCATGACTTTACCCTGATGCATGCTCAATAATCCAGGTAGAAAAATCTAAAAAAGTTAAGTCTGGTCCTTTGGACATTCAAAAAACAAAACAAACAAACAAAAAAAAAATGTAGACACTTTTTTTGTTTGGTTTTGTTTTTTGAATGTCCAGAGGACCAGACTTAACTTTTTTTTTTTTTTAGAGGTTTTATGACTTGTTAGCTCTGGTAAATGTAAAATGCTTAGCCTAAAATTTTTACAAAATTTACAAATCTTTTGACATTTACTAATCTTTCGTAAGCCAAAATTTTGATCGTCTAACACATAAGATTACTCAAGCTACTAAGAAACAGAAAGGGATATTTCAACTAAACCGTACCCCAGAATTCCTGACCTACTTACTACATGTATGCACCAACCCACTGATAAACAGGAATATTTCAACCCTGCATTGCTGGCTTTCCTGTGCATCAAAAGCATCACAAAACTGGAGAAGAAGACTCACCAAAGTGTAAAATGATTACACAAGCAAAAATAAACCAGAAAGTCTTTAAGCATGGCAGAATAGAGACATGTGACATAAGCCACAGCCGACTAACAGCCAATACAAATATGGCTGTAATTCATGCAGCTTTACAGATACTGAGCTCAAATCTGATAAAGTAGCAGCAGAGAGTCGTTTACAACACATACTGTCATCTGGCCCCTCACAATGTACGACACATGCAATCATGTATAAAATAATTTTCAAGGTTTGATGAAGACTTCTACTCTATTTCTCATAACATAGGATTATCTCATTCTAAAACTGACAGGAAAGGTGAAGTAGACAACAACCTGTGACTCTCAACAACAAAAATTGGGTTTTGAAAAGGAATGATGTAGAGGATGTAACCCCTTGTTACAAAGATACACTGATAGTTTGTCTGCCTTTGTTTCTAATAAAACAGACACAGAGCTATGCAATCCTTCCTGCGCAGTTCACACAGGACAGAGAATGACAGGGTCTCTTGTTTGCATATTGCTAACATGAAAGAGTTGATATTAAGCCCATGATGGCTAGGGCGCAAGCAAATTTTGTGGGTTAAATTTGAATGTGATTTGCCAGTGCCAAGACTTCCTCATGTGTCCCAGGTATGGCTCAGTGCATCTCTGAAGGCTGTGTATGGAAATCAGCTCGCTCTAAGCTCGCAGTCAGATAATGTGTGTGTGTGTGGTATGTTTGGATGGATGCAAGATAACGATGATGGATTCATCTGCTCGTGTTTCACCAAAAAAAAAAAAAAAAAAAACCCCTTCCTTCCAATGCAAAATACTTGCCTTATTGTGTTTCACAATTATCCAAGTTAAGTCTGGTTCTCTGGATGAATAAAAAATACAAATGAAAAAATTGTTGAAACGTTTCATCTTTTATCCAAAATATTTCTTCTGTCTGAGGAGTTGGGAGTTGTAATAAACTCAGTCTTATAAATAATACCTTCTCAGAGTGGATCAACCATTTTGATGTTGACATCCAGAACTAGCTGTTCACATGATCGAGGAGGACCATCAGCATATGACTTTTTTCATTCATTCAACCTTTATTTATACAGGCTAGCCTCATTGAGCCACAGGGACTCTTTTACAAGAGAGACCTGTTTGGGACCGGGCAGCATGGTGGCTCAGTTGGTAAAGCTTCTGCCTCTCAGCGAGAAGGTTGCTGGTTCAAATCCCGGCCCAGGACCCTTCTGAGTGAAGTTTGTATGTTCTCTTCATATGTGCATGGGTTTTCTCAGGGTTCTTCAGTTTCCTCCCACAGACCAAAAACATGCATGTTAGACTGATTGGTAACTCTAAATTGTCCCTAGGTGAGAAAGTGAGAGTGAATGGTTAATTGTCTTGTTTCTCTCTATGTGTCCCTGTGATGGACTGGAGACCTGTCCAGGGTGTCCCTGCCTCTTGCACTGTGGTTGCTGGACATGGGCACCAGCGACCCCATGACCCACAAAGGTAGAAGCGGGTAAAAGATAATGGATGCATGGACCAGTTTGGGAGCAGATGGTGGGGGTTAAGGGTCTTGCTCAAGGGCCCAGAATGAGGCACATGAGGGTGGAGGCAGGTGTGGGTGTTTCAACTTTTTTCACACACATTTTGATGTTGTCAGTCCGGGGAGTTGAACCTGCAACTTTCCAATCATAGGCCCATCTTCTCTAACCTCTGCGTCACCACTCCCAGGTGGAGGTGAGCATTCATTATTAGAATTTTATTTAAATGACACTTTAACCTGTTACTGTTTAAGTTGATTTGTCAATGTAAAATCAGTGTTTTTGCTCACCAGGACAGAAATGATTTAGAAGAGAGACAGCAGCTGAAGTGGGATGACAGAAGATCTTTGTTTCTGTTCATAGTAGCTTTCATGTTCTAACGTGAGCATGATTACGCTGAGTTGGCTCTACTCCCTCAATGGCCTTTTTATACTCTGGGATAAAAGGTTATGTCAGATAATATAAGGACTAAGACGGCTGTAGTTACTGTATGTCTCTGGTCAATATTAGCTCTGCAAACCTCATTTATAAATATACAATTAAAGGTTGCACTGAAAAGGAGACCAAATACCTGCAAACAGTGGCCTGTTGTTAATGTCTATGGGCCCATTTGTTTACTTATTTGGTTTAGACGGGGTAAATTCTTTGTACTAAAAGCTTTTTAAATGTAATACAAATGTGACCATTTTAATATGACAATCGATTGCTGTTTAAAAAGTCCCACAAAAGGGTCTTGCCCTTCTGTCAACTTTAATGTGGCCTGAACCTCAGTGTGTCACCTACAAATTTTATATTAGAACGACCGGCTCGGCACCGTGATGTGTGCTGTTACTTTTATTTGTGTTATGAGTTACCATGGCAATGTAATTAGCAAACAAAAATGTCATTTTTCTCATTGAAAACACTGACAGAATTCTTTGCAGCCTCTAACTGCCACAGTGAGGTCACATGACCAAGAGGAGAGAGGTCCCTGAACAAAACAATGATTAACTTATGGAGCCATTTTGGATCAACATGGCTGCCACGGCTACCTCAGAAAACACAAAATTGACTATAACTCAGTCACTATTTGAGATATTGAGCTGACATTTGATATGTTGGCAGGTGAGAGCAAGTTTTTTGCTTTTGTAAAAAAAAATTTGAATATTTTGGGGAAAAGGGGCAGATAATATAATAATTTATTCTTCTGCTGCCTTTCATTTTATTTCTTTGATTGTATATATCATTTTATTTTGATTATACTACAGTTATTGTTCTGATCAAATGGAATGAATTAAAAAAAAAGTTGTTGGGGCCTGCCTAGAAAGGCAGCAACCTAATGCAAATCAAATATCCAAGATCACCTTTGCTAAAAGGAGAAAAAATACAATAACTCGGTTATTTTAAAAGATATTATGCTGAAATTTGATGTGGTGGTATCTGACGGTGACATACAACACATTCTGAAATCAAATCTAAAAATGTTGTCAAATCAAAAATTTTAAATGGTCGCAACGTGGCAGTCCATGTCAAAGTTTATCCAGGAACTTTGTAGTTTAACTGTTAATTTGTGTTTTATTACAGAAAATAATGCATGTTACCATCAGCCTGTCATAAGAAACATTTCTTTCAAATTTATTTAGTTGATTTTACGTATATTAAAAAAAATATATAATTAACATAAAGTTGTTTTAGCACCAAAAAGGTACGTCTTACAGAGTTATCCATGAAAACCCAAACAGTTAAGGAAAGATGTTGCCTCTTGCAGATTCTGTCAGATGTTTGTTGAATTTTTGTCCTCTTTGTTTAAACACATGAATTTCATATACTGTTCATCTGCTGGAGATCATTTTTAAGGCTTGACACTTTTTATTTAGTCCTCCCTCCAGTTCTCGACTTAGCTCATTTAAGGATAAGGATTATTTACTGTCATTATGCATACACAACACAATTTCTTAGCACAATAATTTGTCAGGCGTGAAAATTAAACAAAAAAAGAATAATAAATAACTAAGAATCTCAATAAACTGCTAAATAATTGAGTTGTATTTTAACAGTTTAGAAGAAAACCCGTCTCTTTGGAAGCTACACATAAACATATGAGGAGGGGTTTGAAACTTTCACATAATATCGAAAACTAAGCTTCCCACTGGACAGCTTAGTTCCTTGTTTAGGAGCTTCCACAAAAAAATGACTACTGGAAAGATTTGCGGATTTACCAAAAAGCCACAAGTAAAGAAAAAACACTGTCAAATTTAACATGAACTAAAATGTTGTACTTCACACACAAAAAAAAAAAAAAAAAAAATGAACAGAGAAAAAAGTAATAGTAAAATTGTTGAGAATTTATATAAACAGGTCATTTAAATAGATAGTCTTCATGTGTGTGGAGGTTCTTTGTAAATGTTATCTACCTTAGCAGCAGAGACAGCAGCTAGAGACAGCCCATGGAGGATGGATGAGTGGGCACAAGACAGTCCAGGCTGAGCAAATGGATAGACAAACATGGGCTTGCTTTTTTATTTTTGTTTGTTTGTGTTTTTGTTGTAGTTGCATCTTAAAATTATAAAACAACTTTTTCCTAATAAACGTACCAATTTGAAAAACATTACATTAGCTATTAATAAACTTGGACATTCTTGCCGATATGTGGATAAATAAAATTTAAAAAAGTTTATAATCTTGAAAGTCTTCTTCTTTTGGTTTTTCTCCCTTCAAGGGTCGCCACAGCAAGTTATCCTTGTCCATCAGAGGAGGATTTCTAACTCTAATGCCAGAGTTAGTCATGGAGTTCTGCCAATACTTTTTACATTTTATATCCTTACTTATTAGACAGTGCAGACAGGAGCAGTGTGGTTTTCTTCCTGGTCATGGAACACTGGACCAGCTTTACATCCTAAGCAGGGTCCTGGAGGGTGTGTGGGAGTTTGCCCAACCAGTTTACATGTGCTTTCTGGACTTGGAGAAGGCATTCCACTGCGTCCCTCGGGGAGCCCTGTGGGGGCTACTCCAGGAGTGTGGGGTACCAGGCTCTTTGATGCGGGCTGTTAGGTCCCTGTACAACTGGTGTCAGAGCTTGGTCCGCATTGCCGGCAGTAAGTCGGGCTCGTTCCCAGTGAGAGTTGGACTCCGCCAAGGTTGCCCTTTGTCACCGATTCTGT
>JARVGV010001299.1:189996-202332 GCA_031762435.1 Hypsolebias longignatus | reverse complement strand
TCCTCCATGTACAGGTTGGCAACAATAGGAGAAACTGGAGACCCCATAGCACACCCATGTTTCTATAGGAAATATGGGTGTGCTATGGGGTGACTACAGGAACCATCTGAGATCCAACCTCCAACAAAGAGAGTGGCACTTTTCTCAAGAGCCTGCAACTCAACTCTTCCATCAGCTGGCACTGGGCAAGCCTATAATCCTAGTCCCTTGTAAAAATTAAGTATCACTCTTCTAAGGTCTGGAAAACTAATGAGACATCAGACAGGATCAGGTAGATGAGTTTGTGACAAAACCCTTTTTTTTTTTTTTGTTAAATAGCATCAACCTATGAAGTGTGTTGAGTTTGCTCATTGTTCATTATGGCAACTGTCAGCAACAGACAGAAATGTATCTCCTTCTGGCAATGAGAACATCAGTGTTGGAATATCTGTGGTTGGAGTAAACATTCAGAACTTCTGAGTCACATACCTCAACAGGGGGCAGTGGTGCAATAAACATTCCTCCTGCTACTGGATTCGAACCGGCAGCCCTCCAGTCTCCGCCCCAGTACAAGAAGGGGGAGGAGGAGGAAGCGACAGGTGAGTGGGGCAGGGTGAAGGACAAGGAGGGGGAGAGGGGCAGTGAGCGGGCCAAAGGGGGAGTGCTGGACCCTTTCTTGGAGCCCTTTTGCTGCTGCAGCGGGCAAAAGGCATTGGAAGGGGGGACGGCCAGGGACAGAGGAAAAGGGTGAGGCGGGGTGCCGCTGACCCGCCTGCTGCAGGTGTGCGGTGGGCCGAGCGCGGGATGAGGGACGAGGGACAGCGAGAGGGATGGAGGCAACGAGCGAGGCCGAGGACAGGGAGGGTTACTCACGGATTGTCGGAAGGGTTGAAGGGGGGCAGTGGGAGGGACCTCCATGCTGGGTTGCTTCCCAGTGGCTATGCTCTTCCTCCGGAGGCGATGATCTGCAACAGGGAGAGGAAATTCGTCGGTAGGATAATGTACCACATCACAGAGAGAAACAGCACAGGCGATGAGAGGACGGGAAGTTCAGGTCAAACTAGACATTTGGACCTTTATGCAACAAAATGAAGACGGTATCTAACAGAGTTGACTGTTGGTGTCTGGAATAGCAGGAAAATTGTAATATGGGACCAAGTGACCAATGAGACAAACAGCTGAGTTTTGAATGACAGACGTTTTTTGTTGGTTTGTTCGAACCTGCCTCAGCTTTTTTATTTTATTTTATTTTTTTTAACCCTCTTTGGCACCTGGCATCTTTACAATTCAATTTTCTGGAGTAACTTTTAGAAATATGCATATTTAGACCAGTTTAAAATGATTATCTCCAATCACTACTGTGGTTTGTAGACCTGGACATTTTTTTAATTATTATTATTAACCTTTATTTAATCAGGCTAATCCCCCTGAGATCACATGTCTTTTTCAAAGGAGGCCTGGGCCTGAAGGCAGCCTAACATCCATGTTTCTATACTGTGAGAGGAAACCGGAGTGCCCGGGGGAAGTACACACAAACACAAAAAGAACAAGCAAAGCCCGCACAGAAAGACTCAATGTCCAACCCGGGGAATTAACCCAGAACCTTCTTGCTGTGAGGCAACAGAGCTAACCACTGAGCCATTGTGCTGCCATTTGATGGTTGGGACCACAAACCAAGACTGTCCACTGCGACAGTGGATATTTGGAGACAAAAGTTGAGGCACAAATGTTCCAAACTCAAGCGACAAGGCTACGAGCCACAGTATTGCATGCAAAGTGGAGAACCACCAAAAGCATCACGGGACCTGCGGGAGACTCCCTTATGAAGGGTGTTTTCCATCAAATCACAGTCCAGTGAGATGCTGATGCTGGTCAACAGATAGTGATCCTGACAGGAATAAAACCACAACAGATCACTGCAGGGCTGTGGACCAACCTAAATACATCTACTTCTGTCTCACCATAGCTCAACCCAGTAGTTTGACCACTGGAAACAAGGATTTCCTGTCTGAATGTCAAATGAGGTAAACAACAGTCTGAATGTTGTAAGGAGAAAATAGATGACGAAACAAACAAAGCATTTATTGATGACTGCAGGAGAGCTCGAGATGAACCCACTGACCTGTCTTACATTAAAAAAGACAAAGTGTGAATATACGAGGCCGGCAAAACCCACAGGTGACTAATAACCTTGGTCAAAAATCAGAGCATCTGTAATAAGTTCATTTAGATTGCACCTGCTCTGGTCAGCATGTCCATCACTAGAGCAGCGTTTATAATTTGTCCAAAGTGCTAAATATAAGTTTCCTCAAGGAAAATTCCTGTGCAGGCACTTCACAAAGTGACTTTTATGACAGCCAGTGGGGAAACAAGTCATTGTGTTTCACAGAGCTGAATAAGAAATATCACTGCTGGACTATTAATCAATGAACGGCCTCTCCTCGAGCTGCGTTTGGGACTCAAATTAAAGGAATGGCTGAACTTTTGACCGCTGCTTTGAGGTTGTTATTCAGTGGAGAATATTGTACTGCCATGACTTAAAGCCACGATGACAATTTCCACATTTATATGGTACAAAAAGAAAGCTAAAAAGCTGGTAAGTGTGAAAAATGATGGCCTTCACAACCACTAAACAAAAGATTCTGCTCAGAATTATGGACTGGTGTGTTTGAAACTGTCCAAAATCAAATGATGTACAAGAGATTTCATAGCTTCTTGCTTGATAATAACATTTAAGCAACTGCTCCACTTCACTTCCCTTGAAACTCAGGTCTGGAAATGTTAGACACAGCGTTACAACTTGGAGCCATCAGCTTTGCAAGTTGATCATATTCTTTTCTGGATCCTGCACGTTCAAACGTGGCACAAACATGTTCACGTGTGGTGTCTGTTAAGAAACCAGTTGTACACTCCAACGGACCGACATCCGCACACGAAACGTGATCAGCATTATTGATTTACGCAAAAACATTAAAACAATTAAAAAAAAAAAAAAAAACGAGATCCAGGTTTTGTCTAAAAGTGATGGTGTGTTCTTCGAGTTGTTCACTTGCTGCATGGGCAACAATATATTGTCATGACATTTAAAAACAAAGCGCACATTTTTAGGTGAGCATCTTTCTAGAATGATCCTCAGGGATTGTGTTTATTTGAGAGAATGAGAGTTTAAGAGAGAAGTTTAAACCTAGCTTAAGCTCTTCTCTATAGCTGGCCACAGACGACCACAAACACTTCCTGCTGCGAGGAAGTGTTTGTAATCTTGTGTTGGAAAAAGCACAAGATTACAGGTGTAATCTCAGGAGTAGAGGATGACACACGAGTGGATTTTCACTCCTGTCCCGTCCCAATCCAAAGAAAAATATTGTCCAGTCCCACTCCCGGTAACATGACTCCCGCTCCTGTACCGCTCCCATTTTTGTTTCTTCATTTAGTCTTTAGGAAATACACAGAATTTGATTTGATCTTTTACCCATTTCTTTTTATATCCCTTCGTGTTCTGCAGTTTGGTTTCAACAGATATGGCAACAGAAACAGTTCATCTGTAGTGGAATAGGCATTTCTTTTTTTTTTTTTTTTTTTGGTCCAATTGGTTGGTTACTGTTCCCATCTGCTCCAGTTGATTTTTTGTTCTGTCCCATCCCAGTCACGTGAGTAAAAATAAAGTAGACTCCTGTCCTGCCAGAATCCCGTGACCCGTGAGAATCTCGAAAAAACGTCATCCTCTAGTCAGGAGGTCATTGATGCTGTCAGAGTAGCCAACAGAACTTCAGTCGGTTTCAAGTTTAAAGTCCTGTCTCCTTTTAATGCCACATAAAGCTGATATTTGTGATTCCATCCATCCATCCATCCATCCATCCATCATCTTTACGCACTTCTTCCATTTCAGGTTATGGAGGTCACTAGTGACCATATCCAACAGTCATAGTGTGAGAGGCAGGGACACCTGGACAGGTCTCCAGTCCATCACAGGGACATCCTGGACAGGTCTCCAGTCCATCACAGGGACACAGAGACAAAATTCACTCTCACTCACACCTAGGGACAATTTAGAGTTACCATCAGTCTAACATGCATGGTTTTGGTCTGTGCGAGGAAACTGGAGTACACAGAGAAAACCTACACATGCACAGAGAGAACATGCAAACTCCACCCAGAAAGGTCCCTGGCCAGGATTTCATCCTGCAACCTTCTCGCTGAGAGGTGGCAGCACGACCAACTGAGCCACCGTGCCACCCTGATGTTTGTGATTGATTTAGTAAAAGGTGACGATGGAAAGCCATCTCAGATTGGACCCATAGCATTTTCTTTTATCAACTGTAGCCATTAATAACAGTAATTGTCTCTGTGATCATTTGCCTGTCTGTTAGCAAAATATCCCATGCACCACTGGAGGGATTTTACTGAAACTCTGAGAAAATCATTATTAGATCTGCAACTGATTAACTTTGGAAGTCAGCCCAATTCAAGATGGCTGCCGCAGTTATGCAACCTTAGCAAACATCAAAATCACAACAACTCAGGAAGTTTTCCATATACTGAGCTTTAATTTGTTGTAGTGGAGAGTCATACCCAACACATAGACTGAGTGCTAACAAAACATGCAACATCTGTGTTTAAAACTTTGTCATAAAAGGCAGCGGGTGGTTTGAATCCTTTAAACCCAGTAGAATCGAGCTGTGAGCGAGTGCAAACCACACGGCGTTAACCAACTCTGAGCCTAGAAAATAAAATTAGATGTTTTTAAGGACTATTTGATTTGGAGAGGGGAACAGAGAACACAAATGAGGCCACCCAACCTAATTTCTGCTGATGACTTTGCAGCCGAGAAAAGACGTTTGATGTGACTTGAAATGGAATATTTAATCTGAAAAATCGTCATTTAACTCTTTTTACAGCAACTATTGACCAAGATCGTCCCTCAGCTAGAGCCTGATTAAAATCTACATCCCTCTTGTGCAACGGAGCCCCTGCTTTAGAGAATTCAAGGCTTTTCATTTGAAAAGTGAATACTTTATTACTCTTGTGGTCATTATTCTGACATCAGTCACATGTCAGCACAAACCAGCAATTAGGGCAGAAAAACCTGCAATCAAATCTTATTCACAGGTTTTGATTATTCAGCAACTATTTATTTATTTTATTATTTTTTGTAATTTATTTTCCCCCCTAACGGCAGTAAAGCCTTAAACTGAAGCAGGCGGTGGGGAGTATTTAAATGTAAAACACTTACATGTGTTTAAGCGCATTAGATTTTACATCACACAGTGGTCCAAACTCTGTTTCTTCTGCTTTTTAAGTAAAATCACTTTTACAATGTTTAGAGAAACACACACAAACAAACTGAATTTTAGAGAAAAATGGAAAGAAGTGGTTTACTTTTAGCAGAAAATACAAGTTTTTGTTGATTTCTCTTGAAGGAAAGCAGCTGGTTGAGGATGGACAGCTGTGGTTGCTGCTGTTGAGAGAACTTTCATCCAGAAGATAAAACGTTGGCGCCATGATTGTGTCGAGCCTGCTGTCGGCTTCTTATTAACGAGAAATCCAAAGTAAAAACCGAGGCTGCTGAGAATTTCATTAGCTTTGCAAATGTGGTCACATGTAAGCACCAAAGAAAAATTCAGTCGTTAGGATTCGCTGACTGGAAGCCATCTGCCCGTTTCTTCCTGACTAACTGAAAACGCTATTGTTCATCATTTGGGGAACATGAATGTCTTTGCAAATTTTGTTTGAATTACTTCACACATCATCACAAACTACTGTCAGGATTAAAAATGCAGGTTTTGCCAGAACATCATCACTCTCAGTGAATATGGGCGGTTAGAAGAAGCAACTTGCTGCACCACGGATTCAAGGTTCTTTACTGTCGTTCGTTTCATATGCGGTACAGAGGTGGAATGTAATTGTGCACACAGAGTCCCCGTTCCATCCAGCAAAAGTATTAAAATGTAAAAGAAATACAGTAATAAGATCTAACTAAGAAAAACATGAATTAAAAATACACTAAGTACTAGTAGTAAAAAACAATACACCATACAGCAGCAGAAACATGACGGAGATGAGCACGAATGAACACTGCAACATGAAACAGATCAGCAGCAACATGAAACAGATCAGCAGCAACATGAAACAGATCAGCAGCAACATGAAACAGATCAGCAGCAACATAAAACAGATCAGCAGCAACGTAAAACAGATCAGCAGCACCATGAAACAGATCAGCAGCAGTATTAAACTGATCAGCAGCAACATGAAACAGATCAGCAGCAACATGAAACTGATCAGCAGCAACATGATGTGATTTTTTTTCACAGTGATTATCCTCTCTTATCCTCATTTTTAGAGTTTGACCAAAACAGTTACAAGTCCATCATTTCTTCATCGGATCATCTCAATCTAAAAGTGTGGCATGAACAGCAGCGGGCAAGATGCATTCCCTCAAGGAATGGAAGCTGAATTTGTCCTCTTTGTGCTTTCCAGGTGTGGACAAAGAGAATGTCCAGCTGTCTCCCAGCTCAGCTCTGTCCAGTGGGGGGCGCACTCGCCATGGCTCAGCAAGCCAGGTGCAGAAGCAGCGCAGTGCAGGCAGCTTCAAGAGACCCAGTATCAAGAAGATCGTCTGATTCAGTTTCTGTGCCCTCAAAGACAGAAGAAGAAGACACTGCCAGGTGTTCAAGCTGCGTTCACTCTCACTCTGTCCTCCTCCTCCCACAGTGTCAGTGCTTTAGAAGAATTGGGACTTTTCTTTGAGGAACATTCTGGAGGGTGAACTGGAAACACGTCTGCTGCTCACTGGGTTCCACATGACAGCTGTCCATTGAAAACGTGGCTGACAGGAAAACCAGAATTCAGACTGCAGTGGGACACACTTTAAGCTGAAGTCTGATTGGCTGCTTGTTTTCAGGTTCTGTGACAAAGACCAGAACCTCTGTCTGGCTCTCCCCACTTCAGTCCTGTACATATTTGATATAGACTGATGTAAAATACTTTGTGTTCCTGTAGATGTTGCTGTTTTCTCCATTGTGTGCCTTTGTCAGGGTTTTTCCAATGTGTACAATCTGTAAAGTCAGAGTCAGCCCTCATGGGGTTCAGCGAACAAGATCTGATTATGGAGGAAAGATGTTGGTGTTACCAGAAGTACAAATGAGTCTGATGACGATCCAGCTGAAGTATTTATCCTTCAGAAGAAAGCAGTATCACACAGCTCTTCCTCTGCTTCATCACATTCTATCATTTTAATCTCTAACACTTGGTGCAGTACCGAACACTAGAAGAAATCAAATGGGCACATGCTTTTAGTTTTTGTTTTTTTACTCTGCTTCATGTTTTAGTAACGTAACATTTCAATCTCTTTACAACTTCAACCACAACAAACATCCAGAACCAAAACAAAATGGTTTCACATCTAACATTTATACTGTTGGCACGCTCCTGGGAAGAGTTATCTCCAGAACCTGACTGGTAAGAGGCTTCACAAGGAAAAAGAAAGTCCACCCACTTTCAGTTTTACAGTTTTATATTTGAAGACATTAGAAACTTGAGCTGGTTTTTACCAAGTTCTAAAATGATTCAAATCAAGTGAAAACCTGGTTCTGGCATCTGAAACAGTGAGGAAAAGAAGTATTTGAACACTCTGTGACTTTGCAAGTTCTCCCACTTAGAAATCATGGAGGGGTCTGAAATTTTAATCAGGTGCATGTCCACTGTGAGAGACATAATGTGAAAAAAAATATTAAAAATCTGGAAATCACAATACATGTATATGATTTTTTAATAATTTATTTGTGTGTTACTGCTGCAAATAAGTATTTGAACACCTGTGAAAATCAGTGTTAATATTTGGTACAATAGCCTTTGTTTGCAGTTACAGAAATCAAAGGTTTCCTGTAGTTTCCACCAGGTTTGCACAAACTGCAGCAGCAGCAGATTTTGGCCCATTCCTCCACACAGATCTTCTCTAGATCAGCCAGGTTTCTGGGCTGTCACAGAGAAATATGAAGTTTGAGCTCCTGCCAAAGATTTTCTTTGGGGTTTAGTTCTGGAGACTGGCTAGGCTGCTCCAGAACCTTGATATTCTTCTTACGGAGCCACTCCTTGGTTCTCCTGGCTGTGTGCTTCAGGTCATTGTCATGTTGGAAGACACAGCCACGACACATCTTCAATGTTCTGTGGCCTGGATGAGCACGGCCATTTTGGCAATTTGTTCAACTTTTTCTAATTGTCCTGTCCTGTCATGGCCTTTGACCTTTCGCTGCTAATGGAGGCCTGTAGAATCTGAGATGGAGCTAATTTCTCTGAACCTTACACAGTCTGACCTTGGGGGTGAATTAGCTGATGCTCCTTAGTAAACTGGCAGCTGTCATGAATATTTTCTGCTTGTGAATAGTCTTTCTCTCTGTGGGATGATCGACTCTTAAGCAGATTGGAAATGACCTTTGACCCTTCTCAAATTGATGGCAGCAACAGTTGCTTTTCTGAGGTCATTGCTGATGTCTTTCTGCATTGTCATCGTGGTAACATATCTGGATACTTCAGAGCAGCAAAGCTGCTTTTCTAGACGTAGTCCCATTGATGGAAGTTCACTTAATCAATACAATTGATCAGATAGTGAGCCTCTGAAATCCTGTGGAAGCAGCAATGCTGGAACCAGTTTTTACTCTGTTCTTTAGTTTTGTTTTGGCTTTTGTTTTATTAATGGCAAAGTAAATCTGTTGTGTGGTCTTGTAAGATTTGAATGATTTTAGAACCTGGTTAAAAAAACTGATTGATTTTATTATGTCCTGATACATAAAACCACAGAACTGACAGGATGGGAACTGTGTCTTTTCCAGGACTATAGCTGATAATTAAACTATCAGACTTGTTTGGGATGTAGAAACTGCTTCAGGTGGGTCAAATATCAAGTCGGAAACCAGAAACCAGTTGACAACAGAAACACAAAGCAAAAACAGATGGTTTGCTCATGAGTTCAAACTGTGTCAGAAATGACTCACCATCACCTCCATCTGACACATGAGAGCAGAAAAAATGTTTTTTTTAATTAAAATTTTTCTGACTTCAGGAGTTTTGTCATTTTCATCCATTTCTCAAACATAAAATATGAATGAAAACTGTTGATGTGAAGCATTCAGTTCTGCCACCAACCCACGCATTCTGGACCAACTCTCCACCACTGTCTGTTTCAGCTCAGCTTCATCACTGGCAGATGACTGAATACAAACTTCTCTGTTCGGGTTACCAGCCAGTTTAATTATGCAACCAGAACACTCCAATCTGCACATGAAGCTAACTGTTTCTGTTGGTTTAAGATGGTCATGTCTAAACATTTCTTTTACATTTTACACCAAACAGCTTTGATGTTCTGATTCAGGATCCATTTTGTTCCTTCAGGAGCTTGTCCAATTTTACAGAAAAGTTTATATTTCCTGATGTGTCACAAGCTGCATGGCCTCATCAGAACAGAGACCAATCTCAGCAGAAACCAGACAATTTCTGTACTAGACTCTGGCTGACTTTTTCATCAGAAGTCCACATGTCATGAAAAAAGATGGATTGCAGAATAAAACAGTTTGTTAAACTAGTCTGTCTTTTGGGCCTAAGGGTGGGATGGATTGTTCTGTGCTCATGTAAACAGTTTGCAGCTGGTTACAAAGATGATGGTCTGCCCCATTTCAGCACAAATCACAGGAGAACAGGTACATTTTACCATCAACAATAATAAAGATGGACAAAGCTTCTAACCTTGTAATCCAGAGTTGAAAGCAAAATGTCTGTTTTTTGGAAAGAGTCACAAGCTTGGGCTTTGCCCTTGATACAAAACACCTGCCTTCACATGCTGGCCATCAGTTTGTCAGTAACATGTTTTTCTTTAAGACTCAAAAAACTCACTGAAAATAAATGTATTTTTAATGCATATTTGAACAAACAACAGCAAGGTAATAATTACATGAATGACCAAAAATAAATACCTGGGAAAAAATGTGAGTTTTACCTTTTCAGTCAGAGAATGGCCATTACATCACACCAAGGAGCAGAATGCAAAACATGCACTGTTTGGGACAGCCATCAGGAGGCACTCTACCAGTTTCAACTTCCTGCTTCTGGTCAATTGCAAACAAAAATTGATTCCACCAAAAATAGGACAAAAAGGATCTGTGATGTTTCAGCCGCCTTACTGCTTGACGGATGCTTACCGGTAGTTAACAGAACAGAACAAATACTGTTGGACTATCACTCTCAGGACATTAATGCTGTTATCCAACAAAGTTAATCAGGTCCTCTGGACGGTTTCTTTTTGTTTAAACGTTTTGTCTTTTAGACAAAAGTCTTTGTCAATCTGAGGAGATGCAACAAACTCAGTCTTATAAATAGCACCTGAAGATGAAGGTGTTATTTATAAGACTGAGTTTGTAGCAGCTCCTTGGACTGGTGAAGTCTTTAGCATGAAAGACAAAATGTTTGAACAAAAAGAAACCGTCCAGAGGACCTTGAGCATGAATCAGGATATTCATGCTGTCACCTTCATTTTCCAAGTTTGTATTCAGAAAATCTCTACCAATATTTTAATTAAAAACAGTTTTGGTGCAGTGCACGGGATGGGGTCCCTCTCTGAGAAATGTGTTTAAGCTTTCTTTAGAGGTGCATGTTTATTAAACTGTGTTTTCTCAACCTGTTTTCATGCCAAAGTTCAATTCCCTCCTGAAACATGTCAACATACTACCAACACCTGAAAATGAGAGTTGGGTGGCAGTTTGTTCCAGAAGAGCTTCTCTTTCCAGAACGTCTGAAACAAGTGTTTGAATTGCACTAATCAGCTTCTAAAGATGAGAGACCTCAGTGTGGCATGTTTTATTTGATGTTATGCAAAATCTAATGTCTGTTGAGTATTAGTCTGTTTTGCTTTTAATTAAAGATGTGTGACAATTGTAAATACTTTGTCTACGATTTAAGATGGTATATTTACTATACTGTACATACCTGTGATATTGTACCATTTTGTTTTTGTAAAGCAGTTAGTTTCTGTATCATAATACATAAACGGAATTATTCCAGTGTTAGTAATAAAATGTTTGGCTCTTCGACACCTGGCTCTATATCAATTCAGTTTATTTACATAGCATCAGTTCACAACAAAAGTAATCTCAGTGCACAGTACAAAAGTATTCACATACATTATAAATTGCGAAATAGTAAAGTTAGCTTAGAAAGTCAGTACAGTACATGAAACAGAAGGGAGGCTGGACAGAATGTAATCCTTACAGTACCCACCTCTCAATGGTCACCACCTAGTGACCTCAGCATGGTTAGACTAGAGACAACAGGTTTTATTTGAGACAAAATTTGGATGAACATTCACTTAGGATGGAAGCTTCAAATGCACCAAGGATTAGTCAAGGATGACTTCATTTCAAAGAGCCCAATATAAATGGGAGCTAATTTCATGAAGGTAATTTTGAAAGAAAACATCAATCATGAGAGTTTAACTATACCTGTTGTTTAGGTGAGTACTGGTGGTGCAGGATCCTCCCTTGAACTACCATACAGTGATTTTGGTCAGCAGCGTCTGCTGTTAGTCTATAGGGGTGATTAGGAGATGCATCGCAAATGGACATAAGAAAAGCTGTTGCTCAGTTCTGTTGCTGTTATTACTTCTTGTCACTAGAGGGTGCTGCTGTAACAGGATGGGACAGAAAAGACTAAGGAGGATAGAGTAATAAGGCAGAACAGTCATCATTACTAGAAAAAGGTTTCTGTCAGGGAATTTTTGGTCAAAGGTTGTGGATGTTTTTATTATGACTGAGAACAACCCGGTTCAATTTATATACTGTGGCACCAAGTCACAACAGGTCATTTCAGGGAACTGTACAAAAATATTCACATGCATTAAAAAAAAAAGTAAAAGTTATTTAAGGAAGCCAGCAGATTGTGTTGAATCATCACTTTGTTGCAGTCTCCCATCCTGAGCATGCACAACAGCAACAGTGGAAAGGAAAAACCCTTTTAACAGGACGAAACCTAAAGCAGAAACAAGCTGAAGTCGAGCAGCCATCTGCTTCAACTGGCTGGGGTTTGAGAGGACAAGAAGTAGATCAGACAAATGGAGAATAACAGGTCCTGCTGTACTTTCTGTAGGAGGAAAGACAAAAAGCACATAAGATAGAAATAATTACTAATGCAAACTGGTAGATAGAGCAAGCAGTGTAGCCAGATAGAGTCGAGGTTTTCCAGCCCAAATGTCTGGTAAAAACCGCCCCATCACACAAACCCCCCCTCCCCTCCCCCCCTGAAACACACACACACACACACACACACACATGCCTATACAGTATATAAAAAGAACTGTACTGTATTGTTTATGTG
>JARVGV010001273.1:0-12617 GCA_031762435.1 Hypsolebias longignatus | reverse complement strand
GTGGAGTTTGCATGTTCTCTCTGTGCATGCATGGGTTTTCTCCAGGTACTCCGGTTTCCTCCCACAGACCAAAAACATGCATGTTAGACTGATTGGTGACTAAAATTTCCCCTAGGTGAGAGAGAGAGAGAGTGAATGGTTCTCGTTTGTCTCCATAGCCCCTTTGCCATAGCTCCTCTTCAGCACGGTTCAGCTTGGCTCGGTACGGTTCCAAGGCTATTCCACTAGCAATTTTTTTGTGGAACCGGCCCCCTTTTTCAGGACCCATTTATCTGGGGGAGCAAGTGGGCCGAGCTGGCACCAAAACGTGATGTCAGAACACTGACGGTCACTGATTGGTCAGAGGGGCGGAGTCACTGGATCTTTGAGAAACTTTTCAAAACAACCATTTGCAGTTACTCAGAACTCGGAGCAGCGGCTGGATCTATTTTAAAGATTTTTTTTAAAAACAATAATGACAACACCGTGGTCTAATGCTGAAGTGCAGACATTTTTTTGTGTTTGGTGGCCGACAACAAAATTCAGAGCGAGCTAGTCACCGCGAAGGATCACACGAGCTGACGACCCGTTGAAGCGCGAGAGCTCGTCAGACTCCAAGCCACGGCAGACAGGTGGACCAGGACAGGTCTTGAACTGAGGGTGGAAATGATTTTTAAAAATATTTAATGTATTTAATTTTTTTTTTTTATCAGTTAAGGGTAAAAATAAATAAACTGTGTCGGTTTTATCATTAAATCCTGTTTTCACTTTAATAAACTCAATTAAAACTAACTCAGCTAAAAAAAATCATAAAAAAGACTAAATTATTGGATCTCTCTGGAATATTTTCCTCAAACATGTTTAAAGAAGAGCTACAGCCTTTAGTTCAACTTTATTCTAAGGCGAGTTGGATTCTGGACATGCTTACAGAACCGGTACTGAAGTGCATATGGAAAAGCAACATGTACCGAGCTGAACCGTACCGAGCCGAGTCGAACCATGCTCAAGAGGAGCTATGGAAAAGGGGTATATGTGTCCCTGTGATGGACTGGAAACCTAGCTGTGTCCCACACCTCTCGCACATAATGGCTGGACATGTGCACCAGTGACCCACACAACCCGAAAAGGAATAAGCAGGTAAAGATAATGGATGAAACGTTTCGTCTTTCATCCAGAAGATGTCATCAGTCCCTGGAGCCACAACAAACAGTCACTTAAGTAGCACATTCACATACAGGTAGTCCTTGGGTTCCGGCGGTCTCGGGTTACGACGTTTTGACGTTACGACGCATCTCCCTTATTCACGTTACGCAGTTACATCGGTTTTACGTCGATTTTTACGTCAGTTTTACGTCAGTTTTACGTCAGTTTAACGTCAGTTTAACGTCGGTTTTACGACGGTTTTATGACATTAAACGTCGTAACGCGGCGGCGGAAGAATACATCGCTGTATGGAGGAGGACGGCATCACTAGCATCCCAGTAGGCCATTAGGCCTTCATTAGCCCTTCTTTATGGCTCCCAAATGCAAGGAGGAATTTCTGATGGCAGTGCATCAAGGAAAAGGAAGGCCATTACCATGGACTTATGTCGAAAATCGGTTTACGCGCTTGGTAAAACAGGTACGTCACATGTATTTACGTACGTTCCAACTTACATCAAATTCAGTTTACGACGCCGCGTGAGAACGGATCTACGTCGTAAGTTGAGGACTACCTGTAGTGGGTCAACCATGTTTATACCTGGATTATTGTGCATGAACTTTGATGTTTTGAACCAATTTGGCCAAGGCTGCCTCAGACAAGTCAACGGGGGGAGAGGGTGGGCTCCAGAATCATCTTATCACATCAAACTGGTTGACCAGATATGTGAGTGTGCTACTTATGGGACTGAGTTTGTTGTGGCTCCTCGGACTGATAACTACTTTTGAATAAAAGACAAAACATTAAAAAAAAAAAAAAAAACATTATTATTATTTTTTTTTTTAAATTAAAGCGTCCGGAGGACTAGACTTAACTGTGTAGGGTTCTTGTGCAGTGTACAATGTTAACTATCCTTTTGCTATATTGAGCTTTTTGCTAGCCATTTGTTATTTTTAGCTAGCATTTTGCTTCTTTTGGTTTAGACCTAGCATTTTGTTTCTTTTAGCTTTCAGCAAAAGCTCTGCTTCTTTTAGCGTTAACAACTCTTCAGCACATTTCACTCTGTAGGTAGTAATCTGTCAGTAAATTGTTCTAGAAACCATACAATAATTACTTGAGAATGAAGGAGTACAAATATGTCCTTCCAGATCTGCAGATTCATGTGGCTCATGCTCATGGAAAGCCGTTTTAGATGTTCAGAGAAACTCCAGCACAGCGTCCCATCCAGGCAGACATGCAGACGGTTACCGGTTCCTTGTGGTTCCACCATCAGCTCTGAACTCGAGTGGGCGGCTGACAAAACCAGGCGACTGGCATTCCCCCCCGAGACACGAGGAATGACAAAAACTTTGCAAAACAAAGGCAGACCAAAACCCCAATAGACTTGCACAATAAAACCCTAATTAGCTACTGGCAATAATGATAATAAAAATATAGTCTAGACATGCTGTATTGAAAGAGAAGTGGGGGTTTTATGAGCTCCTAATGCACAATAAAAAAAAATCCACAATATTGTCTGTGATGCTAGTGACAGCTTCTGCTATCTTGTTTTATGAATAATAAAAAAGCCTCACTGCTGTTTTGTTTGCTGACAGAAGGGAAAGTACGTTGGTGGGTTCTGAGTGAAGTCTGGGTCAGACTTGCACGATGGAAACAGCTCAGCGCTTCATTAGGGTGCCTGCAGTCTCACTTTATTGTTACTGAAGTGGCTGTTAATTGAAGTTAACTATAATAAAGAGCTGACACAGGATTCACGATGATGTGTGTGAGAATGTGTCTGCAAATATGGTAACTCTTTGAGCTACAGCCACATGCTGTACTTTACGATATGATATAATCAGTATATCTTAAAAAAAAAGAAGGAAAAATAAGTCATTTTTCTGAATTGCTTGAATATTCTGTAAAGTGTTGAACCATAAGACAAATATTAGCTCAAAGAGTTACCATATTTTTAGGTCTATAAGTTGCATTTAAAAACCTTTAATTTTCTCAGAAATCAACAGTGAGCCTTATAATTTGGTGCACCTTATGTGTTAATTCTGGTTGTACAAAGTGTTCGTGGTACACAGTGCTCAAAAATCTGTCAAAAATGTTTTAGTTTCTCTTAATGCGCCTTATAATCCGGTGCGCCTTATAGTCCAAAAAATACGGTACTGAAATCTTTAGAAGTGAGGTAGATGGGTAATGAACAACTAATATCTTGCCTGTTGTAGATAGCTCTTTGAACACCCTCAGTTTACAGAAATAGAGTTTATTACTGGCTGGATTGATAAACTTATTGCTAGTCTGAGTAAGTCGCAAACAAAATGTATTGTTGCTGTTTTAAAAATTAATAATGTATTTTCTGCCATACACATCCTCCACCCTATAAGTTGCATAAGTTCATATTTGTCTAATAAAGTGGAAAAACCAATAAATATGTTGCTTTGCCATATATGTCACAACTATTATGCGTCACCACTGACGCATCGCATTTGTTACATGGCACCACTGATAACCCAGAAATGTGGGCCAGTGTTGTGCCAAAAATCGATGGGCTGCCAAATGGCGGCCGCGGGAGTGTGCATGGGAGGACTTTAACAAGAATTTAACAAGATTAACACTTAAAAACAATTATTTGTTTGCTCGAAATTATAGTAAATGTGTGTCTCAGTCTAACTTTTGCTTAATAAATGCACTTTAATGGTCAAATCAGCTGAATTTCAAAAATAGGTGTGCTGCCTCAGTGCTCCGCGAGCGCGTAGAGGGAGGAGAAAAGGAGGAGGAACGTAGCTTGTTTCTTCAAAATTTAACAAGAAAAGCACATAACAAAGATGTGTCTCAGTCTAATGTTTGCTTAATAAATGCACTTTAATGGTCAAATTAGCTGCATTTTGCCGGAGCTGTGCAGCTGGCTTGACGGTCGGTTCAAGCAGCAAGCAGAACGAAAGTGGGTAGACTGTGGCAAGCTGACTGTATCATTAATAGCTGGTGAATATTTTCAGTCATCCAGGATGTGGTAAATTCAAAAAAGTTCAAGAAAAAAGAACAATCAAGTATAATGAATAAAGTCCAATTGTTTTTGTTTTGAACCTTTTTGAATTTGTCATTATAGCCACATTTACCTATTACATGATACAACGGCATGCCTTACTCCTACTCCTACTCTGCTGCCATCAAGTGGCTGAAAGTGGTACTGCTAAAAAAAAAAAATCAGAATAAATGAAAACAGCTAAGCCAAAAATTTGTTTATAAATATGGGGGGGTGGGGGGTGGTCCATAGATATGTCGCTTCAGCCTATAAGTAGCAGGGCATGTAAATTATGCAAAAACTGTGACTTATAGGGTGGAAATTACGGTAGTTAAATTCTGTTGTGTACATTTTGACCGGTAGACTGCCAACAATCCAGAACAGAATGTTACTGCAGATCTTTCACTCCATCACCAGAGGCTTTCCAACCAGATTCTATAAATCACATATCATTACAGTGCAATAATATAAACTTAAAATGAATATGCTAAATATATAATGTGCTTTTTGTGCTACTTAGTTTTAGTATGTTTTTCTTTTCTTTTGCTTTATTTACTGTGTTTTCATTCCTTGTCTTGCATTTTAGTGAATTTCTCCTGCTGTGGATCAATAAAGTGCTTTTCCTTATCTTATCTTTTATTTCACATTACACTTTTTATTCATACTGAAATAGTTGTACATTTGTGCTGGGAGTGCTACAGTAGGCCGCTACTGCTGCTTTTTGTGCATGCAAATAATAGTAGAATTCCATGTAAAAATCCATGCAATAAGAAATAGGTGGGCTTAAAATCTCACAGCTCGCTTGATTAGTTTGGCCATCTTGGATTTGTCATAATCCATCTTCTTTCAGTTTTCTTTTAATTTTGAAGTTTGTGTCTTATGTATTTCTTATATTTATTTTTTGTATTTTCTGTTGCTTAGTTTCTTGCCATTGTCAGCCTCTTTCCCTGAATCTGTAATTTTTCTTTGTCAACTTTAATTCTTTAGTCTTGCTGCTCCCATTCACACCTGTTCACTGTCCCATTAAACTCGGACGTCTCATTCATCAGCTGAGCATGATTCATGCCATTTCCAGGTCTCCACTGTGTTCTCCTGTTTGCTATCTGTTAGTGGTTGTATGTTTTGCAGCAACGCCAGCCATTTCGTTTAATAAAGTTTGAGTATTTATTTGAGCTTCTCATGCCAGTCTGCATAGTTAATCAGTAAATGTACAGCAATTGATTTATATCTGAGAGTTTCATGGCAGCAGGCAATAAATAGCATTCACATGATTTGCTATTATATTAATTGCTCCTATTCCTTTCTACAGAAAAAGGTAAAGTTTGCATAAAGACAGGAGTCTCACTATTGTCTCAAAAGTAAAAAAGAAAGAAAGAAAACTGATAAGTTGATAATAATAATAATAATAATGGGTAACTTGCAAAAATACTGCATTTATGAGAAATATTATTTCCTTCTTGTTTCTGGAACCTGGAGCTTAAGCTCCCCTTTTAAAGATTTTGCAAAAAACAAACAAAAAAAAGTTTTTCCGCTTTTTTGTGGCTGTTGCAGTACATGTGTCATTTTAATTAAAAATGCTGTCTTTAGGCATAAATATGGACATAAAGTGCTTTTTGGTCTATTTAGTGAGCACAGATATGTACCATATTTTCCAGCATACAAGTCGTATCGTTCCAAAAAAGCATAATGAAGAGGAAAAAAGCCTATATGTTGCATTCATTATGTGTCATTACTGACCCATTGTGTTTATTATGCATTTATTTAATGGTCAAAACAGCTTTATTTCACTTGGACGTTGCAGTGCCATGCATCCATCTATCGCAGTCAGAGCCGCTAGCTCTCCAGCGTTCCTCTACCTACACTAGCTGAGTGAATCAAGCGTGCAAGGGAGGACTCGCTGTTGCACTTCTTAGAAGTTTAAAGTGTCATTCAAAAATTGCATTATGAATATGTAAAAAAAAAATCCAAGGTATATAAGTCACTTCGGCGTATAAGTCGCAGGACTGACAATTCTATGAAAAAAAAAAAGGTGACTTATGGGCTGGAAAATACGGTAGCTAACCTGAGAGATACAAGGGGAACTCACATGTCTGTAGGAAAATGCAGGTGAATTGCAGCGACATGAACATTATTTACTTTCTTTTGCCATTCGGCATATCTCTGTTTGTAACAACAGCTGAAACCGGATCCTCCAGCTGAAACTGGCTCCTTCTTTGTTTTACTGAGTAGAGACAGTGTGGCGGTGCTGCTTGGTGCCACAGCGGATACCCATAAAACCAGCCATTCTCTCAGTCTGTCAGGAACCACATGGAAGAAACGTGACTCAAACGTTTAGACTTTTTGTGATTAAATGTAGCGCACAATGTAAGATCCACTGATAAAAGATGTGCATTGATTCTTCATGATGGTTAAAATATAAAAAAGACGTTTCTGTTCACGGAGCTCTGGTGAGTTTTTCCTTGTGTGCGGGTTCCCTTCAGCGCTGTTTGATCTTTTTCTGGAATCGAGTATAATGATGGTGGGTTACTGTAAAATGTGGCTGAGTCTGACAGCAGAGTTTCTCAGCACAGCTCTCAGTGGCTCGTTTAAACTGCACTTTGATTTATCTCAAATATTAAAAGTATTTATTAACTTTTTTATTAGTGTTGTATGAAAATAGTGCTGCTGTCATCTACATGTTGGCACCAATAAGTGGCTGAAAGCTTGAGCTACTACACAGAGCACGCTTGTTTCAGGAGTGTTGCAATGTTTTTAGGAAATCTTTTCTGAACATGTGTGCAAAAGTTTTCAGCTTCACCTGGTTTCTTTGTGTTCAACTTCCAATGAGATGTCAAAGTTCATGCTCAATAATCCTATTTTTATTTATTTTTTTTTCAATCCAGCAAAGTTGTCAGGTCCTCTGGATGTTTATTTTATTTTATTTTATTTGCGTTGAAATGTTTCATCTTTCATCCAAAAGACTTTTATCAGCCCAAGGAGCAACAACAAACTGTCCCATAGCACGCTCGCATAGTGGGCCAACTCACATAGTGAGGCAATTCACATAGCGGGCCAACTTACATAGTGGGCCAACCCACATTGAGGGCCAATTCTCAAAGTGAGTCAACTCACATAGCGGTCCAAATCACATAACGGGTCAACTCACATAGCAGGCCAACTTACATAGTGGGCCAACTCACATAGCGGTCCAAATCACATAGCGGTCCAAATCACATAGCGGGCCAACTTACATAGTGGGCCAACCCACATTGAGGGCCAACTCTCAAAGTGAGTCAACTCACATAGCAGGCCAACCCACATAGAGAACCAACTCTCAAAGTGAGTCAACTCGCATAGCGGGCCAACTCACATAACGGGCCAACTCACATAGTGGGCCAAGTCACATAGCAGGCCAAGTCACATAGCGGGCCAACTCACATAGAGGGCCAACTCACATAGTGGGCCGACTCACATAGAGGGCCAACTCACATAGAGGGCCAACTCACATAGAGGGCCAACTCACATAGAGGGCCAACTCACATAGTGGGCCGACTCACATAGAGGGCCAACTCACATAGTGGGCCAACTCACATAGAGGGCCAACTCACATAGAGGGCCAACTCACATAGTGGGCCAACTCACATAGTGGGCCAACTCACATAGTGGGCCAACTCACATAGAGGGCCAACTCACATAGAGGGCCAACTCACATAGAGGGCCAAGCACTTTGGTAACAGCTGTTGTTTTACCTGTGCTTTATAAATACATTTGACTTGACTTGTTGGGTTCAAGTGAGTTGGAGTTCCTTGTAA
This sequence comes from Hypsolebias longignatus, assembly GCA_031762435.1. Lineage (NCBI taxonomy): Eukaryota > Metazoa > Chordata > Actinopteri > Cyprinodontiformes > Rivulidae > Hypsolebias > Hypsolebias longignatus. Next base: position 4,696 of record JARVGV010001273.1, on the reverse strand, counting down.
CTTTTTTAAGTGGTGTTTAACTCTAATTCTTCAGTCTTTCTGGAGAACTTTCAAGCAGGTTGGGTGACGTTGAAGCACCTCCAAACCAAATGAATATGTAGTTTTGTTTGGGAAAATAACTCCAAATATGAGACAACAACAAAAACTTGATAACAAACCAATAAAAAATTCATACTTTGTCATCCCTATCTTATTTGTGTTTTTGGACTTTGAGGAGTTTTTTTTGGCTGAAGCCATGACACTAATAAAAAGACGTAGACACACACTGATAGTCTTTTTTTGTGAAACATTCAGAACAGCTGAGCCTGTCTGCCTTTTCATGTGGTTATGGGCCTATTTGTTGGAGTGGAGTCTGTGTGGTTCTTGAACAGCTTTATGATGAAATTTCTCTATTTATATATTTTAACCACAGAAAGTTTTTCTATGCAATTACACTTTTTTAAATGAAGTATTGTTTCATCATTGCACACTGGGACTTTAAATGATCTCAAACACTTTTAGCAGATGTACAGTCTGTATGTGATAACAGAGTACAGAGCAACGTGTTGCACTTGTCCTCTTTTTACATGCTTACACCGTAATAATCAACCCATTTCTTTTTCTTCCATTGTTGTCACTGTTTTGAGACTTGATTTGGTGCAGTCATCTGAAGCTGCTGTAAAATAACTCGGCCCACGGCGTCGTTGATCTCACCACAGTGCATTCAGAACACAGTAAGTCTATTCTTTTTATTTTAAATGCCAGACATGTGCATGCCAAGAATGTTGAGTGATTTGTAAGCATGGAGTCAATCTTTTATTAACATTATTTTGCTAAAATGCACTCCTTCATGAAAGTCACCCTCCTGTACAGCTTCTCTGCAAAGCTTATGTGAATACAGTATACTGTATGAGTGAATGGGTTAATGAAAAACTATTTAAAAATGTGTAAACAAAAGATTTATGTTTTTTATTGTTATTTTGATTGGTGGTATTTGCCATTGTTAGAGCTTGTTCTGCGTTGGTGAAGCTTTAATTCTACAAGGCGCCACTTTATCCATGCAAACAATGTCCAGAATAAGAGTTTATAATTTCAGCTAAACAAGGAGTATCTTATGAGTGACTCAGTTGCTGACAGAAGACGCTGACTGGTGATATTTCTATTTGTTTAAACCATTTTCTTTTTTTTTTCTTTTTTTTTTTTGTTACTCGCAGTGAAACAGCGTTAATTTGGGTTTGTGGCGTGTTGGTGGTCGGCGATTACAGAGCGGCGCAAAGAACAGATGGTCTGAGAGTAAAAACCTGCTTTTAAAACACAGCTGCTCACGTTCTTCTCTACAATTGGTTAAAAAAATCATTATTGTTGTTTTGTTTTTAAAAACGGAACAGATTAAATTAAAAACAATTTTAAAAATAGCACATCACGACTTTAATTAGACAGAAAATACTTGTTTTGAGTTTATGTTGCAATCTGAATGATATAGTATTCAGCAAGTTAAGACACTCTTCAGTCAGAGCACACACACACACACACACACACACACCCATACACATGAAAGTGTGTTCCCACTAGTGTCTTAAAATAGTCACAGAGGACTTTTCAATTATACAGGCCGCACTGTAGGAAGGGGCCCAATCACAAAACCAGAATATTTATCTCTTCTCTGTATCTTATTCTGCTTTGATTAAGGAGCAGGAGGCAGCTGGGAGACTGGGATGGGAAGGCGGGGGAGACGGGGGGTTGACACTGTGTAAAAGAGTGCATGAAACACAATGGGGAGTTGTAATTGGCAGCCATCTGTGACCTGAGGCCAGCCGAGTATCCGCTATAATGTCACATCAGTTCGTTAACACTAGAGCTGCAGAGTGAGAAGATGAGCGGGGTTGCTACAGAGGCACAGTTGGGTCGAGGTGTTTCAGGTTAGTCTTTACACGTCATTCGTCATGAATTAAAAACAGAATAGTCATAAGTGTCATTTGGTCTCCTTGTTGTTCCTGAACTTTAATACAAAAATAAGTCTTATTGTTCTTCAGTTTTCTTGTTCTAAATTCCAGAAAACTTTCTCCCTTTGACTTTTGTGCTGAACTGATGTGAAACTGTTGTGTTTATGCAACACGTGTCAAGTCAAGGCCTGCAGGCCATACTGTATATGGCCCTTCTTGCAATTTTATTCAGCCCGTTAAATGTATACAAACTGGTCTGTGAGTCTGTAGACAGATTCTCTTTGTGTCTTCTCATTTGACTAAAACACTGAACACACTTTGTGTGGATTTCACAAGTAAATTAGCCAACTGTAAAGCCAGGAAAAACAGTAACCTTTGATTTTGACGTGGACAGAACAACAGAACTGTGTCCAAATGAAATCAATCAAGCTCTAGTTTAACTTGCATAGAAACAACAACGCCAGGCTTGAGCTCAAGTGAATCAGAACAAAAGAGAGTCTGTTTATGTTTACACCTTCCTTTTTGGTATTCTCTTCATATTTTAAAGTAACGAGTGAAGCAGAATGTTTAGATTTTTTTTAATCTAAGTTTGAATCTTCTTCTTACCTGTGATGGACTTGCGACCTGTCCAAGGTGTCCCCCTCCTCTCGCATAGTGAATGCTGGATATGGGCACCAGTGACCCTTGTGACCCGAAAAGGAAGAAGTGGGTAAAGATAATGGATGGATGGAATCTTCTTCTTCTTTCTGCTTTTCCCTCTTCAGGGGTCTCCACAGCGAGTCATCCTCCTACATCTCACTCTGTTCTCTGCATCCTCTGGTCTCACTCCAACTTCCTCCATGTCCTCTCTAACTGCATCCATATATCTCCTCTGTCTTTTTCCAGGCAGCTGCATTTCTAACATCTTTCTACCAATATATCCATTGTCCCTCCTCTGGACATGTCTTAACCATCTCAGTCTGGCCTCTCTAACTTTATCTCCCAGTTGTACTGTACTGCTGATGATCTCATTCCTTATATTATCCATCCCTGTCACTCCTAAGAAGGACCTCAGCATCTTCATTTCTGCCACTTCCAGTTCTTTCTCCTGTCTTTTTGTCAGTGCCACTGTCTACAGACCATACAACATAGCTGGTCTCACCACTGTCTTGTACATTTTCCTTTGACCTTTGCTGAACATATTTTGTCACAAATCACTCATGAAACATTTTTCCATCCACTCCATCCTATCTGGACTCATTTTTCACCTCTTTACCACACTCCTCATTTTCTTGAACAGTGGACCCCAAGTACATGAAGTTCTGCACATTTGTGACCTCTGCTTCTTGTAACCTCACTGTTCCACCAGCCTCCCTCTCATTCACACAAGTACTCTGTCTTACTAAGGCTGACTTTCATTCCTCTTCTTTCAAGTGAATACCTCCAACTCTCTGTTCTCTTCCATTTGTTCCCTGTTCTCATCACAGATCACAATGTCATCTACAAACATCATAGTCCACGAGGATTCCTGCCTGACCTCATCTGTTAGTCTGTCCATCACTAGAGCAAATGAGAAGGGGCTCAGAGTCGATCCTTGATGCAACTGCAGCTCCGCTTTGAAGCTTTCTGTTACTCCTACAGTACATCTCTCCACTGTCCTGCTGTCCTTATACATGTCCTGTACCAACATACTTCTCTGCAACTCCATATTTCCTCGTGTAATACCACACCTCCTCCCTCGGCACCTTTGTATATGCTTTTTCTAAATCCACAAAGACGCAACGGAGTTCTTTCTGACCCTCTCTGTACTTCTCCATCAGCATTCTCAAAGCAAAGATGGCATCTGTGGTGCTGCATCTTGGCATGAAACCATACTGTTGCCCACAAATAGTCACCTCATGTCTAAGTCTTGCTTCCACAACTCTCTCCCTGATCTTTATTGTGTGACTCATCAACTTAATTCCCCTGTAGTTGCTACAACTCTGCATATCACCCTTGTTCTTAAAAATGGGCACAGCACACTTATCCTCCATTCCACAGGCATTTTCTCACCTTCAACTATACCATTGAATCTTTGAGTCAAAAACCTCACTGTCATCGCTCCATTTCCAAACCTCCACTAGTATCAGGTCCTTCTGCCTTCCCCTTTTTCATTATTTTTCAGAATGTTCCAAACTTTACCCTCACTAATCTTTCCCACTTCCTGGTCCACAGATTCTATACATCTACTCTTCATTCCCAGTCATTTTCTTAATTCATTAGCTCCTCAAAGTACTCCTTCCATCTTTCCGTCACACTCTCCTCACTTGTTAGAACATTAGCATTCCTATCTTTAATAAGCCTAACCTGCTGCACATCCTTTTCAGCCTGATCTCCCTGTCTTGCCAATCGGTACAAGTCCTTCTTGCCCTCTTTAGTGTTCAGCCTCTCATACAACTTACCATACGCTTTCAGCTTTGCCTTTGCTATGGCCCTCTTTGCTCTACACTGCATCTCCTTATATTTCTATCTCCTCTCTTCAGTCCTATCACTGTCACATTTCTTCTTGGCTAACCTCTTTCTTTGAATAGCTTTCTGCACTTCACTCTTCCACCACCAGGTTTCCTTGTCATCCTTTCTCTGTCCAGAAGACAAACCAAGTACCCTCCTCCCTCTCTCTCTAATTGCTGTTGCTGTAGTAGCCCAGTCATCTGGAAGCTCTTCCTTACCAACAAGAGCCTTTAACAGCTCCTCTCTGAACTCCTCACAACATTCTTCCTTCCTCAGCTTCCACCATTTGGTCTTCTTCTCTGATT
>JARVGV010001220.1:0-11905 GCA_031762435.1 Hypsolebias longignatus | reverse complement strand
CTGTCTGTCTGTCTGTCTGTCTGTCTGTCTGTCTGTCTCTCTGTCTCTGTCTGTCTGAGCCCTGCACTGTCTGTCTGTCTGTCTGTCTGTCTGAGCCCTGCACTGTCTGTCTGTCTGTCTGTCTGAGTCCTGCACTGTCTGTCTGTCTGTCTGTCTGTCTGTCTGTCTGTCTGTCTGTCTGTCTGTCTGTCTGTCTGAGCCCTGCACTGATGTCTGTCTGCACATTTGTCTGACAGAGTATTTGAGTGGTTTGTTTTTATCTGTAAGATATTACAAATGGACTTCAGGGGCAGTTTTGTTTGCCTAAACTTGTTTTTTGATGAGCTTAAATACAAATTAAAACAGTCACACCACCCCCCCCCCCAAGTTGTCCTCTTTCAAAAGCTTTTCAGAGCCTTCACTGCTGTTGTTGTCCACTCATTACAACCACCTGCCACTGAGTGACTGACATTTACTGCCCAGTATCTGTGTATGTTTGTATAGTCATTTGTCTATATGTCTGTTAGCAAAATATTTTATGAACCAGTGGACATAAATTAGTGAAAATGAGAGCGTTGTCATGTAAAATTTATGAACTTATGGAGTCAACTTAGTTCAAGATGGCTACCGCAGCTAATGAACCTCAGCCAGTGCAAAAAATGACTACAGTATACCTCTGTAAGAGCCAAAATGACTGTTATGTGTTGTTGTTCATGGCGGCACAGGTGTTCACATTTGTCCAACACTGCAGGTAATTGCATACGGGGTGTGATCACATATTACTTAGTTGATCTGGGTAATGGGAGCCAAGTGCTGGTTTAAGAGGGTTTTCTTGCAAAATTTTTCTGTTGACCATCAGTTTAGAAACATCACTTTAGAAATTTCACTAGAACCGTCACTTTTGATCATCTTTTTCTGTCAAACTGACCAACGTAAATAAATACAGACACTGTTTGCAGGACGCAAAAGCAAATGTGTTAGTTTTAATAAATACTCAAAATACAAGGTGGACTCAGCATGGACGCGTCACAGAGCAAACCCTGCTCAGCCAGCAGCGACCTTTTTGTGGATCGAAGTCGCTACAACCTCCGTCAACTTTTCATCTCTGGAGCAAATATTTGGTGTGGTAGTAGCTGAGTCATCATCAACAAATAACCTGTATTAACATACTGCCCAAGACCTTTGTTGAAAATGTTGGTATGCAAGACAGCAGATGAAATGAAATACAACTTAAATAAATCATTTAACAGTAACCAGCTTTGCTGTAGTCAGATGAATCTGAACAGTCAGCACACCGTTCATCTTTCTTCCTCTGCATTCTGTCAAATTATTATTAAACACAAGTATGACACCGTGCCACTATGAACACAGTGCATGTGCACATCACCACACTGCTCTGAACGTTTCCATATGTTCTACACATTTCCTCGTCTGTTTGGTAAATATTGCTCCTAATTTTTCCAGTTCAAGGCGTATTGTTCCATGAGTTCTTTTATTTTAAAGACAATTGTTAGAAACGAGCAGTTTCTTGTGAAGGCCTCTGAGGACGTGCAGCTTTTTTTTTCATTTTGACTTCATCAAGTGGGACTTGGCCACTCCTAACATTCTTACTGTCTCCGATTAATTTGTTTTGCTTCCCTTTTGTCTTAAGCCCTTTAGATCTCGTGCTGCAGGCCTGTGAGCAGCAACTTCCAAATAAAACACATGGAATCTGCTTCGGTTGCTTTGTGCTTCTAACTGGTTATGTAACGGCAGAATAGCCGATGCCTGTCCTCATTCAAAACAGTAGGGATGCACGGAATTGGATTTTTGGCCAATATCCAATATGCCGATATGTTAAAACTTATTAGACCGATAACCGATACAGATATTTTTAATATAGGGTACTTCCTTTTGTCAGACAATAGTTCTCTTAATTAGACTTATTTACTACAAGAATTGTGTAACAGCTATACGAGCTGGTGACATATATTCAGTAACAGCCATATGATCTACAGTATATAGTACTTTAGCTTATATCAAATGAAAAGTGTCAAATGTTATTTATTAGCATTAGTCACCTGCGATGCTGTCTCACTTGTGGAGGCTTGTTCCAGGTTCCTAGCTGCAGTGTGGGATCCTCTGCACTCCTGTGCATGAAGGACATACTTTTTAAGTTCAAAGTTTTTATCTATCCATTGTGCCATAAGACTAATCATGCTAACGGGGCTAACACAACGTCCAAATGTCTGTGGTAAAACTCACCCAACAAGTTGTGCTATCAGCTATTAGCTTCTCAATGACATTGGAAATGACGGCTAGTAACCAGGGTAATGTTATGTCGGAAAAATATCTCTGACTGCAGACGAAGTAGCAAGGCTCAATATAGTCCAAAAATCTTCGGAATCCAACATCCTCACCAATGAAAAACAAAACTTCCACACTGCCAACATTTTGAATTTTCCTTTCTGCCGTGAGATCGGGTAGGTGCACGGGACATAGCGTTGTGCTGCCGGTGCAATGTCATCACCTTGTACTGCAACATCATCATGCTGTGCTGCCGGTGCAACATCATCAAGTTGTGCTGCCGCTTCAGGCAAAAAATGCACTTTTTATATCAGCAAATTATTTTAATGGACTGTCCGATGTCCGATATTGAACTTTAATGCTAATATCAGCCGATACGATACATGCCAATAATATCGTGCATCTCTAGTCCAAACCATCAGAAAAACAGTAACTGAGGTGTCGTAGTTATTTATTCATCATCTTAGCAGCAGAGGGGAGCGACATGGTTTAATGGCTCCCAAAACGACAAGACAGCCATATTTTGTTCATAACTTTATTATTAGTAAGCCTGAGAGTTACCGGATCCAAGCAATCAGTTGCCGGGACACACCCTGTCAAAATAAGAGAGTTCCCAGATCTTGTCCTGGCAAGATCTGGTTCAAATTAAGCTCTGAGTGTTGATAACTTAACCATCAATTACGCAAAGGCATGCGGTACCACAGGTGATGCTACACTTTCCTGATTTTTGTTGCACATGCATACCTGCATACCAGTTATGTGCATGTGGGTGTTTCGCCTTTCCCACCCACATATTTGATGTTGTCTGCACCGGGACACTGTAAGGAGAGGCAGATTATTTATAAGGTCTGAGGGCATCTCCTTCGTCTTCTTCACAATGATTTGAAGGTTATTCTCCTTGCACCAGCTCTTCGGTTTTTCCACCTCCTGCCTGTAGGTGGACTCATCATTGTTTGTGATGCATCCCACCACCATGGTATCGTCTGCAAACATTAAAATATGACAGCCTGGATGGGTAAGTGTCATACGTGAGAAGAGTGAACAGGAGAGGGCTCAGCACACAGCCCTGAGGGGAGCCAATGCTGAGGGTTATGGTGCCAATGCTGAGGGTTATGGTCGAGGAGGGGAAGCTGTGGATCCTTACTGACTGCAGTCTCTGTGTTAAGAAGTCTAGTACCCAGTTGCAAATGAAGGGGCTTTGTCCTAGTGTGAGTAGTTTGTCCATCAGGGTTTGGGGGATCATAGTGTTGAAGGCAGACATGAATTCCACAAAGAGCATATGAATGTAGGAGTCCTTCTGCTCCAGGTGGGTGAGAGCAGTGTGGACCAAAGAGGAGATGGCATTTTCCGTTGATCGTTTCTTGTAGTACACATACTGGTGAGGGTCCTCGCTGATGTTGATGGTTGTTTTGATGTGGGTCATGACCAGTCTTTCAAATTATTTAGCAACTACTGTATCGGGATGAGGGTCACTGGCCGATAGTCATTCAGACCAGTCACTGTAGAGCTTTTTGGGACTGGGATGATGGAGGCAGTCTTCAGGCAGATGGGAACTGTAACCAGGGTGAGTGAGGGCTTAAAGATGTCAGCCAGCACCTCACAGAGCTGATCGGCACATTCTTTCAGAACCTTCCCAGGGATGTTGTCTGGGCCAGTTGCTTTGTGAGGATTAATCCTCCTGAAAGTACTCCTTTACTTCTGCTTAGGTCACATTGTGTCAAGACTAAGTTGAAGTTAGTTAAAAAGTTAAATAGCTTTCTAACAAATTTTTGAAGAAGCTGAACAGAAATGCTGAAAAGGAGATGATTGCTGTTTAGGGGAAGATATGTTTGTTAAGCTCAGTGATACTGAAACATTATTTAGAGGTACTTCTGTCTCTGCTGATTCATTAATTTAGTAGAAATAATCACACACTTTTGTTTGAGAAACTCACTCTGCCTACTTATTTATTTTGAGTGGATGATTAAATATTTTTATCAAATATTTTGTGAAGATACAAAAAAAGTAAAATGTATAAACTAAAATCTATTTTGTTTCATTTGTTTCAGTTCCGCTACAAAAGACGTGTCTACACTCAGACCTACTTAGATGAAAAGCAGTTGTCTAAGCTCCACACCAAGGTAAGACTGAACAGCTGTGGACTGAGTCTTTTTGTTTGTGAAACCTTATGCTCTGGGATTATGGAAATTGAAGTTCTTAAAATGTTGCTTTTATCTTTCATAACTTGTTGAGGTAATTTATTGACAAGGTGAAGAGCAATACACATTATAACACTTTGAAGTCCTTTTGATATTTATGTACATTCATGCACATTTTTCTGCAGTCCCATCCCAAAGGTTGGTCAGATGCAGAACACAACTCATAAACTTCTGAAATAACGACATCTCTTGTATAAATGCTGTTAAATACGATTTACGAGCTATTTACATGAGTAAAAATCTATATCAAAGGGATGTAGACCCATTTTTATTGTAATGTAATTTTCTACTTTGATAGGATTTTTTTTCTCCAGATTAGCTGCAGTTTCTTCTTATTTATTTTCTGATATCTCTAGTTATGTTTTAGTCTCACATTTATATAGAGTACTCATAAAGAGGGTCATACACTCCGTGAATTTGATGGTTCATTCATGTGTAATTGAAATCGTCTCTTAAGGCTATGTGGACTGGTAAACGTCTTATATAAGGAAAATCATGCACCTGTAGAACCCTTTTGCATCTCACGCAAACAAAAAAACCCACTTTTTTTGCCAAGAATGCACTATTAAATATAGTTTTATAGTTGCTTTTGTCAAAACAATGATTAATCACAGAAACTACAGGGATATCTTGAGCACTCTTATTCTAAATTAATGGGACCATGAATGTCTAAACTGAGCTTAAATTAGTGCACAGATGTTTTACAGTTTATACTGATAAAACGTACATCAAAGTGAAATCAGTAAATGAGTATGAGATGTTAATGTTAATGTTAATGTTATTATGTCGACACTAAAGTATCTACTCGGTAAATCAACAGGCTTTAGTAAACAGATCCATGGGACAATTTCTCCCATATCTTGGTTAAAAAGATGGAACATGGTCAGGAAATCAGATGCAGAGATGCAGAATAGATTCTAGACCAGCTCAGTAATTCAGCAGAGACATCTAGACAATCTGGCAGAGTAAGAGTGTAGACCTTTTTCACAGCAGACGTTTTAATTTGCCTCAGAGGGAAAAGCACAGATGGAATTAATAACACTAATGATGGCTTAGTTGCCTTCGGTGTCCCACTAAACCATGACAGAGAACCAGCATGGACAACACTAAAACATTTTCTCAGTGGCATTTCCTTCTCTTGGCTCCAGGTTTCAACCTTAGCCTGGGTCTTTTTATGAGGTTTGCAAGTTATTTCTGCCTTTGAGAGTTTTCTCCAAATAGTCCAGCTTCGTCCTGCAGTCTAACAACATACATTTAGTGATTTGGCATTTTCAAACCAACATTTGGTGTGTGTTTGGCTAGGCGTTTTATATTTATGTGTGCTGAGTCTTTAAAAGAAAGGTGCATTGTCCTTAAGGCCCATGGAAGAGGTAATGCATTTAAAACATACTGGGCAGATTTACAGTTCTGTCTGTAAGAGATTTTAAACCCAGTCTGGTTATACATTTGCTATTCTTTGCAATTATAAATGTGTAAGAACATGTTCACACTCTTGCAAAGTGTGATATATGGAACAGACATACAATTTAATGGAAATGCAAAAGTACTCTTTAGATTGAAGGTAAAAGTATTAATGTGAACTCTTTCTTTGTGGGTTTTAGTTGTTATTGAAACTTCATATTATGCTACTTTTGTACTTGCATATTAACCATTCTGTTTTACATCATATTCTGATGAAAAGACTACCCTGTTGAAACAGTGAATCCGTGTTACAGCTTGTGTGTGACTAATGTTAAAAATGTTTTTTGTCTACTTTTTAAATGAACGCTTTTGTGGACAGTTTGTAAACCTCCTGCATATCAGACAATACACTGCAAGTATCGGCATATTTTGCAGGCGGGGAAAACGCAAGCAAGAACATTGGATCCTTTCATATCATTTTGATTAACAAATAATTCATCTTTGAGTTTATTCATTTGTTTGTTCATTTAATGTAAGGGGTAATATTTTAATCGTTTTTCATTGATTGGAGATTTGCTTTCTATCATGTACGTAACTGATGTAGGCTGGCGTAAATTGCTCAATGTTTTAAAAAGAAAAAGAAAAGAAAAACAAAAAGGTTTTGTTTTTAGTGCTTGGACTATACTAGTGACATACAGACTTATGTTTGAGCTGCTGTTTAATATTACATATCATTTTACATTATTACTGTTCAACATATATCCTAGATCCTTACATACTGTTTCTTTTTTATATTTTATATCTTTGCTATTTTTGGGTGTAACTGGGACCTTGAGTGCACAATTTCTTTCCACCTCATGTGCCACATGTGATGCAAATGACAATAAAGAACCTTGAACCTTGAACCTAGTGGAACCCAAAGGGCTACAATGTTGTGATGCCACACATGTCCACAGCACATGTCCACACATGATATAACTGTGTTATTTATTGATAGCCTGATACTTTGCAGGCTATATGGAATTAGCTCCCCTGGCTGGATGTGGCCCAGAGGCTGCCAGCTGAAAATATCCTCTGGACAGCAAACACACTCTGTGACCGCTGGGCCTGTTTAATACAAAACAGACATTTACCACTTCCTTTTTTTTATGTGTCAAATTATTTGAACAAGTTTGTAAACTTCAGGTGAGACAGTAAAAGATAAAATATAGTGTGTGTGCCAAAATGTACAGAGACTGCATAGGTTACTCTTTCTCTCTGTGTGCATGTGTATGTGACTAAAAATAATTGTTTGAGAGTGAATTTGAGAAATTCAGGAGTAAGAAGGTCATTAGTCATGTTTTCAAACATTTCTCTAACCATTCTGGTCAGAACTGATTCTGTCTGTTTCTGTTCTGCTTCATCAAGGTGTGAGTGAGGGCATGCACAACAAAGATCAGTTCAGCCCAGCTTAAATTTCACCTATTAAAAATATTTTTATTTATCTCGGCCTGCCTTACAGAATAGTAGAAGTGAAATATATAAATTTTCAGATGTAGAAGAAGAGGTAGACATCTGCAACTAACAGTGAATCACAGAATAACAATATGGAAGTGTGTGGTTTTCTGAAAGCACAACCTTGTTTGAAATGATTAATTTCTAACAATGAATGGATAGCAGTCTTCTTGAAATGGATATCAGTGGTAATTTAGCTCAGCAAATGCTAGTAAAGTACAATACTGCAGTGTTACTGCACTGTGTGTCTTGAACACAAAATGACCTGATCACAAAGTGGCCACCAGGCACATACAGCTAAAGGAAAAAAGAAACTCCACCCTCGTTCAACTTTTAAATTTTACATATCAAGATACAACAAAAATGACCTAACCTTCCCTAGCTTATGAATTGTTCAGACCTAACCTCAGGGGTGCAAAAAACACAACCATGTCAATATCACTTAAACAAAACTAAAGCCAAAATGGAAAAAGCTGTGTGAAAAATATAATCCATCCCGAGTCCCTGAGGAAGGAAGCAGCCAAAAGAACAATGTTCTTAAAATTCTTTTTAAAGAATTGTCAGTCATCAAATTTGGTGTGTAAAGTAACTTTTCAAGCTTTCTGCCATTGTATTAACATTTTACTGTATGTTCTATGACTTTTTTTTGTTTTACAAAGCAAAAATAGTGAATTAATAAATGCATGTGATTCTTTAATTAAAAACATGCAAATGTATTCTTGCATAATAACTAAAAAGGGTTAAGAGAGACAGCTTGTAATGGTTCATTTTTGCAGCCTTTGCAGTCACTATGTTCACTATTCATCCCACACCAAGCTGGTGTGTAAGCCAAAGGTCAAGCATTAGCCTACTTTGCAACATGGGGTTCATTTGCTGCAGGCTAAAGTTTAAAATGAGGTCATAGTTGATAGGAATTTGCCATTCATTTTTCCGTTTGCCTCACTGAACTAGACCACATCACCCTGTTACTGTCCTGGTTAATCATGCATGGTAGCTTTGTGGAAAAATTTAACATTATACTTGTGAAAAAAAAGAGTCCACACATGTGGGCTTTTGTATGGGTGGATGGTCATGTGACAGACAGGCCTGCAGAATAGATGCTTTCTTTCTATATGACAAAAGGCTTTTGGATTGAACATTTAAATCAAACAAACTGAATGACTGCTTAACTTCTACATTTCTTTCTTTCTTTCTTTCTTTTTTTCCTTGAACCTTCTAAACACATTCAGTCTGAAATGTATTATGAGCAATAACTGGCAATAATAATCTAATCTTATTTAACTGGAGCAGAATAATAATGCCCTAGCTCACCCTGCTGATCCATTAGTGCAGATGTGTGTGATAGAAAGATAGGTCCCCTGGATGTAAAAACAGTAATCCATGGTCTTGGAGAAGATAAGAGATGTTGGAAGAAGCTTGAGGCAAATGAGTATTAGAGAGCCTTTAATAACACACTATTTCATAATATGGTCATGGATGCCACATAGCACAATACTGGAGGCAAAGCAATTTTTATGCTGTTATCTTAAATGTGTTGTGAATTTATACACAGTCTCAAAGTATAAAATGTGCTCTGCGTGGAAAAAGATGAGAGAGAAGGCCTCATTTACAATAGACTTTTCATAAAATGTACAGCAGAGTAATGCTATTCCTCCTACACTGACATTCTGTAATATTAGAAACACATTTTTGTGTTTATGAATGACAATCCCAGCATAATTTTTGTATTTTAATAAAACTACACAAAGAATGTAGCTCATTGAAGGTGTAATTTTGTTACGAGGACCCCTGAGAGTTTTATTACTGTCTAAACAGTGTTATTGAGATGGCTGCTAAAATATATAGGATTTTTGCATAAACACGTTTACATGTATGCACGTACTGTATTTATGCGATCCCCCCATTCTCCCTTCATTTTCCTCATCTGGTTGTACCTCCCTCTGTCTTCTACTTTCTCTGCTCACATTATTTTCCCTCCCTCATCTGTAGCTCCCTTTCTCTCTCCCCAGCATCGTGCGAAATCCCCCCGCTTGCCTTCTGTTTGTGCATGTACAGAAGTCAGTGAGTGCCTGTTGGTTTGTCTGAGTGTTGGTGTAAGTGACCATGTGAGTCTGCACGTGCTACTTTGCCAAGACGAAAGGAAGTGGAAGAGAAGAGAAGAGTAGTGGAAGAGGAGGAGGGGTCCGGGTATGGCCATGTGGATGTTGCAGCATGAAAACTGTGTGTGACCTACTGGACTAGATGTGAGATGTGGTAGTTTATGTGTGAGATGGGATCTGTTCTGGGCAGAAGACAACAAGATGAGAAAAAAGAGAGAAAAGCAGAAGAAGCTAGAAAGGCCAGACTCAGCAGCAAGGTACTCTTATCTCGGTCAATGAATTTAGCTACTCATTTATGTTTAAAAATGTTTTTTCCTCACTGTTTTATTCTTTTACTCCAGCGTTACACAGACACCCTCATCCCATCTCAACTACCTGTCTATGCTCTTGAGTCACTCTTTGGCTTCCGTTCTGTTGTTATGCTCTGCTGCATGTTGGCTGTGTGAGAAGCTGGTGTAGTCTTATCTTAAACCCTGACAGAATGCTAATGTTGTTTTCTCCTCTGGTTCACTTATTCACTGTTTGCTGCAATCGGCTTGTGCGAGTGTGTTTTTATCAGTGTTTGTGTCTGATACGTTGTAGAAAGTGTGTCAAACTGTGGCTAATGTGAGTGAGTGTGTTTTGTTTTAACCCTCGGAGGAAGTAACAACATCATTTTTTTTTTTGTTTTAGTGTGTTTATACATGACAGTATTATACATAGGAAGATTTCCCATCTCAAATATGTTTATATGTGAACATTTGAGTTCATGTGCAACTGGAAATATTTTCGTGCATACTTGTGTGTGTGAGAGAACCTGTCAAAGCATCTCTCAGGACAAAAGTTCCCTCAGTCTTTTCACTTAGCTGTCAGACTACTCAGTATGTTTCATATTGTCGTTTTAACCTGCTGCTGCTGTTTTCTCATGGAGATGGCCTTATGATGCGGGTTGTGCGAGCTATAAAAAATTTGTGCTAATGCAAAAGCTTTGACACAGTGGAACCTATTAAAATGTGCATTTGTGTGTAGTACAGTAAGTGTGGTTAGTAGTGTGTCAGAGCTGTCACTCTGTTCAGTAGGAGGCATCTGTCAGCAGGATGCCCTGCAGAACGTCTGACATGAGCCACTGCACAGCCAGGCAGCCTGGCTCAATTTTTTTATACAGTATACCCATGAGGTCATTTGTTGATTCAGTATGTACAGAATTTATAGGATTATAAACTAAAAGTCACAGCTTGACCCTGTATCATTTAGTTTCAGTGTGGTTAAAATTTCAGTTTGTGTGCACAAGTGTTGTTTTATTAGGGTTTGAACCATCTCTAAAATAAATTGCAGCATCATGCTTTGTCATTTTTAGACATGACACCAATACCTTATTTCACGTTTAGATTTTTTGGCATAATCTGAGTTGAGTGTGTAAAAGAGATAATTGGGACAGAAGCGTTGGCGAGCGGGATTATAAAAATGGAATTGATTGTGTTTTGTTGCGTATGGTTTAAAACCAGGTCATGTAGAAAGTCTGGACTGAGGCGGTTTACAGTAAGTTCTGCATATTTTCTGCATGTAGGTGATTCTCAAGCTGTTTTGTAATTATTTTTGAAATTCTAATTGGGTGTAATTGTTTTAGGTCTCAGTATTATGCTTTACAATGTAATTAATTTATTTTGCATCACACTGATCATAAATGATGTCTGAAAGACTCAAAGTTTTTCCATAATCCGAAAAGCGCTCTTGCAAAATGTTAAATGATAAATGGACTGTACTTGTGTAGTGCCTTTCCAATCAAGATACCCAAAGTGCTTTACTACACAATCTGCGCCTTCATTTACCTCCACACATACATTCATACAGGACTCTACTACATCACTACAAATTAATTGAACAACTTATTTTAAATTCAATTCAATTCAAAAATACTTTATTAATCCCAGAGGGAAATTAAAGAGATTAATCGTGCTTTTAGATCACATTCATACACCAATGGGACACACATCAGATGCAATGAGGGGTTCAGTGTCTTGCCCAGGGACACTTCAACATGTGACTGCTGGTGGAATTGAACCCCCAACTTTCCCATTGGACAATGACTGCCACAGCTGCCCAATTAGTGATATGTTGACAACTTAAACTGGAAAACGTTTAGAAGGCAGTGGGAATTTTTCTCCTTGTTAGATGTAAAGCTTTCCTCTGCAGTAGAGATGATGCTCACTTCTCCATGGGCTCTTCAAGTCTTGTGAAAGTGGCGTCAGGTGAAATTGATACTTGTTCTCTGCAAAAATGTCTGTCCTTTTGTTTGAGACAACAATGTTGTTTCTGACAGTAGTATTGTTTTAGCCATTTGTCCTCTTTTTCTTCTGTCCATCCATCCATGTTTTTCTTGTTTGGTACATACTGTAAATGGTAAATGGAGCTTACTTATATAGCGCTTTCCAGCCCCCATGAGAGGCCCCAAAGCGCTTTACAGTACCA
>JARVGV010001153.1:38178365-38188760 GCA_031762435.1 Hypsolebias longignatus | reverse complement strand
GACACTCTTTTATAATTAACTTTTCTCTGGGTACTCCAGTTTCCTCCCACAGACCAAAAACATGCATGTTAGACTGGTGACTAAATTGTCTCTATGAGTCCCTGTGATGGACTGGAGACCTGTCCAGGCATCCACCTCAGTGATGGTAGGACATGGTTAGATCACTACAATATATATTTTAAGTCTCCTCATTAGAAACAGATAAAATAACTTGTTGGAACTCATTTATCACTGTCTTCCAAAGGGCAATAATATTCCTCCTTTGTGTTTGTGCCTTCATTGTATTTCATGAACTTCTGGACAGATTTGACTAAACCTCTGAGAAAGTAATCACTGAAGGTATAAGTGGTACACAGATGTTTCTTGTTGCAGAAGGAGCTGAATACTGAATGTTTGTAGTTTTTGAGGTGCGTGTTTTCCTGGACTGGAATTGAACAGGGAATATAAGTAAACCTCAGTGTGTTTGGTGACAGATGTTGAAGAGGGTAGGTGTTAACATGTACAGTTTTATTTCTTGTCCAAGGCAGCACAGAGTGATGGATTCTGGTGAGGGAAGGGAGCAATTTTACCCACCACCAGGTGCAGTGGTGGAAGGTGGGGGCCTTGGCCACCCCACCAGCCACCCCAATCATTTGAGGAAGCTATACTTTTAAACAATATAAAACTATAAAGCAAAGTTTCCTCAACAGATGGGGTGGCTGGTTCACACACATGCATGGTGCTGGCCATCTTGGATCTTCATGTGCCGACCCTTTTTACAAAGACACAGCCACACATCAAAATGGAAGTCAGTACCTCACTTGTTTTTCAAGTTATTGAGCTCACAACATTCACATATGGATGGACAGAACAAGGGTAGTTCCAGTTTCTGTTTTTGCTTCTTGACGAGGGACAGTTACGTGAGGTCATTTGTCAGCATCAAGATGGCTGCCACAGTCGCAGTATTCTAAGCCACGCCCCTTTACTTTACTGCCCCCATCATTCCCATTTCTGTTTGCACCCACCTTGGCATCCCCCCCATGTTTATGATTTATTCTCTGGAATAATCTAAAAGAAATGTGGATTTGTTCCTGTATTATTTTTACATTTAGTTATTTACTATTTATAGTCAGTGGGGTTGTTAGATCTGGACATTTGGGCTGGAGCCTCAGATGCTTTCTGTCATCGAACTTCTGAGCAGGTCAAAACACATCTCTTGTACTCAAGATTGTACAAAAACTAATTTAAGAAGAACAAAAAAGGTTGAATCATGTCATCTGGACTTCGTTTTTTTGTTAAAAAGAAACGTTTCGCCCCTCATCCAAGGGGCTTTGTCAATCTGAGGCCTAGCCAGATGACATGATTCAACCTTTTTTGTTGTTATATACCTGGATGACTGAGAAAACAAACTGTGTAATTTAAGAAGAATTTGAGATACATGCAACAGCTCTGTGACTGTTGAGAGAAAATGTTTGCAGACAATGTTTGAACGTTCAGAAGAAAAGTGTGAATATTGTGAGACAGTGTCTCAAGAGAGACGCGTGAGAAGAATCTCTGCAAATTCAAGGCATCTGGAGACTCCTTTGGGTTGTTTTTGTCTTTTTAAAGGCTATCAACAAAAGTAAAAGCTCAGTTTCTGTCTTCATTTTGTCATGTTTCATTGTAACAGCATACCTTTCAGCTAAAAGATGCTCATTTGTTTTGGTAAAGAACCTGTGGTATAATCAAGAAAGCTGCAGGAACTGAAAACTCAAGCAGTTTTATGTTTATTCGACATTAGTTTTTGTGAATTCAGATATTTTGGCCTGATTTTGCTGCTACGTCCATGCGCTCGCTGAAACCCCTGAGGGTAAGGGTTGTGGTTCCTTCCTCCCATTGAGGACACGTACAGCAGGAAGTGCTTGTTTGGCCGTTGGACCAAGGCCACGACCTATTCCTCCACAAATGCCTCACATTGTTCCTCCCCTGCATCACGTTCTTGTGACCTGCTTGGAGTGGTGTGTTTGCACAAACATGTAGTTTCGTGTTTTTTACGTGAGCAGTCGTGTAAAATGCTGTTGTGTGTGCAGGAACATGTCTGAGTAAGGGAGGACAGCTGTGCACTCCAGCAGGGTCAGTTATTCTTAGAGACAGCTCAGGAGAAAGTTGTCAGAAGCTAATCTGACAGGAACATGGGAGATTTGTTTTGTGTGTGGGTGAATGTGAAAGGTAAAATGATTATCTGAGCAGCTGTTTATCAAACTCCTGTAAACAGGAAGTGTGACTTAGTGCTGCTACAAAACTTTGGCCCAACCGATCCATCACAGTCGGGTGCACGACCGTATTAAGCTTTATGGTTGCATCAGATGTTTTCTTTAAGATCTGACAACTGATTAAATCACCATTCATAACATCAGCTTTGATTGACAGAATACGACCACTTGGCATTATTTACAGTGTCTTTTTTATTGAAAAGTGTCAAACTCTTTAAGTTTTGGGGTTATTTTTGGCTCAAAGCTTAGAGCTCCTTTGTTCTGGTGCTCAAATGTAACATGGAGCAGAAACTCTTTAACTTCTTCTACACTCGCTGCCTGTTATCTGTTAGAGCTGCTGTGGAAGTCCTCAAAGGCAAGCAGATTTTTCTTAATTTTATTTATTCATTTATTTTGTGTACAGAAGATATTAGGGCCACGGTGTGATGTTGTTTTTCCATTAATTTTTAGCGGGGTGGGATCAGAATTCTGAGATTAAAGTAAAGGGACTGTACTTACAGTAAACAGAATCTTTGTATCTTATCAAGACACTCAAAACTCTTTACAACAATCTGTGACCTCATTTATTCATACATCACTCTACTAGATCTATACAAAGATTAATCAGTGTTTTATCACATTCATACACCGATGAGACACACATCAGAGGCAATGAGGGGTTCAGTGTCTTGTCCAGGGACACTTCAGCTTGTGACTGCTGGTTGAATCAAACCCCCAACTCTCACATTGGAGGACAACTGCTCTAATCACTCAACCACAGTCAGAATTCAGAGATTAAAATCAGAGTCCATCTATCAGTATCAAATTCAGACTTTTTTTTTCTCAGAATTAAGGGAAAATTTGCACCATGGCCCTGATCCTCTTCTGTATTAGCGGGACTTTAATGAATTACCATGGACCAGATTTTTTTTTTTTTCAACCTATGACTTGTTAGAGAATGAAAAATAGCATGAAGATTAAAGAAAAGCTTATGCCAACAGATTTTTGTTTCTAATTTCTGAATAAATCCCACCCAAACACTATTTTCCTTTTGATCCCTAAAAGACAAGTGAAGAAAACAGATTTTGGGGGAACGTCCCTCGATGTACGGGGACACGGTTCTAACGGCAAAAGGAGGAGATTGTGGTTGATGACTCGGTCAACAAACATTCAACTAATTCTGTTTTTTTGTTTCTTTTCTATTCTTTTCATTTGAAACTGACAGCTCTATACCCATGATATTAGATATTATCATGCCCAAAATTAAAAAGATTGTTTGACTTCAATGGGACTTCTATTTCAGCATCAACATATCTTAAAACAGGTTTGGTTTCAGACTTTTCCATTTGTTTTCCTCCACACTCCCAGTCGTTGTGCAACGAGCAGAAAAACGCTGGTGAGAGATAATCCCTCATGCACTGAAAGCGCTGGACGTCAGTGTAGCAGTTGGCTTTAATTAAAATCATGTAAAAATGATTCAGAGCAGACCAACGCCGCCCTTCAGGCAGCATCAGCTCCACATGTGTTCTGGAGCTTGTAGCTGCAGTGGAAAGAGAGGCACAGATACTAAACACTTCCTTAACATCACAACATGCTGTTTGTTTTAGAGCCATATTTACTGCTGCGCTCTTGTTAAACGTCAGTCCATCGTGCTCGGAGGCACGCTACAACATGATTCATTCATGTCTGTCAGGTTTTTTATTACGCATGCAGTGTACGTGTCACCTGATGGCTTTCAAATAACACCAAGTTATTTAGGCACTTCTCCTGATGAACACAATCGTCCTCGTGGCTTAAAATGAGACAATTCTATTTTGATGCAAGTGGAAAAACACAAGATAAAAATGGGAAAAATCGTTTAACTGGATTCTTGACTCAGCTCACAAAGGGGGAAGAAGAGACGTTATATAGATGTGTGACTTTGTAGATCTTCCAAGTTTGGCTTTTTTATTCACATTTTTTGAGTTAACTGTGGAATCTTGGCCCATCGTCACTGAGGACATCAGTCATCCAGTCATACGATTAACTGCTTTATGGAGAAGTGGAAATCAAACAACCTTCTGTTAGAAACATAAAGGAGAGCATGCTGAGGCTGAAATGGCCAGACCAGGGTCGGATGAGATGTGGATGGTCGAGCAGAAACAGTCGTTCATACATGCAGGAGGAAGAAAACTGAAAGAAGAACAAAGATGGCTGATGATGTGAAGCAGTATAACTTTTACAGTGGTTACCATGGTTACCATAGCATCAATAGTAAATAGTGAGAAAAGTATTTTCATTTTTCAACTTTTCAGCTAAACATCATTCCCCTGGCCAGACTGGCACACCCGCTGCATCTCTTTCTTTCAGTATGAGACTGATTCAATGTCACAGAATAAACCTGCAACAGCGTCCCGTCTGTGAAGCTAGGTGTGAACACTCAGAGTTAATGTTAGAAGAAGAATTGTTCTTCGATCATGGTATAAGCCGACAACTTACAATCCCTAACTCAGTAACATGGATGATGGTTGACACAATGCTCAGCAGCTGTCAGTCATAATGACAAGGTTCAAGAAAACTACTGAATTGTCATTTTTGCTGCTGATGAATGCAGAATCTGATTTTTAATATTATTTTCTATGTTGCTTAATAGCTTCAAATGGATATGCTGCATAAAATTAATATAAAAAATAATGCTCATGATGTTTTTTTTTTTTGTTGTTGTTGGCAATATTAGATAAACCAGTGCAGAGTAGGTTCTATCTGTTTATTACCTGTTGCATGTGTGTGCATGTAACCATTGAATGTGCAAACAACTGATTAAAGTTTGGAGCCAACTTAATTTAAAATGGCCACGCAGTTAATTAAATTTGTCCAACACAATAATAGATATGTCATTATATAAGTAATTACCTGCTCAGAGCAACAGGAGTCAGAGATGTCAGAGGACCTTCAGTGCAGACAGAGCTCAGGCAGGCCTGAGGCCAGAAACCCTCTCTTTGAACAAACAGCATGTGAACTTCTCTGAGCAGCGCATGAGAACACTTTGGCACCTTGACTGGAAAATGGCACATGAGTCAGCTTGTCTTGGCACTGATTGGTTGGCCATGTTTGCACCTGAGCTGCACACACTTATGCTTATTACACTGACAGACCACTTACACATGCACTCCCTCATCATGGCAGCGATACAGAGAGGAAATAAACTTAAACCTCCCCAAACCTCCAAGCAATTGTAAAAAAAAAAAAAAAAAGCATCCAAAGTACAGAGACGTGGAATTTGAGTGGAAGTGTCTGTCTGGCTGTCTCGTTCTGAGACGTCTGAAGCGCTGTCAGCTCCAAAAAGTAAAATAGACTCTCCTGCTTGTACTTTTATTCACTGCTTCACAACTTTCCCCAAACAGCCTCAGGAAGATTTACAGTTTTGTGCTCTGACACACCCACACACACACACACACACACACACACACACACACACACACACACACACCCCCACACACACACACACACACACACACACACACACACACACGCGCGCGCGTGCACACACACACACACACACACACACACTACAAAATAATGATATAATTAATCCTTTCATGTGCAGTGAAAGTGAGTGTAATGCTGATTGATCAGACGGTTCATGAAGCTGTAATGATGGGTCTGATAGTGCAATAATTCAAAGCAACAACCAGCACCCAACACCTGCTCTGATGCAGGTCAGAGCAGGTGGCGGCCTGACAAGTAGATCAAGTACAGTATTCAGTTTAGTTCTGGCGGCAGCAGTTAAGAGCTCGGGGGCATTCTTTTAAACTAATTCTACTTTTACGTTTACCTTTTGTGAAACTTTTGAAAATAAAGTAAATGCAACAAAAAGATTTTGGTACAGAATTCCTTCCACAGCTGAATTTTTAGCTCCTTCTGTTGAGGAATTTTTGGACAAAAGTTATGGATGTTTGTAACTATTGTGGCTGAGAAGTTAACTCTGCCCATGAACCATATGTTTGGGTCAGTGGCAGTCCTAGCTTATTTGGCGCCCTGGGCAAGCAACCCCAATGGTGCACCCCCACCCCCACCGGCTAGGTTGCGCGCAGGCCGTCGGGTTGCTGCTAAATGGTGACCCCTGCCTGCTGTGTGGATGGTAATATTTTTAGCTGTTAACAAAACATGTCGTCCTAAGCAGCTAACCAGTTAGCATCAGCAAACTACAACCTACACATTTCACACAACAAAAAAATGACAGTGACACACAGGATCGGAGTGGGACTCATGTTCTGCCCTGGGCTTTCAGCCTCAGAGTGGCCCACTTTAGATCACAACCAATTATTATTAAAATCATGTATTTATAACTTTACATCAGGGGCAATTCTAAAACAAGCCCTTTGGTTTTAGCTTAGCCCCAGTGCTAACAATGGGTTGTTCAACATCTAGTTTTACCTGCATATGTAAACTATTCAATAAGTATTTTAGAGTTAATGGAAGAACAAGAAGTAGCCTGAGACAAACATGTAGCATTAACACTGTGTGAACATTATTCAAAAAATATTTCTATAAGAACATTATCAAATATTTTATATG
The DNA here is from genome assembly GCA_031762435.1 of Hypsolebias longignatus. Classification (NCBI taxonomy): domain Eukaryota; kingdom Metazoa; phylum Chordata; class Actinopteri; order Cyprinodontiformes; family Rivulidae; genus Hypsolebias; species Hypsolebias longignatus. The sequence continues at coordinate 38,181,993 of JARVGV010001153.1, read as the reverse complement.
AACGGTAAGATACTGGCAATAACAGCATTGTAAGAGGGGACAGTTGAACATGGAGGCCTCCACCTCTGTTTGATGATGGACGGTTTCTTTTTACAAAGATGGCCTCCTTTACGCCTCTCTCAAACTCAATCGTTCCTCTCTGTCAAGGAGGAACGATGACTGAGTTTGTCACAGCTTCTCAGACTGAAGACGTCTTTTTGATCCAAAACAGAATCTGTCCAGAGGAGGACTACATTTATTGAGCCTGCATCAGGACAGTAATCTGTAAAGCTTTAGCACATTTGATATGGAAAACACATTTTGACTTAACCAATTAATATATTTTCAATGGCAAAATATGCAGGTTTATTTCATATTACTGTTGTACTATTTATTCCCTTTCATTGCAGGCTTTATGTATTTAGTATCTTATTTTAATGATAAAAATATAACGAGACACTACTGTCGTTTAGAAAGTGTTTATGTTGGAACTAATGCTTGTTCACACACAGTTACAACAGCTCACCTGTTCCTTCATACTGACAGGAACAATCACCTCATCACTCCTGACTCTGCTCCTGACACTAAATCACATTTTAAAAACTGTCATAACTCAGCACAAATCTCCCCTTTTTACAAAGTCTTATGATCAATTCAGACCAGTTACATTAAAGCGTTGAATCATCTAACATATCAGGGCACTTTTCATGTAGAGCAGGTCTTCACCAGACTCATACTCTTCATTATATAATTATAATATTCAGTCTCAATGAGTAATGTACCTGCCCACTCTGGGCTGCTGCTACTGCATGTAGTGATCCCCGCATACCGGATTAGACTCAACGCGGTCTCGAAGCAGACGTCTGCAAGCCATGTCTGCGCAAAGATCAATTTTTACAACCATGTACGCATACTCAGTGTCGCACAATAAACTGCCTGGCAACGGACTGTTTTGTACGCGACACCAATGTATTAAATCCCCCTTCTTCATCCCTGAGCTGGTTTAATGGCATTTTCTTTCTTTTTCTTTTCTTTTATTTATTTTTTGCCAAGAGGCAAGCAATCTCTTCCTCCTCTTATGTGTACGTCATGACTGAAATTTTGAGAAATGAAAGCATTTGGCCCGGCATGGCTTTGGAGTGTGTGGAGATTTGCCAGTGGGCTGGTCTGATGTGTGGGCTGCAGGGCCAGCACTCCCTGTTTTTATCGTTATTATTATTTACTTTTTAGAACTTTTTATTAACAACATATAAACACAGAACACTGTTGCTGCTACTTCTGGGCTTCCAGCTACCTCAGGGCCGCCGGCAGCTAATTTTTTTCTGCGACTTGTCTAGGGTTGCCAACTCCTTGAAACATAAAAATGGAACACCTCATGGCAGAGCTGGCCAACCCCACCCCTACCAGCGCGATGATTCAACGCCCCCTTTTCTTGCTCTAAAATCAACCTGAATTTAATTGGATGCATGTTTTTGAATGATAAAAATTGAACGTTAGTTATTACACAAATTAAGTTATTTTGACTGCAAGTAGAATTACCAGAGTAAAATCTTTCTAAAAAGAATGTATCTTTCTTGAGTCAGAAGCAAGATGCAGCCCCACCATCATGCAGCAGCTGAAACACACGGGAAATGATAAACTGGGAAACCAGGGTATGCAGGAACAGAGACACAACACCAGATGGAGGCAAACACTAAAAAAAAAAAAAAAATACAAACAGAAACAGGGGATCAGGGGAATGTAGACATAAGCACAACACCAGGGACAAAAATCACCAACTCCTCCAAGAATAAACTTAAGCAACAACCAGAAATTGCAACATATATCTACAGTACATTTAAAACGCAAAACAAAGCACAACTAGCTTTAAGCATTAACATTTAATTTAACCATTAAGCATACAATGTAATTAAGAAAGAAAGTGGAGGATTTACCTGCAATTACCTTCATGTGACACTTGCTGTTTGTAACAGTTGTATTCAGCTGCTCATGAGGTCGGCTGCAGGACTTTATTTATATTTTACATTATTCCAGACTCCATTTAGGTTTTGGAAATTTAATAAACAGTATTCCACCCTCAAGACACTCAGGGTAACGCTGTCTGAATTCTATGTTCTCCACTGACAACTTTAACCATAAAAAGAAAGTTTTTTTCATGAAATCCTCATGATTACATCACAAAGTGTTTGTAAGGCAAAACCTGGACAATGTTGTTGGAGGAAAAGGGGATGGAGTTCCTGCAGGTAAGGGACGATTCATTTGGGACAAATTGTGTCAGCAGCTGACACATCTACTGGATTGATTGGCAAGTGGCGTCGAGGATTTAACTCGTGCCAAAATAAAAAATAAAAAAAAAAGACTTTAATGGCCCGTTTAAGACTGTCATGAATTAGTCCATATTTATTTGAATTTTATTCAACATTTTGTTGAAGCTGAGGTTTGAGAACTGAGTTTCCTTACAAAATCATAATGATGGTTTCTTTATTTTTCATGGGTGCTGAGTTAAAGTTTAGGGAAGCTTGAGCACCCCCAAAAAGAGGCTAAAATTGCCACTGGCCAGATGCCCTTCCTGATGAAACCTGGACTAAAACCTGCAGCCTCAAGATGATAAGACTACATCAGTGAACACTGAGCTGCCTCAACCCCTGTTCACAGCCAGCACTGAAGCTTCAACAGCTCACGTGATTTGTCGTTGGTTATTAATCATGTTTGACAGACACATCAGATATTGCCACTGTGATATTTCCAGGGTATCCAATCAGCAGCAGCATCTGCAGGCAAATGTAACGGTGCCAGATGGTACGATTATTCTGCCATCACTGTCGTGTCTGCTTCCCTCAGACAGTCACTCAGCTGAAAGTTCATTTGATATGAAGTGATGAAGAGCGCGAGTTGACAGAAGATAAAAATCTGACTGCTCTAATTACAGATTAAAGCTTTGTTCATATATGTGTGCCAGAGATTTACAATATACCGTACATTTTTTCCATTAGACGTCACAACAGCTCAGTGCTATGGATTCAGTTTGTGTCTCAGTACGCCATGTAAATGATGAGCCCAGTGTTGTAGCATGCCTGAAGCCTTAAATAGTTTCCATTCTTCATTTAGACTTACTGCACATTAACTTTAAATGCCTTAGAAGGTAATCATTGTAAAATTAACATAAGCGATGTGAAATAAGCAGTTTCTAAAGTCCATTCATAAAATTTTAACTGATGTACTTTTGTCTTTCAACTCATTCGTCTCTGTAGTTTTTTTGTTTGTTTGTTTGTTTTTTCGTGTGTGTAGCTGGACATATGTAGGAATTAAATAATCATAGGTACAACACAGGTTGAACAACTGGAAGGTAAATTTAGAGAGAACAGACTGAGATGGTTTGGACATGTCCAGAGGAGGGACAGTGGGTATATTGGTAAATGTACCAAAGTTTTAGTGAACCTTAATGTTTTTAATTGCAAGATATTCAAGTGGGTAGAAGTTACACTATGTAGAAGACCAGAGGTAGGTTGAAGCAGCACAGAGTGAAGGCTCCTGGTGAGTGGAGATCCACCAGGTGCAGTACATGATCTTATTAGATGGAAATCTCTACCCATATCACTTATGGGAAGAGTTGCCTCAGTTAAAATGATGGTGCTGCCGAGAATAAATT
>JARVGV010001153.1:37840405-37851524 GCA_031762435.1 Hypsolebias longignatus | reverse complement strand
CCCCACACACACACACACACACACACACACACACACTCCAAAAAGTGTTTATATTGCCTGTGGAGATGATTTTAAATGCAACAGCAATTGGAGACAAAGAAAATCAGAGTGAATCTTCAGTTGAGCAGGTCCAGCATTGTCTTAATGACTCCCTGGTGTTTTCATGCTATAAGATGTCTTTTCTATGCACACAAAAGCTTTCTCTTGACCATTTATAGCCCCTCTGCAGAAATCAGTCACCAAATAGCACATTGTTTTTAATCTGGCTCATGCTATCGCCTTCTGCTGAAAGAAAGGCAATTGTGTGTGTGTGTGTGTGTGTGTGTGTGTGTGTGTGTGTGTGTGTGTGTGTGTGTGTGTGTGTGTGTGTCTGACTGCTGTGTAAATACCTAAAGACCCAAGATACATTTTAATAAAACAATAATAAATTAACCATTTACTAATTAATGTTTGAAACTAATCTAATCCATGATCACTGCCTCAGTTTTTATAGCTCAGTCATCTTAACAAATATAGAGCTCAAATGTGATGTGGTTGTAGCTGAGAGTCATTTACAACAGGGGGTTCTCAAACTTTTTGGGTTCATGGACCCCTTACAAGGAGAAAACGTTTCAGGGACCCCCTCATAATCTTTATGTTTATTAAATAATTTCCCTCAATTTGTCTCTTTAATGAAATGGAAATATTTGTGTAACATAAATACTTAAGAACTGTTCTTTAATAGTGTTCATTAGTTCATTAGTACTTGTATCTTTATAGCCTGTATTCCTGTTTCTTCTTTAGTTCTGCACTGTTCTGTTTAACAGAAGAGATGATCCCCTCCCAGTGTGTCTCCCCCAGAGCCGGCTCTGGTCTCCCCAAGTTTTCCTTTTTTTTTTTTTTTTTTTTAAATAATTCAGGAAAGCCGCTGTCACGTCAGCATGCTATTTTTAAGAATAAATCAGAATTTTAATTTACTTTGTGTTCTATTTAACAAGGAAGACCAAGGACTTTTGAACAGAGACAGCACTCCCCTTCAAAAACTCCCACAGCTGCTCTCTCTTCAACGTTGGCAGACTGAAAGAACAGGGGATGTTTCATGGAGGGAAACTTGACCCTGTCCATACTATTTTTAAATGTCTTGATGCCATCAAATTCAACAATACCTTATGTAATTAATAAAGTACAATTTCTTAGTTTCAAAATTCGATACATTCACTATGATCCATTGCAAATTAAGGGTTTATGCGATTTGCAGATAATTCAATTCTGTTTTTATATACAGTTTATATAATATCCCATCTTCAGAATTGAGGTTGTACATAGATGGACAAGTTGAATTTGAACTAGTAACAGTTCACGCTAAATAAACTGAATTTGTTATTGAAGTATATAATACATCAAAAGTTTTAACTCATGGATCATACATTTATGGCGTTAGCATAAAACAAAGTAATGAAATGCATTGAACTTTTTTTTTCTTTCAGACTTAAATTAGAATTACAGAGTCCAGAAAAATATTTGGTTTTTGAAATCCTCCTTAATTATTTCTGCCCAGATTTTTGACTGACAGCTGGAATTATAAAGACCAATTTTGAAGATGAAATAAAACATATTTTTATTAAATCTATGTTATTCAAAATAAATATGGTGTGGTGAATCAATGTACAATGTCTGTGGTTCACTCATTTACCAGAAACAGCAAATACAAGTTTAAATTTAGAGGTGTTTTTGTTGTCTTTCTGCAGGTGAAGCATCCAGCCAACACAGATGCACAGAGGGCACAGAAGGCACGGTGGATTAGAGGAGCCCAGCAGTCAGGAACATTGTAATATCCTGTAAACAACTACAGCAATAACAAACTGTCTGTAAGCCTTGAAAACAATACCAAAAAATAAAAATAGCCTTCCCCTTCTTTTGTAAAGCAGAGAAGAGACAAATGTGGCCACACAACTGGAGATGAAGAATGGGCAGCGCCAAACAGGATTTATGAGAAAGACATTTTGTTACGGAGCAGCTACAGAGCTCTGCCGTTCGCTGAGGATTCCTGTTTGTGTCAAATGAGTCACGCTGTTCTGGCTGAAGACTACCAACCACCACCAGTCAAGCAGGCCTAATTATAATACCCCTTTAAATTATTTTAGTCAGGTTTAGGCCAAGGTCCGTCATGAAAACAACCGAGGATTGTTCATGCAAATTTGCTCACTGTGGCAACATCTGCATAAAAAAGCATCTGAAAAAACAAAACAAAACAATATTGCTACTTTTTGTAACTTTTTATTTTACTCGACAAGCTAACAAGAGCAATTTGTTTAACAGCTATTAGTAAATCAATGTCCATTTTTTAAATTTATTGTGCTTTTGTTTTTAGGCTATCACCAGATTTGGAGAAAACATCAGCGTTTTAGTCAGTAAAGCCACTCTCAGCTGGAGAAACTGTTTTCTCTGGTCGAGTATTAGCATTAGCATATAGCTACTTTCTGTCTCAACTGTAAAGCAAACATTCAAAAACCAGAGGTGTCACTGTATGATCTGAGTCTGAGGCATGTATGACGGATTTCAAACAATTTAAAAATACGAACTGAAGCAACCTGCTGCAGTTTTAACAACAGACTGAACCAGAATCAAAACTCTTGTTCAGTCCAGGACCCAGCAAGAAACAGAAGCTTATTGCACCTTTGGTTACACAAACTGTTTATCCCTGCACATACAGAGACTCTCCCCAGGCAAATCAAGTACACTACTTTAACTGTACGGAAACCTTTTTAACCAAAATACGTTCTTGTTTCAGCTTGAAAGGAAAGGTTACAATCTAGGCAAATATGTCACTACTGCTGTAAACTTAGATTTTCAGAAAAAAATGCAGTACTGCCAGCCAATGCCACAGTTGACAAAACTTTTGGTGGCATTTGAAAAGAAAAATTAACACTGTTTAAAACTTTAAATTAAATTTAGTGTTAGGCTACATTTATAAGACTACTAATAATTCACATTATTTTTTTAATCTGATCTGGATTTTCATTTTTTGACATTTCTTGCTAATTTTGTGATGTTATAAATGCATTTACAAATGTTTAGCTAAAACCATTCAGTATGTTTTGGCTCTAGCTTCAATGCCATCTTGGAAACTATGAACAGTGGCTCAATGAACCAAACAGACTGCCCTGAGGTGAAGTTCCCCTTCACTGTCTTCTTCATTGTTGGAGTGGTCAGCCTGGCTGAGAACCTCCTGGTTGTGGTGGCCGTCATCTGCAACAGGAACCTCCACTCACCCATGTACTGCTTCATCTGCAGCTTGGCTGCCTTCAACACTATTGCCAGTGTCACAAAAACCTGGGAAAATCTGATGATAGTTTTATCTGATGTGGGACAGCTGGAGAAGAGGGGCCCATCTGAAACGAAGTTGGATGATGTGATGGATTCATTGCTTTGCATGTCGTTTGTGGGCTCCATTTTCAGTTTCCTGGCTATTGCTGTGGATCGGTATGTGATCAGGTCTTGGACATGTACTGTATCAAAACATTTCACTTGTCACACCTAAATGCATACGCACATACACCTACCAACATATATAACTACTTACATACATTCATTCGACATACCTACCCACATACATATATAACTACCTACATAATGTACATACCTACATTCTACTATATACATAGATACATACATACAGACATACATACAACATACCTACCTACATATATAACTACCTACATACTGTGCATAGTACCTATATACATACATACCTACCTACATACCTACAGTACATACAGTACAGTACAGTACAGTACAGTACATACATACATACATACATACATACATACATACATACATACATATATACATACATACATACATACATACATACATACATACATACATACATACATACATACAGGTAGTCCTCGACTTACGATGTAGATCCATTCCTATGCGACGTCGTAAACCGATTTTCGACGTAAGTCGGAATGTACGTACATACCGTACCATATACATGAACAGTACCTGTTTTACCAAGCACTTAGCCTATCCTAACACACTACCCTATATAATTATCAAAAAACACATAAAATACTGTACAGTACGTTTAATGATGAAATGAAACAGTTAAAAAATAGTAGTGTACTACAGTATAATAAAAAAAAAAGAAAAGAAAAATTCCTTACCTTTATACCTGTGGTTTATACCTATGGTTGGCAGGGACAGGGGAGGGAGAGACAGGCTTATTGGGAGGGAGCTGCAGAAGGTGCTGGAGATACTGGTGCAGGTGAGTCAAGAGGGGCAGCTGAGGTAGAGGGTACAGGTACAGGATCTGTTGCAGGCCTCTCTACCTTCTTGAAGTACTGCTGCAGGTTAGTCTGGAAGGAGTCCATCTTCTTTTCCTCCAATATCTCCTTGTAACACCTAAGGCAATCCATGACCCCTCTGGCAACCCTAGTGTACCTCTCCATGTTGAGATCCTCAGCCTCAAACCTCGACCCTTCCTCTATCAGAGCAAAACCTCCTGCCAAGCCCTGCCTTGTAAATGTCTTGGGCTCTGGGGTTGGTATGTCTTCCTCTTCCTCTATCATCTGCTTCTCCAGGTCAATAAGGTCCTCTGTAAATAACTCCTCTCCATGAGATGCCAGTAGCTCTGTGACATCATCATCCTCCACCTCCAAATTCATTGACTTACTCAAAGCAACAACGTTCTATATGATACTACTCACTGACTCCTGAAACCCTGTGAAATCATTCACAAACTGGGGGCACAGTTTTTTCCAAACACCATTCATACTGGTCTGCTTAACCTCATCCCAGGAATCAGCAATGTTCTTCACAGCATCAAGGATGTTATATGTTTTCCAGAAGTCCTTCAGAGTCAAGTCCTTATTCTTTTCAGTTGCCCCCGAAGCATTACTAATGACCCTTTGGAGGTAGTAGGCCTTGAATGTAGCAATGACTCCTTGGTCCATAGGCTGTAAAAGGGCAGTGGTATTAGGTGGAAGGTAAACCACCTTGACATTAGGATGAAAGTCATCCAGATTGGCAGGGTGTCCGGGTACATTGTCCAGCACTAGCAGCACCTTAAAAGGGATATCCTTGGAGGTACAGAACCGCTCCACGCCTGGCACAAAATTGTTAGTGAACCAGTCGTCAAACACTGCAAGTGTCACCCATGCCTTCCTATTAGACTTCCAGATGACTGGTAGTTGACCCTTCCAAATGCCCTTGAGTGCCCGTGGATTCTCAGCCTGATACACCAGCATGGGCTTCAGTTTGTAGTCGCCAGCAGCATTGCTCCCAAGTAGCAAAGTCAGTCTCTCCTTGCAGACTTTATGACCTGGTGCTGACTTCTCCTCCTTGGCGATGTACGTACGGTTAGGCAAACGTTTCCAAAACAAGCCTGTCTCATCCACATTGAACACTTGTTGAGCACAGTAACCCCCTCCCTAATTATCCCAGCCAACACTTTAGAAAACTCACATGCAGCTTCACTTTGCACTTTAATATTATGGAAATTGGCACGTTCCTTAAATCTCATAAACCAACCCCTACTGGCCACAAACTCTTCACTTTCAATTCCTTCCCCCTTTTCTTTTTTCAATGCCTCAAACAATCGCCTAGCCTTCTCCTGAATAACCATAAGGCTCACTGGGATACGCCGTTGATTTTGGTCTTCCAACCAAAGCACTAATAATCTTTCCATCTCAATAATAAGCCCACTATGCTGCTTCGTTATCATTGTTGCTTTCATAGGAGCAGATCCTTTCACACGGTCAAGGATACTATCTTTATCCTTGATAATCGTAGCGACAGTTGAACGACTAAGTCCAAGTGACCGGCCAATGTTTGTCGCTGTTTCCCCCTTATCAAATCTCTTCATGATATCCAGTTTTACTTCCATGGCGATGGTCTTCATTTTCCTCTATGCACTGCCATCAGAAGAGTCATCCTTGCTGTTATGATCCACGTTTCTGCTCACCATAGTCAAGTTTTTATCCAAGTCAAGTCACGGTCTTTATCATTCTTTTAAGTCAAGTTTATCACAGTTTTTCATGTTACTATCAATGTTAGGTTAATCTCAAGTTAGGCTCATTTCATAGTTTAATCATGTCATTTCATAGTTTAATCATGTCATGTTCACAGCAATTATATCATCATTGTTTTTCTCCGCCTTCATAACCAACACCTCATTAGCGATCATTGCTCTCACCTGTTAGTCCCTGGATATAAGCTCCAAGCCCACAGTCACTCCTTGCCAGATTTATGAATGGCTCTCCAAGTAATAATCCAGCATTCACATCTTGTCTTTCCTTGCTCGTTATGACCCTAGTCTGGTTCTCTGGTTTCACGTCTCTCGCCTTAGCCCATTGGTACCTTCTCGGACTCTGCTCTCCTGGTTTGGAACCCTGCCCATGCTATTGGACCTCGACCTCCTGTCTCTCTCCTTGTCGGATTTGTTCAGCCATCTGTCTTTCGGACACGTACCCATGCCTGCCTTCCACGACCAAGAGATAAGTCTGATTCCCCTAACTTGATTCGGCTCTCTGATTACCTGTGTATGACCCTGTTCTGGAACAAGGAAATCCCCATCATGCTAAGTCCTGCATGAAGCTTCAAGATAAACAAGGAAGTCACTCTGGACTACGTCACCTTCTCCTGCGACGTTATGGATCTGACCCTGCTTTCAGTCTTTTAATAAAATTGTTAAAACTTTATCAGTTTTGGGTCTGTCAGTGAAACTCAAAAACCCATTATTGACACTTGCGTTTGGTAGCCATATTGAAGGGCTAATGGCCTACTGGGATGCTGGTGACGCCGTTCTCCTCCGTACAGTAGTACCTGTACAGTACTGTATTCCTCCACCGCTGCACCGCCTACAGTACAATACTGTATTCTTCCACTGCTGCGCCGCTGCGTTACGACGTTTACGTTGTAAAACCGATGTAAAACCGCATAACTCGAAATAAGGGAGATGCGTCGTAACCTCGAAACATCATAACTCGAGACCGTCGTAACTCGAGGACTACCTGTACATACATACATACAAAGTATGACCTACCTACCTACCTACCTACCTACCTACCTACCTACCTACCTACCTACCTACCTACCTACCTACCTACCTACCTACATACATACATACATACATACTTACATACTTACATACATTAATTTGAAATAATTCATTTAAAACCTCAGCCTAAACTACCAAAATAAAGTGATGCACTACCAAGCGTTTCAATAACAATTAGAAAGGTTTAAATTTATTGGTCGTAGTTCTCCTGACAAAAGCCTATAACTTTACTTTCTGCATTTTTATTCACAAATAATTTATTATTGTTCAAGAGATACTTCCATCACATAAAAAGATGTTTTTTGATCGGACAGTAGATATTTTAATTAAAAAAAGCTGCATCTCTTTCGCAATAAAATAATGTTGCTTATGTATTCATTTTTTGTTTTACTTAACCAACTTTGATCTTATATTGTACATTAACATTCTACATTTTGTGTGAGGTTTGTAGGTACTTTGTATTTTCAACATTACTCTTTGTACTCTCCCGATGTGACAAGCTATCAGTTTACTTGAAAGCTTCATTAATCACTTAGGGACTGCAGAAGGCTGAAAATATTTGAACATGGTCACTTGGTTATTAAATGTATGGCTAACAGTTGTTTTGTGTGACAGCATCTCCTCAAAAGTACTTCATAAACAGGAATATCTTTTATTTTATTGCTGCAAACTTTGAATAGAGTTTTGTATTAAGCTTATTTAAAATCATGTGTTAAGATGAAACTCTGTAAAGTAAAATATAATTTGATTAAATATATTTTTGTTTTATGTCCTTTAGTTATATTACCATCTTCCATGCGCTACGATACCACAACATTATGACAATGCAGCGAACTGGAGCCATCTTAGGAGCCATCTGGACAACATGTGGAGTGTTGGCCGTGCTGATGGTGAAATTTTTCGACTTCAAGTTCGTCATGATCTGCCTTGTTGTTTTCTTCATCATCTCCTTGGTAGTCATTTGTTTTCTCTACGTCTACATGTTTATGTTGGCTCGTATCCATGCCAAGAACATTGCATCTCTTCCCAATGGTAGAACGTCTCGGCGTCAGCAGAGGTGGAGCAGCAACATGAGAGGGGCTTTGACCCTCACCATTCTGTTTGGAGCATTTGTGGTGTGTTGGGTGCCATTTTTTCTCCATCTCATCATTATTATGGTGTGCCCCATGAACCCTTACTGTGAGTGCTACAGATCCCTGTTCCAGCTGCATGTGGTGCTGATGATGAGCCACGCCCTCGTAGACCCAGCCATCTATGCCTTTCGCAGTGTTGAGCTTAGGCACACTTTCAGGAAGATGCTGCTTTGTTCCGAAGGCCAATTGTGCTCTTGAAGATCATCTGTGAACTTTTATTATTGCCTTTATTTATCCACAAAATGTAATGTAATAGCACTTCATCCTAATGATCTATTTTACAGACTTTAGAGTAGATTATGTAAAAATGTGGATATAAATACACCCATCAGCCACAACAATAAATCTGTATTAAAATTGTGCAAATCCTGCTAATTGCAACCAAGACAGCTTTGAATCATTGAGCCAAGATGGATGATGTTTGGAGGAGTCTTGAATTAGATAGCGCTTGGAGGCAGTTCTTTGTGTCTTGAAGGAAGTATCTCAGTAGCTGCATCTGTTGATGACTAGTTGGCAACTCAAAATACAAAAAAACGGACATTTGTTGGTCACACAGAATTTGGAGTGATCATAACCAACCATTGATCCAAGTTGGCTGGTCTTGAAAATCATGCCCCCATTTCATTTCCCCCATCAGCCTTCTTTTGTATCCACGTTGACAGTTGGTTTCATGTTTAAGATCTGATTTGCTGGCGTACACTTTTACAATAAAGATGGCTGATGGGGTCTTTAGACTCTCTAGACCCTCTGAGCTGTAGTCTCCTGTGCAGATATCAAAATATAACTGCTACCTGTACATGCTCCTGAGACAAGTTAAATACCATCTCATACCAAGAAATTGAGAACACCCACAAACGTTTCCAGACCTTTTTGAGACTCACTTGCACCTGATGTTTTACAACTAGTCACTGCCCCTTGAGAGATACTACCTAGAGTTCAGGACCTCTTGAGATCAGACGTCTTCCTATCCTGGATTCATTTTGGGATCCAGGACTCTGAATCTCAACATGGAGTGGGCTGCTATGAGATTGACAGGGATAACAAAACAGCAGGTTGTTTTTAATTCTGCGTTTATTTACTCATAAATACATAAATAGAAGAATGCATTAGAAGCAACACAAGGATCAGTCATTTAAACTTAAATTTGTATTTACATTTGTTGATTTGTCTCGCCCACTGTTAATTGTCTCTCTGCAGATATACAAAAGATCAAACGTGCAATTAGCAATAAAGATGGGTTGAACCCCAGCCCACTGTCAAATTTGATGCTGTTGCTTTTGTTGTTTTGTCTGAGAGAACAACTTTTTTGTCTGTAACAAGAAAATATACTGAACTGTTTGGTTAAATTCAATTTACAGATGGTAGATGAACAGTGACTTTGGATATTCACCTTTATTAAACCAACATGGGAAAGGATGTTCAGCATGTTTTAGTAGATTTTACTAACACAGTTCTCCTATGTGCCATGCTCATATTCTTTTAATGTCAATATTGCAAAAAGCTTAAAATTTATTATAAAGTAAACAGCAGTAACACCATTGCAGCATGTAACAGAGAAACCATCATCTAATCGCTGTTCACTCCACAAACACTTCTTACCTCAATGTCTTTATGAAAAAATGCCATTTATGAGCCATAAAAGGTTTTGCTTTGCTTTTTTTTTTAACACAATAAATACTAATATAGAACACTGATAAACTCTTTTTTTGTGTTTGTCAAACAACAGTAATACATATTTGATTTTAGCTGATGTCTGTTTTGTGAGAGCAACGTATCAAGCTTCTTAGCTGGGAGGTAGCATCTGAGCACAATTACAGAGAGCACTGCAAAGCCATTTGTACATTCATTTTTTACATTTCAGCAGTAACCTTATGGCTTCTTGTACAGTGGTTTATCACAGACAGGAAGATGGAGGCAGTGTGAAGAGATCAACAATGAGCACGGTGACAGGACAGAGCAGGAGAGGAACTTCACATTCAAATTGTAAGAGGAAACGCTGATGCATTTTCTGCACACAGGCAGATTGGAGGAGGCTGGTTGTTAACTGTAGGACTAATGCAGGAACAGGACATACAGCAACAGATGGAAAATTGGCTGTTTACAAGTGGTGTCATCCAAAAGTTCAGTTCGGCCCAAAGCCAGCATTTTCCCCAATTACACATAACAAGCTAATGCACAGCAAAGTATCATAGTAAAAAATGGGTCTTGGGTAGATTTAGGTTTGAATAAAATAACTTCTTTCTTTGTTTGGTACATCAGAAGAAACTAAATCAACTCCACAATAAAATCAGCTTTATAATAAAATCAGTGTTGGGTTTTTATCTCTGAAAGCTAACATGACGTAGAGCAGAGTGCTGTTTCCTGATTTTTTAATGTACAAAATGTATAATTTTGCTTTTTTTTGTCAGAGTGCTGGTATACCTGCCTTTAAATGGATCATTTTAATGTGAGAACCATTATTCTGAGTTTGAAAGTGTTGAGCGTCATTTTTCCATCACATTATCATTATATCAATGTTCTGTTTTGGTACTACTCATCAATATTCCAGCTGAATACAGTCCTGCTGATGGGCAACAGATAAGTCAGATATTTATCAGGCTGCTGCTCTGCACCACCTGAAAGCAGAGTGTTTTTTATTAACAGCTCTTCTTTATTAATCCATGTGAAATGGATAAATCCACATCTCAGTGTTTCATATCACCTGTCGCCTTTCATGCTAGGGTTTTAGACTAAATGATGGAGTTGAAGCTGTTTTGGACAAATCTTGAAAATAACCGTTTAGAGTATGTGTAGTGAACATTAGCGTCAGAAGCATCCTCACCCAGAAAATGTTGAATAAAGTAGATGCCATTTCCTGCATTGTGTTGAATTTTTGTGGGTTTTTAAACATTTATGTTTACCTACCGGCAGTGGCGGCTCCTGAAATGTACACCGGGGGGGG
>JARVGV010001153.1:37644913-37660531 GCA_031762435.1 Hypsolebias longignatus | reverse complement strand
TCTGTCCTGCTGTACTGAACAGTCTTTCAATAATATTTCAATAGTCTTTCAATAATATTTCAATAGTCTTTCAATAAAGTCATGGGTGTTGTGCATCTTCTGGCTGACTCTCTGGTGAAATCCATTCTGGGTGTGTTGGTGGTGCTGTGGGTGCTCCCAGCTCAATGACATATACCATATACATTGGTCCAGCTCTTCTTGAAGGTGGGTCTAATATACCTGTCCACTTTGCAGTGATTTAATGGACCAACTCCCCTCTCGACATCAGTTATTTTCAAACTAACGAACAAATCAAACAAACACAACGTGAATGTAACTTGTAACTCAACACATTACAGAAACGTAGTGGAGTAGAACGTACAGATACTAAATGTAAAATGTGGTGGAGTAAAAGTAGAAAGTACCCACATTTAACTCTACTTAAGTAAAGTACAGATACCTGAAAAATGTACTTAAGTACAGTAACAAAGTACTTGTACTTGGTTAATTCCCAGCACAGCAAATAATACAACAAATATATGATGAGCGTGTGGGTCTATCAGTTTTTATTGACGTAATACAGAGACAGAGTGTACTTTACAATGTGCATGAAATCAAACAGGTGCTTGTCCTCCTGAACCACTTTTTAAAATATGTACAATCTCTCTGGATTACATCAGTAATTTTTTTTAAAGTACAGGTAGATTATTCTGAGCCACATTAACTTTGTTTTGACAAATTCATGAACAAAATCAATCCTCCTAGAGTTTCTTGAAATAGTACATTGCTTAAAAAAAACAACAACAAAAACAATGCTGAACACACACAGTCCCACTTTTGCTCACACGGGCTGACCTGTGGCCTGCGTTGTGTTTCAGGGTCACGTCTCAGACCTCCAGGCAACTTGATCTCAGGCTGCAGTCAAGAGTAACAAATGGACTTCTTGATGTATCACCTTGCAGACGTGCAGCTCCACGGAGCTCCTGTTTACCAGTCTGCTGACACTGCATCAGTAATTACAGCAGACCTGATCAAGACTGAAAGAAATAATGTCACTGAATGCAGTTTGTGCAGCAGGCTTTTAATGATCTGCACTAGTACTGCAATGCACAACGAAGCAGCAGTAAAAAAAAATCTTCTTCTATGCTTTAATTTGGCAAAGCGTGTGTGGTTGGAAGTGTGGGTGTCAGGAAGATGCTGAGTGTCACTTCTTCTAGGAGTCAAAGAAATAAATAGTTTGAATTTGTTGCCACCGAGTTCATTTTTTGTGCAATTTTGGGGTCCAAAACATGCCCAGTCTCACATCACAGTCGAGATTTCCCACAGCAGAGTTAGAGCTGTAATCACATCATTGTTGTCTATGTTGTTTCACAGTGCCACATGGCTCACATTAGCCCAGATTAATCTTCAAAATGAGCCAGCGATTCAATAATGTACAAACCTTCACATTCGGTTAGGGTTCATCCACAACTGGATGAAAAGAGACAAATTGTACAGAAAACAAGCCTGCATGAGCTCAATTTGTGTGGGCCTGGACAACATTGTGTTCAGAGCTGAAGAGCTAAGCAAACAGCATTACCGGCACGTATTCGGAGTAAGTGGTTGTCCTGGAAGGTGCACACCGCACCACTGGATCTCATCTGAGCTGCGTTCCAGGCAACTTCCCCAAATCTACGGAGCCTCTAAATAAATGCTCCCAAGTACAGGCATCACGAGGTCAAGATGTCATCATGAAAAGTAGCGCTCTGTTGCAGTTGCTCCGTCATTTTATTCTGTGGACACCCACCTTCATGCAGGCTTTAGGAGGTGGGATCATGAAGAGAAAAAAGAGACAAATAGCTCATGTTGACAGGAATGCTCTGCACACACAAAGGTCTACTTATTCCAGCTCAGAAACAATTACTCAACATCGAAGCCTTTTGTTTTGGCGTGCTTTTGTTGTTCTGATGAACAAGAGTGGGGAACCATTCATCACTGTGGACAGAGGGGGACCCGGTGAATTTGGACCATACGTAACTTTGGCAAATTCAGCAAATCCCCTCAGCTGCTGCTGAATGTTTGGCTTTGAGTCAGTTCTGATTTATGATTTATGCTGTGCGGGGATTTTTGGAAACAAACCTTCTCCTAGTGTAAATATTTTATTGTATTTTTAAAAAAAAGTTTGGTTAAAACAAGAATTTACTGTTGGAGTTGGCCTTGTTTGTCTGTTAGCAAAAAATCTCATGAACCACTTGACGGATTTTAATTAAGCTTTCAGAATGTAATACTGTAATTAAATATCCATCTACAAATTTTAAGGTTTTGAAGACAATCCAGTTTAAGATGGCCGCTACAGCTAATCAAATCTGTCCGACACAAAAGCAGCTATGACTCAGTTTGTTTTTTGGTTTTTTTTTACACATAATAAGCTAAAATTTGGCATGGTAGTAGCTGAGAGTCTTTGACAAGACAAACACTGACCGTGACATTTTGTGATCATATGAGACTGCAAATTATTTTTAAAGTTTGATCAAAATGGAAACAGTGTCATGATTATTCACAATTTCAGTTCAACGCTCTGGGATGAAAAACAGCAGAAGATATTCATCCATTCAAGAAATACTAAGCCATAAATTTTAAAAATGAGTTTCAGCAATTAGCTTGTGGCATTTAAACTATTTTAAAAACAACTTTTTGTTTAAATATACAGGTAGTCCTCGACTTACGAATGGGTTCCGTACCTACAAACCGTTCGTAACTCGATTTTGCTATAAGTCGGAACTCATTACATGTGGCGCCGCACCCGTTCGTAAGTCTGGATTTTTTGCCGTAAATCGAGGAAATACATGTAAAATGTATGCTAACACTGCGCCGCACACCCGTTCTTAAGTCCGAGTTGCCGTAAGTCGAGGACTACCTGTATTTCATGCATATCATTACTTTACAGAGCAGATTGAACCGTTTCCTTCCAGCTCCAAAGACTCTTGGCCAAAGTTTTCTCTGACTGCAAGCAAAGAAAGACAAAGAGCAGTTGTTTCTGACCAAGATTTGACCTGTGATGTGCACAGAGGGGCAAGAATCAGCAGATCTGGAAGATCAAAGTTTAATCCTCATTGTCAGATGGTGGGCTCCTCCGAGAGAAGAATTAGCAAAGCTGACCAAAAGTGCTATGTTTACAATTTGAAACTTTTCCTGATTCACCATCTTGGTGATTTATTTGAGCTTTCTCTTCAAACTGATGATCAGAGATAATCCCAATCTGTGGTGGCAAAGAGAGGTTAACTCGCAACAAAAAAGGAAAATGATTCACGACTCATCTTTATCAATCTGTCAACACCGAGCTGAATCATGAAAGCAGGATTTCCTGCTAACAGAAGGATCTCAGGGAACACAAACTGTCTACGCCTGAGTACAGTCCTGCTACTGACGCTGCTGAGATTACATTCACGCAGAATGCAACTCCCAGAAACACGTATTTTATTAACAACGGAACAAACACATTAAATGTTTAAAGTAAGACATTGCATCATTCATCTTTCTGAATTCATGGCGCCTTTTTAGATGGACAAACCATCTAATCCAGAGGTACTGATGCACCCCTATACCACCAGAGAGCCAGACTTTTGAACAATGCACTGATATCAGTGTAAATGTGAGGTCTGCTGGTCTCTGGTTTAATTTAAAGATTGTTGGACTTGAGCAGCTCTCACTGAACCCGTAGAAGTTTGGTGATGAAGAATGGACATCCTGAATCCTGAGTTCAGACGGACTGAGATCATGGAGACGGATTTGACTTGATGCAGGAACTGCTGCAAAAGTGTGGCAATGTATATATTAGTTTTAGAGTCTGAATAGGGGGAGTGGTGGTGCAGAGGTCAGAGAAGGTGGGCCTGTGATGGGAAGGTCACTGGTTCAACTCTGTGGACTGACTTCAAAATGTGGGTGGGAAAGATGAAGCACCCACTGTCTCCACCCTCATTTGCCCCCACTCTGGGCCCTAAACCCTCACCATCTTCTCCCCATGGCACCCCCGACAGCAGCTCTCTGCTCCATCCGAGGGCTGTGGTAGCTCCGTGGTTGTCAAGAACAATCACCCTGAAGGTGACCCCTGAAGGAGCAGCTGAAAGACGAGGCTGAATACATGTTTATGCACCATTTGTTTACAAAGTACAGTATATAGGTTTAGATTAATTTAAACGAATTTAAAACAACAACAAAATATTTGAGGCTGCAAGGCAACATAAAAAAAAGGAAAAAAATACAAAGAGGGACAAATACTTTTGAAGGGCACTGTAAAAGTTTTATGAATAAAAAAAATGTTAAAAAAAATGTTTAAATGTTCTTTGAGAGGCTTTGATGTTTGGTGAGGATCATCAAACTAATTCAGAAGTATGACACAAACATTACTGACCTGAAATGGACCTGTTAACCCACCGTGTGTGTGTGTTTAAACATGTGCAGCCTTTAGCTTCAGCCTGCACTGCATCCAGTCACCTGTTCTCATGACAAGAGGACTTGCTCACACCCCAAAGCTGCACCAGAAGAACCAAGACGACCAGCAGTCACTTTTAAAGTTTTATTTATTACGCTGCAGTCTGACTACAGCATAAGTACAAGCATAAAATCTTTGACTACAACAGCACTTAGAGCAACAATTTTTGATTTTTTTTTCTTATTTTCTGTAAAAGTATTGCAATAACAGACCTTAGGCCTAAAACCTATTACATCACAATTGCTTAAATAAAAAGAGGCAAAAATACACAACAGTTTTACCTCTGTGGTACGTACATATATATATGGTTAATACACAGCCATATATAGATGTAGATTTCTGCACAGAGGGGAAAGGGGGCGACAAGAAGGATTTAATTTGTAAATAAAGCAAACGATATAACAAAAGTCATGATGGAAGCAGTCCTATGGTGTCAAGACAGAGAGAATTCCAAAGTTTGAGATATTATTGATGCTGTTATCAATGCAAAACCATACAAACGGCTACTTGTCAGCTTCTGAGTAGACTTCTGAGAAGTGGCAAAAGAGAGAGCTGCAGGGGAGAAAAACTAAAGAAAACATCAGTCCAACTTTGCTCTTCAAGCTTGTGCGGAAAATAAAATTAAAAATAGGAGAGATCTGCTCTCCAGCCAGTTACAACAGACTTTCTCCAAATGAAACGACACAACTGCCACCTATTTGGTGCTGTGAAGAGAAAATGGCGCGCAGCTATGTACATCGTCTATAAATAAGAACGAACATGCTTTGCAATTATTGTACAGTGGAGTTATTTTCAGTACATACTGTAAATAAATGGCTGCAGGTTTAACATAAGTTTAATATATTGTGCCACATATACCATTTACACAGAGAAAATAATAAACTAAATACCAAGTTAAAGTTAAATGATGAGTTTTAACAGTATTTTCCCCTCAGCTGGTTTTACAGTTGGTGCAACTTTCCAATGGTTTGCCTTATAAATGTGTTTCCTCTTACGCTTGTTGCTGACCATCATCCTGAGCTGAAACGCCTCAATCACCAGAATTTATTGAAAATAAGATGCAATGATAGGTCTTCTGAGAAGACCTCATTACTTGTAACAGAATAGTCATGTTCATACAGTAGTTTGACGTTAGGCCTTGTTGCTCTCCAAGTTATACAGCTTTGCCATCACAAGTTAAACTGCTGATGGCCTCGCCTTTTTTCTGATACGTTTAGTTTAAAAAAGCATAGTCTTACATTAGGTTAGACCAGTTTTGCTGCTTGGAATCAGCTCATCCCTGCTTGACATTTATTTTGTGATAAAACTTATATAAAATAAAATCAACAAGCTGGATCTTCATCTTTCCCTCTAATATTTCTGCCACAACAACATGGTGTCAGAAGTGGGATTGCGGCACAATTCTTGCACCTGGGCTGAGGTAAAAGTCTATGGCCATAGCAGACAGAAGCCTGCCATATATTAAAAAAAGAGATATATTGAGAGAGCCTTAGCAGACAGGGGAGTGAGCAGACCTACAGCAGTGCTGAGTGTTCTCAGCACGTTTTTACTTTGGCAGATTTACAAAACGTCAGCTAAAAAATCTCAAATAAGATGCGTTTAGTGGAGAAGTGCTGATGACTCTTTTGTGCAGCGATCATTAGTAAACAAAAAACCCTGCCTGCTTTTTGTTCAACTGCTTACAGAGTCAAAATTCAACCAGAGGCAGGGCTGACGTTGTGGCATAAATACAGATTGATGACAGAGTGTGAAAGACTTTCAAAAAGACCTGCGCAACAGAAGTTTACTTTTGTTAGTCAGTCGGACAGCTTCTGAGGGACGTCTGGCCCCGTGACAGAAGAATCCAATGAACAAGGTCATTTCAACCTAATGATAACACTATTATTTATAGCAAAATATTATAAGTAGTAATTTGTGTTGCAATCCTTTGTAAGCATATTTTGAAAATCATGTTTTGCTTTAAAAAAAAAGAAAAAGCACATTTTTTTAAACGTAGGCATTTACAAATTTGATGCTGCCCTCTTAAAATTCTTAAACTGTCTATACATTATATTACATTATTCACAACATCTTTTTGTGGTTTCTACCCATTGGGTAGGATATGTGCATAATATATTCAAGTTATATACAGCACCTTACAAACAAACAAAGAAAGACAGACTACTGAAAAAAGCACCGTTGGAAGTGAGGCACAACGAAGGTGGGAGCTTTTTGAGTGCAAGTGGGTTCCTATGTCTGCTCCACACTCAGGTCACATCACTGCTTGGAACAGCTGCAAATGCTTCTCGATGAGGGAACGCTCCTATGAGGGAACAATGGCTACAGAGCTCGAGATCAAATGTTCTGATGAGAAACTGGCAAAAATGAAATTCAAGATGAGATTCAAACTTAAGACATATGACCAGAAACCTACATTTAAAAACAGGTTGGGCATCATTTGCTCCGGTCTGTCTGACGGGGGTGTCTCCCACCCAGGTAAAGCGTCTGCACAGATTCCAAGCAGCAGTGTGACGAAGGTGTGATCTGCTCAAACATGAACGTTAGGCACCGTATTTACTCACATATTAGTAACATGCAAACCTCCTTGTAGAAAACATAAAATTCATCTCATTAATCCTCCATTTACAAGCTATGACTGCACAGAAGGAACAAGCAGGGGAAAAAAAAACCCATGGAAGAAATTGAAGTTTGAAGCAGCTCCATGTAGCCAGACGCCCCAAGTGTTGGGAGAAAATTTGTAGTGGTTGGCTGATGTGCCTCCACTTCTCTGAACAGAAACATACGAGTCCCAGTACCTGTGGTCGTGACTACAGAGGGTCAGATCGTTTTCCTAGCTCTAGAAGAGGGAACAAGATGGGCAGAGGCCATGGAAAGCAGCGGTAGCAGCAGCGACAGAAATAGCAGCAGCGATGTTTTCACACACGACTAGAAACAAACCCGTGGGACACACGCAGTCATTCAAACGCCAATGTGAAGAGAACTGGAAGGCTTCAGCTCAAACTGGGCTAATTGTCCATCATAATGATGTCAGAAAATTGTAAAATCAGGCGTTAGCTGTGAGCGGGCGAGGACCAAATGGACAGGTAGGCACACTTTCTTTAGCTTTGTTTGATATTTCTGCTGCCTTAGTACTGCCCAGATCCTAACGAACCCTGGACCAGGAGGCTGCAGGTGACTGAAGTACTGAAGCAACTGACATTATGCAGAGATTTTAGCTGAAAATAGGACTGTAATCCAATTTTATATTCCAAAAACCATATTGTGGTATGCAAATAAGAAGTCAGAGTGATAAAGTAGTCATTTTGTACCTTATATTCTCTGACTTGTCAACAAATCTCATGAATATGTGGATGATTCTCGGCTACTACCAAACCAAAATGAGCTCAACATCTGTATAATGAGAAAATATTTTTTGTGTATGCTAAAGTCAGTTTGCTGTGTTAGCCATCTTAAATTGAGTTGACTCCTAAAGTTAAATGAGTTATAGATGTAGAGTCAATGATTAAACTGAGTGTCGCAAAAATCTGTCCAGCAGTTCACAAGATATTTAGCTAACAAACAGACGACCAATAGTTTATGCCTAAATATCATCTAAGGAGATGTTGGGGAGGATGCTCAGCTACTAACAGAACTAATTTCAGCTCAATTTCTGTAAAATTCAGAAGGCTAAATGGCTGTGGCAGCCATCTTGAGCTGGACAGCCTCCAAAAGTAATCAATTGTCGATGCACAGCCAGTGATTCTTGGATTTTCATTCAAACCCGTCCTCTGGTTCATGAGAGATTTTGCTATCACTATAGATAAAGACAAAAACATCATGGTGGCACTAGATGCCAACAAACTACAACAAAAACAGCCTAGTTACAATATTTTTCCAAGAGAAGCATTTGCTTTAGAGAAATTGAAGCAAATGAAGTTAGCTGTGAAGTAAGTGGAGCATTGTCAGAGCTGACGGCAACACGTTAAAGGCTGAGCCCAGACAGGACAGAACAATCAGACACTTGGATGGTTTCATGGGATTTGTTGACGAAAAGAAAACTAAAATACCTTCAATGAGCTCCTGTGCACATGCTCAGGCCTGGACTCTGAGCTCACTGTTGCAGCTTATATCAAACCATGTGGCTGTTTACTTGTGCAGGGTTACTGGAACCTGTGGTGGAGGTATAACTGTGGCATGCATTTTCTCTAAATATTTACCCCTGTGCATTTCTGGCTTTTTAGAGAGATGCTCTATTAAATTCCAAACAAAGCTTAATTATTGTTGTGGTAATATTAAAAAAGCCAAGTAAGTCTAGTCCTTGAATCTTTAAACTCAAAGCAATCAGCTAATAAGTCACTCAGCTGCACACACATGCACACACACGATCCTCCTGTAGGAGCATTAAGTGCTTTTCAGTGTTGCTAAAGGTTTGACCTACAAATACGCACAAACACACTTATTCTGCAAAAGAGGACTACACCAGCATGCTGCCAAACGACAACTTTGCTTCAGTCTCCACTTTAAAGGGCTTGGCTGACTCTGCATCATTTGAGCACTTTTTTTTTTTTGCACACCGATGGCAGGGGGAACGGAACGATGACCAGTGTTTGCCACTGTAACTGCTAAAAAGCAGGAATAAGAAAGGAACATGGAGGGATGCACTAAATAGAAACAAAGAAAGCACAACAGCAGAGGAGAAGGCAACAATGAGCTGAAAAAAGGCTATTAAAAAAAGGTTTTTGAGCTTCCATTACAAAAAAAGGGCTTTCAGATAGCCCTTGACTTTGACCGCAGTAGGTTTTTGTGGAACCCTTGTTCAAGCGAATCTTTGTGGGGGGTTTTTTTCTCCTCCTTTTTGGTGGAATTGTTGATGTGAAGGAGAAGTAAGCCTTTAGGGTGGTAGGGGTTTGAGTTCCATGTGGATGTTGTGCAGGTCAAGATGGGAGAAAAAACAAAGTGTCAGGTGCTCAAAGGTCAGGAGAAACGGGACAAGAAAAATCTGCTTGGACCTGGCTTCTAAATGGGCGATCTATTTTTTGTTTTGGCTACAGAGTTCAAGCATGAAATTAATCTAAGGTAGTGAGTGTCCTGCTGGGCTGCAACAGATAAGACAAACTGACGACTCATTATTGAAATGAGCAAATTTTCAACCGTGATCTCACTTCTCAGTTCTGTTTGTGACCAAATGACCAGCAAGATGTGTGGCCAGTGTCTGAAAACCATGCTTGTTTTTGAGTGCCCATTTCACAAAAAGATATGGTGCACCATGCACAATATTTCATTAACTACTATGACAGTCATCCTCATGTTTACAAATTAGTAGAGCCCAACCAATATATTTGTAGGACTGATAATTTAGGCTGATATAGGTCCTTGGGTACCTATCAACATCGGTGATAATCGTCCCATTACTTATGCAGCGATATGGGAAGTTCTAATTTCCAACCCTAAAATGCTGGAACCAGCTGTAATTGTATAATGTATCCAGCAGAGGGCGCATGAATACTTTCAACAAGTCATGGCCGTTCACTTAAGTTTCACTTTCACTTTCAGCACAGATGAAGCTGGGAGCAATACAGCGCATGGTAAGTTTATTTTACCTAAGCTGTAAAATAAATAAACAATAATAAATTCTCTTCAATCCTCCAACCTTCTTGTCATTAGATACACGTCTCTCAAATTAACAAGCTAACATTTAGATAGCCTAGCATAGGCTATTGCCTTGTAAAATTTCATCCAGAACAATAAATCTAATGTAGCTGTAAATATATATCAGTGTTAGTAACGTTATTTTTGTCATTCTCTATGAAATGCATTGTTGTCTGAAATCTTTACTTCTCTGCAAAGATAAAAAAAAAAAGAAAAGAACGCTGCTGTGGTCAATACTAACTAGCCCTTCTCTATATGTGACTGCCTGTTTCAAAAAATAAACAGTGAAGGGCATTTCTTTGTTTAATTTATTTTTATGTAACGCACTTGATAACTTTATGGTGAATAGTGGAGGATAGAAAATATGAACTCATGTTAGGAAGACTGTTTTTATGACCTGTGTGTGCATCACTGGTAAACTACTGTGGGACTATGCATAGCATGGATCAGATTAGCTTAGCTTTATGGTTGCTAACAGCTGTGTTAAATAAACAGACTCTGCTCCACTTGCTGTTTATGTGGATTCTTGGGGGTGGACAAAGCAAAAAAAAAAAAAAAAATCAGACATATTGTTTATCGGTCGATATTGGTATTGGCAATAGCCAATGTTTCCATATCGATCAGGTTCCACAAATTAGAACCATGAGTACACTTCCCAAATGAAAACAGGAATATCTGGATCAGCTTTTTAATAATTGTTGATCAAAGTTGTGTTTTTTTTAAGCCATGGACAGTTTTTTTTGGTCAAAAAAGCTCCAGGTGTGAAAATACAGCTCTTTCACTCTTGAGATGTGTTTGAGACACCCATGACAGAAACCAAGAAGGGTTTGAGGCACGTGTGTGCTGTAAGAGGACGGCAGGCCTCACTGACTCATGCGAGAAAACTGAAGCAACACAAATGTGCAATAATTCAATGCCGTTTGCCAACTGCAGCCCAGTGAGGTACTACCTTTAGCGAGATGGTAACATTTGTTAGGGCTACGTGGGTTTTTCTGGGCAAAGTTTAAAAACTATTTCTGACTGATGATTGTAAAATAGCTGTCATCCACCCAGAGGCAGGTCACTGGCAGATTTCTCCCCCTGATGAGGCTGAAGTGAACAGACGTGAAACAGCACACGGTCCTTCTCTTACTAAGTTTCACTGTGCCTGTGTTGTAAGCAGAGACGCTGTAGGCTGGGTTTAAGAGCTTGCGCTTTTTGTTTTTAAAAAAGGGAAGGAAATAAGCTGATACGTGTTTTTTTTGTTAAGTTTTGTTTTTTTGCTCCCAACTTTGGAGCCAGAGTTCAGTCAGTGAAATAAATCAACAACAACAAAAAGGGAAATTAAAACAAAACATTACGTGACATCATGCCCCTCTTCTGTTTTACAACAAAAACATAGTGCAACTTTTCAATAACTTTTCTTTTGTTGCGTTGTGAATGTTAGAACATGTTCTTTCTTCTCTCCTCGTTTTGCTTCCTCGTGAACCTTGGCACTAAGATTTGGGTTTGTTAGTCTAGTTTTGTTGGGTTCTAAGTGAAGTCTTGGATTCTCAGTTCTCGCTTTGTGCACAGATCCCGGTCCATAACGTAAAACCAGAACGAAAATGAAAACAAAACAAAATCTTCCTCGATTCCCAGGGACAAAACGGTCATGCCAAGGTGGCAAAAATAAAGAACTTTCCATCTGTGCTAGCAGTTTCTTTTTCAAAAATGAAGGGAAATAAAAATCATCCCATCACAAAATTTAAATATGAAATCAACTCTTGGTTTCACTTTCCTTATTTAGTTGTAGCTCATGTTGATATATCGTTGTGCATGGGAGTGTGGGACGAGGAGCAACAGAGCGACTCAGAGACCAGCGGGGTGAACATGGGAGACATTCTCAGTCTGGGTTGTGTGACTTGTCTGTCCCCCCAGCCTCTACTCAGACCAGGTCCTCTGGTTTGCCGTCCTTGGCAGGAACTATTGTGCTTTCTGATTGGCTCTGCTGCTGGATCGTCCTGCTGCCCGGCCCCCCCGGCCTCCCTACTCTCTGGTTATTGCTGTGCTGGTGTAGAAAGAATGCCGAGCCGGGGTAGTGGCCCATCACCTCACTGTACGCCGGTGGGGGGCCTTCCATGCGCCCGTGGCTGCTGGAGTTGGCTGCGCTGATGCCCGAGTTGCTGCTCGGTGGCCTCGGGCCTCCTCCCCCCACGCCACCTCCTCCTCCTTTCACTCCTCCCATGCCACCACCTCCTCCCATGTCAATCAAGTCACTGTCATAAATGGTCCGGTTGGGTGGTGCCCTCACAGACTCACGATTGAGCTCCATCTGCTGCTCAGGATCACGGAGCTGCAGAGTGCAGGGCCCCTGGTACGGTGGGGGCTCCTCGCCATCTGACAACGATATGGTGGGCGGCAGGTCGATCTGATGCTGCATGTAGGGGTAGGTGGGCTGGAAGCGGCTAAAATGGTCACGTTGCATGAAGGAGGGAGCTGTGAAGCGATCCCTTGCTGGAGGGGCATATAATACCTGCATGAGACAGACAGAAAACATCTGGGATGAGGAACAAACGTACGGAGATAATCCCTCAGATTTCATTCAGTTAAAAGCACGGAAGCATTTAAAAATGCCTAATATAACATTTTTATTTGAATGTGATGTAATGCAACATACAACAATTTCACTGTTGCAGCTGAAAATTTAACTTGTAAATCTCCAACTTGTTAGTGCCGACCATTTCCTCAGATTATTCTAAACTCCAAGTCCGTTAAAGAACAATTCACAAAGTTTGTTTTGTCTAAGGGCAGCACGGTGGCACAGTTGGTAGAGCTGCTGCCACTCAGCAAGCAGGTTCCCCCGTTCAAATCCCAGCCAAGAGCCTTTCTGGGTGGAGTTTGCATGTTTTCTCAGTGCATGCGTGGGTTTTCTCCAGGTACTCCAGTTTCCTCCCACAGACCAAAAACATGCATGATAGACTGATTGTAACTCTAAATTGTCTCTAGGTGAGTGAGAGAGTGAATGTTTGTTTGTCTCATTTGTCTCTATGTGTCCCTATGATGGACTGGAGACCTGTCCAGGTGTCCCCCTCCTCTCACACAGTGATGGCTGGACATGGGCACTAGTAACCCCGGCAACCCAAAAAGGAAGAAGCGGGTAAAGATACTGTAATGGATGGATGTTTTGTCTAAAGAAAAATGATAAAATGATTATAGAAATAACAGAAAAGGTGAAAGTTATACACATCTTTTAAGTTTCACAGGTGCCTGGTTCTGGCACACCAAGTTGCTTTCTAATCATATATTTCCAGTCAAAGTGCTCTTTTTTGACAAAACACCTACAACCCAGCCTTGCTCCTAAAGGCAAAAAAAAAAAAAAAAAAAAACTTGGTGATTTTGCCAGAGTCCATTTCTGCCAGTGTCATTTCTTTGATAAAGGTTATAAAATGGAAACTCTGGTCATGAGTTACAGTTTTTCTGTCAGAATACTTGCATCCCTTTGCCTAATCCTCTACCAGTTCTCCTCAGGGCTGTGTTCTGTCACCCCTTTTATTCATTTTATATACAAACTATTGTTGCAGCCAGTTCCCACAGCGACACATTTTAAAGTTTGTTGATGACTCTGTCATCCAGTCACTTCTCAGCAGTGATGACCCAGACCCCGGGCCTGTGGTCAGGGACTTCACTGAACGGTGCGAGTCCTTTTCAAAGTTAAATGTTTCTAAGACAAAGGAGATGGTCATTGATTTTAGAAAATCAGTTCCTGTGATCATTAACAGTGAAGCTGTTGAGCTGGTGCAGCAATATAAATATGAAGGAACTGTTCTTTATGACAAACTGAACTTTGACCCCTAGGTGAACTCACTTTGAAAGAAGGTCCATGAGAAAATGTATTTTTATCAGAAGCTCCGTGGTTTTAATGTTGTTTCTACTTTTATAAGAATTTTTTATTGAGTCTCTTTTAACTTTCACTTCATCTGTTGGTTTGGACTTTTAACATGTAAAAACAGGAACAAGCTCTCAGGGACTGCCAGGATGTACTGTAGAACTGCTGGCATAACCCTACAGAACCTCACTGACCTACAGAACCTCAATGACCTAGAGAACCTCACTGACCTAGAGAACCTCACTGACCTACAGAACCTCACTGACCTAGAGAACCTCACTGACCTAGAGAACCTCACTGACCTACAGAACCTCACTGATCTACAGAACCTCACTGACCTACAGAACTTCAATGACCTACAGAACCTCACTGACCTACAGAACCTCACTGACCTACAGAACCTCACCGACCTACAGAACCTCACTGATCTACAGAACCTCACTGATCTACAGAACCTCACTGACCTACAGAACCTCACTGATCTACAGAACCTCACTGACCTACAGAACCTCACTGATCTACAGAACCTGACTAATCTACAGAACCTCACTGACCTACAGAACTTCAATGACCTACAGAACCTCCCTGATCTACAGAACCTCACTGACCTACAGAACCTCACTGGATGTGCAGCAAAAGGCTGACTCTGGCAGATCCTGATCATCCTCTCCATGGTGAGTTCAGGTTGCTTCCATCTGGATGCAGGAATTTGCTGCCCAGATGTAGAACAAACTGAAAAACTCCTTCATCCCTGTAGGGATCAGGATTCTCAAAGAACAATGATGATTTCTGTTCTGTTTTCTTAATGTCTGGTATGGATGTTGTGTGTGTGTAATGACTGTGAAACAAATTGCCCCTTGGGGATAATAAAGATTCTTGAACTTGAATGTACATTAAGCCACTTGTTGATTTAGAATAGTCATTTACTCTAACTCACTAAAATTGACAAAAAGACAGAGTGAATGGTTCTGTGTCTTGTTTGTCTCTATGTGTCCCTGTGATGGACTGGAGACCTGTTCAGGGTGTCCCCCCACCCCCTGCACATAGACTGCAAGAGATAGATACCAGCTCACCCACAACCCTGAACGTGGGCTCAAACAAGCAGCCCCAGGATCATGAGACCGCAGCAATGAGCACTACTGATCTACCGCAGCTCCTTCAGTGTGCTTAGTAGTTTTCAATTTTTACTTAGTTGAGATAAAATGTGCCAGCACGTAAAATAAAACCAGTTTTCTCAGAGTGCAATCAGACAGATCAACAGCGCTTATTAACTTACAGTAAAAACAAACAAATAATAAAGCAAATGATAGACAGAAATGTCTCCACAGGCTAATTAATGTTTGTATTATGTCTTGATTAGATGTTGTAAAACACTGTTTTATCTTAACACTAATAATACAATAATTATAGCTGCTTAGTAACAACATGTATTATGACTGGACTTAAAAGTCAATCCTTGTAAATCTTTACTCTTTAAAATAAATAATCATGGAACAATTGATTGCAATTAGCTCATTATGGTGATATTGGTTTTAAATACAATGTACTGCATAATAAACACTTAATATAATACAATATAATTTAATACATAATACTTTATATATACAGGTCGTCCCCGAGTTACGACTCCATCGACCTACGACGCTCCGTACTTACGACTCCGCCCCTAGTGACGTCATCGCGCCGTTCGTTG
>JARVGV010001153.1:37230354-37241062 GCA_031762435.1 Hypsolebias longignatus | reverse complement strand
TAAACATTTGTCAGACTGTAGCTGACTCTGTGTCCAAGGACAGAAATGTTTAGAAAAACATCAGACATTACTGAAGTCAGAGGTAATTTTAAAGAACACGATTCATGGTGAGTCTGAAAGATGAATAAGGGTTGAGGGTCATCGTTAGAGCAGTGCAGCTTCATGCTACACATTTAATCACAAACACAACACCTCAAATGAAATAAAAACAAAATAATTTCAATGTAATTCAAGATATCTATATCTATAATATAAAAGGCACTAAAGCAACATTATTTGCAAAGAAATGTAATTAATAAGTAAAACAGAAATAAACGCTGCATAAGTGTACAACATCTAAATGATAAGGAAAGACTAAAACAAAGAAGAAAGCACAAAAACCATAAAGACAGAAATCTCATTACCAGTAATTTTCTGCATGACAAACATACAGGGTCATTTTGGGGACAAGGAATTTTTCCATTTATTCAGCCACCCAACCAGCTGCAAAGGCACCAACCTGTCCATTGGAGAAGCTCAGTACTTCTTTAAAATATCTCATCCCAAACTGGGTCAGCTATACCATTACAGACTCCTATAACATTACGCTGTTCACTGCACCTTCAGGCTTACCTTCTAATTCTGAAGATGCTGGAGTAGCCGACTGGCTGAACCTTGCAGTAATGACATCTGCAATTAGCACTGGCCAATCAATTGGGTAATTGCAGAGCAAGACGGATGGACAGCAAGGGGAGAGGAGGGGTTTGCTTAATATTGATTTCCCTCAAACCAATTAGTTGGTTTCCACCACTTTGGAGTGCTGGTCCCCAGCCATCTGCTTCCATAAAGCAGACAAGCAAACATAGTGTTTTATATGCGGCATGTTTCACATTGTCCCTCCTCTGAATCTAAACTGGAAGCTTTACACAGCTGAAGATACTCTGCTTATAGCAGAAACTATAACCTTGTCTGTGTGCACATACTTTATTACATTACCTAGGTAAAGTGGCAACATTGGCTGGCATGTTTTTAATGTTATTGAAATGTTTTTATTTTTATTTTTTTAACTATAATGTAAGCAGAAAGCTCATTAAACCCATAGCTCTGTGGAATGGTTAAAACCATTGCCTCTCGCTGACATTTTGTTGTCTCAAGTTGACATCTTTTCAAACCAGAAGTCATCATCTTTCTTTGTTAAACATCCCATGAGAGCACAGGGAAATACAAATGAAGCTTTTGTATGTATTACATAATTATTTAGTGTAAGTACAGTATTAGCAAAATAAAATGTCTCAAAGCACAAAGATTCATGACAAGATACACCTTCAATGATGACTGTGAAGGAAATCAAAGTAGGGCATGCAAAAGCCCCTATTTATAAATATTAGAGGCTATAGTTTATTTCCTTCATACATCCTTCAGTGTTTGATGCTTGCTCCTGTAAATAGTTGCTGTAAAGTAGTTGTAAAGAGCTGGTGCCAATCTCCAGCTGTCAGTGACATGTGTTGCAGTATTGGAGGAAACAGCATAGACAGAGAAGCCCCAAACATCTGTACTCAGAACATGAAATCTCTACACTGAACAGCTGGGAGTCAAACCTGCAACCTTCTTGCTGTGAGGCAGCAGTGCTAACCAGCTGTGCCACAGTACAGCCCAGTGCAACATTTCATTTCTGTTACTTTAATGTGATGTGTATCATTAAATATGTTTATCTTAAACTTTCCTTTTCCCTTAAGAGAAAAATGTTTCCAAGTTTTAAAGCAAATCACAAAACACTGTTATTTAAAAAAGAATTGATTTGTGTCATCAGACACTCAACGTTTCTTGAAGTACTTATGAAGGTACAGTTTAATCTCTTTTATTATGCAGAAAGCTTTAGTGTTGAAAGGACTTGGGACACGGTGATGATACAATTAGTCAATAATCATTTTACACAGTTCATTCATTCATGACCTGTTTTTTAATCTCTCAAATATAACAAAAAACATGTACGTATTAACTTTTAAATTGAATTTGAATGCTGAAGATCATCTCAAGACTCTTACTTGTTTTTTATCACAAACCATGTTGGGTTCCCAACCAACCCCTTCTTTATGAACCCGGGCTCCAGATCTCTAGAGTTCATAAAAGTAAGGCATCACCACTCCTGTGATTTCTCACAGGATTGGGTGAATTATTAAACTTATACTTATAACTAATAATTAAACTTATATTGGAAGCTACAAACATCTGCCTCACTAATGAAATATTTAGATTTATAACATTTGAAAACCTTTTATTAGAATGGACTGGACTCAGAGTCTCAGTGTTCTCAATAATTATAAAACATTGACATTTCAAGAAATTGGATAATAGCTACTGAATTTTTTTATTGTTTTTTTTTTTAATTTTTTCTGGATTCATTAATTCTTAGTTCTGTTCAGGGTCAAGGCGGGGGCAGTCAATAGGTGAGAAGCTGAACAGGACTCCAGTCCATCACAGGAACGACACAAACACACACGAGACGGACAAACACACTCACACCTAAGATCAATTCCAGTGGTGGGTTGTGCATTTTACACCTTCAGTGGTGTCCTTCTTGAAGATAGCCACCTCTAAAAACCATCACTGTGATGTCACAGCTATAGAAACATCAATAATACACAGAAACACAGTATAATAGAATGCTGCATCACTGACAGGTATCTCATGTAGTCAGAATGAATGTCATTACTAAACTAACTCAATTAACACAATTCAACAAGTTTCCTTTTACTGAAAGAGGAGGCTAATACTGAAAGTACCAGTAGAGTATGTCCTGTCATGTTTCTGTTATAAGTTTTATATAGCTTTATGAATGAGAATGTCCGCTTGACAATAACAGCCATTGTTGTTTGAAAAAGCATCTATCAAATCTAAATAAATATAGTTTAGTTTGTAGGTCACTGCAGATCCAGTTTCCTAGCCCAGACCAGTCCATTCTCTGACATTCCAGTCAAATGGCATGAACATGTTGCCATTGTCTAAAGCCTGCTAGATGGCCCCGGTGTCACCAACTCTACATCTGATGGGTTGAAGAAACAGCTTCATTTTATTTTAAGCTTCAGGTCCCTGCACTCTTGACTCTGACGGCCTCAAGGCAGATTTCTTTGGCTCTAGCAATGAATGATGATCGAATAATGACTGAACAAAGCTCGATGTAAACATATTCACTGGGAGCTGTACATCCAGGAGGAAAGCAATGAAGAGAACAGACAGTCTGGAATGACTTCATACAGATTAAGTCATACAATTATATTAAAACAAAAGTTAGTGACTGTGTTTAGGCCAGCAGAGAAGGCCTTGCTGGTCTTGACTACCCACCACTGATCAGTTCAGAGTCTCTGTAGGATTCCAGTGGGTTTCCAGTGGCAGGGTGGTGCCAATGAGCAGCAGCTGTGGACAACTCCTCTAATGAGCTTCAGGGGTATAAAGGACATGCTGAAGTGTTCTCTCCACTGGAACATTGGACACCAGCAGGTTTTTGTGACAAGCCTTCTTATGTTTGCCTAAAGATAATAATTATACCTAACAGATATTTTCTTTGTACCCTCCAAGTGTGATTCCTGAAGGATCTCCCTGGACTCCTCTGTCTTCAAGCTGACCATCATCCTGGAACTCCTGCTGCCACTTGCCTTCAGCCTAAGCCTGTCCTGCTCATCACATGCATGCCAGCCTGCCTCCAACCTGCCTGTCTACAATCCACAATGGTACCCATCTCCATCCCTGCTGCCTTGCATACCTGGAGTCCTCCACCCTCCTCTCTGTGCCGTTTGAACAATGAACCTGTAAGGAAAAATATATTAACTGAGACTCTACATCACTGGGAAACCATGCCCATCTCCCTCATTTGCAGATCTTAGATGCCAATTAAACTTCACTTATTTGGCCTGAGTTATTGAATTGTGTTCCTCTGCTCTGGGTGTCACAGTTGTGATGATCTCAAGTTATTTTCTGTGAAAAGGACAGAACAAGTAACCTCCACATGAGGTCAAGGTGAGCTGAGGTTCAAAGCAGAGACTTTCTTGCTGTGAGCCAATAGCATTAAGATGTGCACCACACATGCATCCTGTCTTCTTTATTCCCCAAACTAATACAAATCTATTGAGAAAAACCGGACTCGGACTGTATAAACATGAATTGTTGTCCATCAGGCGACACACTAATGAATAATCACAACATGGTTCATGATGACCTGTCCTCGCTACAAAACCACAAGTTGTGTTAAACTCAAAGCACACAAAATGTGTCACATTCAAATTAGCAGAGGACACAAAAGTAAATAACAAAACTGTTGGCTCAAACAGATGACGTTTGCTTTCTGACTTTTTTTGTGTGTGTGTGTGTGTTATGAAACTAAGCTGTACTGTGAGTTCTATAAACAATTTATTTTCAGGTGTTTTAAACAACTAAACTTACTGTTAATGTATTAAAAATCAAAGAAACAGCTCACTGCCCTTTATATTAATATTTCCACAGAATCACTGTTGCTGTCTTGGCTGGACTGTTTCTCAGAAACTCAACAAGCTTCCCACAAATTACAAGAATTACTTTTCAGACGTATTCTGCAGCTATTTTCCTCTTAATTAAGCCTTCGTCTGGTCATTATCCCCTTTTGATGCAGTGAACACAGAGGCAGTGAAACCTGGTATGGATTTTGAGAGCTGTTTGAAGATGTCTCTTTCAGTTCAGGCGCTCGTGTGCTAAACCTGGTCTTGGCTCCATTAATGCATGCAACCTGTCATGATGATGCAACCACTTAACATGCAGGATAAAGAACCACACAAGCACATTTTTCTTCCTACTCTGTATTTTTCCAAATCACGAAAAAGCCGTTTTGTGCTTTTTGCACAAATGCTAAATAGATCCCTAATTATAATGACCCGCTCTGAAAAGGTTGAGCCATAATTGGAAAACAGCCCTGGAGAACGGGCCATCTCCTGCACAAGTGTCTGGACTGGAGGAGGAAGAGGAGGGATCTGTGAGGAAGCTGAGTTCTGCCGTCAAAACGAGAACAACTCTGAAATATTAAAGAACCGTTTTCTTCTCTTTGTTCAGGCTTTTGGTTGCTTTGAGAGAAAATGTTAATTCAAAATCACAGACATAAAGTGAGGAGGCCGGAAAACAATAATTAGAAAAAATGGCTGATTTCAGAATATATATGGAAGCAATTTAACATTTAATGCAACTGTTATTTTCTAAACTGTAAAACTTAAATTACATATTGTGTATTTATATATACATACAGTCAGCAGCGGGTATTTGCATTGTTTTATGAATACAAGACTAACCTATAGTTTGTTTCCCAAATCATTTCCTACAGTGAGCAAACCTGACTTCAATAGAAAGCTCTCTGGAGGAGGAGGGCGATGAGAGGACACGAAGGTAATTGCTATAGAAAATTAGGAATTGCTTTTACATCAGTCAGGAAGCTTTTTCAGCTTGTTTTCCTCCCTTATTATATTTGCTTGGTTTTATTTCAGGAGCCAAATTAACATACGGTAACTGCATCCACTCTTTTCATTATGAACGTGACATATTTTAATCTACTGTTTTTATTGCATTTATTTCACTCAGTTTCATCAGAGCAAAACACACACTGTTTGATTTTCTACTCTTATTAGGACATTTTATTGACTTCTATTCATTTCTGCAGCCTAACCCTGAGCTCTAGTCTGAACCTAACCATGACCAGTACTTAACCCGAACCAAGACACAATCCAGACCTTAGCCCGAACCCAAAAATGATGTTCCACTGTTTTAGGATGAGGCTTTGCTCCTCATAAGGTGGATGAAAAGGCCCTAAAATGGCAACAAAAAAGATAATAACCCCCCCCCCCCACACACACACACACACACACACATACACACACATGATGCAGTGTATGACACTCATCCTTCTCTCTTCTTTGTCTCTTTCAGAAACATTCACAATGGTGCTGCTAGCAAAAAGAGAAAACTGCTTCCTCAAGCACACGCTCTCCGTTCCTTTTTTTGTCTTCAACAAAGCCAGTTTATTAATCCAAAAGAGGCTGAGGAGAGAAGAGAGGAAGGAGAAGAAAAAAGTGTGTGGAGGGGGGAGAGAACAGGAGTGCGCAAGCACAAAGGAGAGTCAAAGCAGTTTTGAATTTCATCTCATTTTTCTTTGAGAACTGAGGGGTGGAGGGGGGGGAGGAAATCAATTACGGAGCACACCTGAATATTATTTCGAGCACCCAGCCACCCACTCGCTGCCTGTCCCCTAGAAAACCAAATTACTCAGCAAACTTATCGCTTGCTGTAGCAGGTCTGGTATTAAAGAAAACAATCAAGCGGGCTTGGATTAATCTCTGACGGGCACCTTATCTTTAACTTGCACCTTTGTTATTTTCTGATGAGCTGCTCTTTTTTCCCGCCACATTGTACCATACCTCACTGCCCCCTTTCATTTTCTCTATGGGCCCCGGCAGAGGACCTTTCAGTTTATTAAAAAAACCTTTATTTGTGAAGAACAAAGAGGAGGCGAAGGCAAACAATAAGGTCAGGCAATCTCTTTTCTGCCAGCAGTCGCTCACCTGTTATGTGGAGTGTTATCAGTGCTGGGGAGGGATTCGCTGTAGGTGAGAGAGACGTGCAGGAAGGCAGACTCTGCTGCTGCTGTGAGGGGGAAATGGGCTGATTGACATGTATCAGCCTCCAGCTAAGGACCTTCTAGCTGCTCTTCATATCAAAGAAAAGAGGCCTTTGGCTGCTGCACACCTCTGCTCTGTTCAGGAAGCAGCCGTACTCACTTCACACCCATGGAGACGGTGTTTGCATGCATAAACAATAAAAGTACATTATTACATCAGCGCATGTGAATGTCAGAGTTAACCTGTGTGTGATGGAGGAGAATGGAGCAGAAACGCCTCACAGATTGCTCCTCATGATTTATTGCTGACCCTCACGTCTCCCACCATTTGTCCTTGACAACCCAAGCAAAGAAACACCTGCCAGCGTGGAGCAGCCACACACCTGAGACGTGGTGCTGTGTCAGGACAGCAGACAGGTATTGATGCTACTGGTCAAACATGCAGAACTCCCATGTGAGCATGAAAACAGACGGGAATGTGACGGCACGGAATGACAACCATCAACTTCATGGTCTTTATATGTTTGATTCAAAACAGAATTATAAATCAAATGAAGTGAAAAATAAGATTGAAAATGCCAAACAAGTAAAATAAAAATAAAATCTCTCTTTTTTTTTAAACAGCACTCCATCAAGAACTGTCATCAAAACAAATAAGCATTGATTAGATGATTCACCACAGTAAGAAATTACAATTAAATACCTGAAAAAATATCTTGTTACATAAATTGTAAACATCTTCAGCTAATTAGTGTTTAGTGTATTCTTAGTTTAGCATATTTATCTTAGATCTTTCTTTATGGTTTATACTTTTGTTGGATGTAACTGGGATCCTGTGAACAACGTGGTGGAACGACAAAAAGGAAACTTTGACTTTAACATCAATCTAACTTAATATTAGGGAGATATAAATCAGAGTTAACAATCAGTCTAACTTGCATGTTTTTAGTCAGTGGGAGGAAACTGGAGCACCTGGAGAAAACTCGTGCAGCATGGAGAGAACATGCAAACTCCACCCAGAAAAGTCCTGCGCCGACATTTGAACTGGTGACTTGCTTGCTGTGAGGCAACAGCTCTACCAACTGCACCACCGTGCCGCCCACCATTCAGGCATTCTTAAATTCATATTTTGTTAATTTAAACAAAGTTTAAAGTAGATTAGGAATTTATTTAATCTTCATTACTGCTGAAGACCAAAGGGCAAGATTTTTTTTATTTATTTGTGTTTGTGTTTGTTTGCCTGATGGGTCCAACTTTACAACAAGGCTCCCCTTATAGATGGCTAATAAATAGTTTTTAGTTATATTATTGAGTCCTCTATAAACACTTTATAAATCATTAATAATTGTTTATTATGCATTAATTAAGAGGGACAGAGCCAAGACTGACTAGTTTCTTGTCAAATCTGTTCACCTATATATTTCATCCAGACTTGTAAAACATTTCAGACTAAGTTACTACTTGTAAGAACAATAAGCATTTGTACTGGTAAACCTATTTCTTTAGGATATAATATTAGTTGCAAATACTGTACAATGCAGTGATAAAGTACAATGTTATACAATATCCTAAAATAAAAATCTAAAAAAGTTAAGTCAGGTCCTCTGGACGGGTTCAACAAACAACAAAAAAGAAATAAAAAAATGTAGAAATGTTTAGTCTTTTGTCCGAAAGACTTCTTTCTACATTTTTTTTTTGTTTTTTGAACCTGTCCAGAGGACCTGACTTAACTTTTTTAGATTTTGCTACCTGGATTATTGAGCATGCACCAGGATACCAAAAAAAAAAAAAAAAAAAAAAGTTTATTGTGTTTACAAGTTAGTAACTTAGTCTGAAATGTAGATGAAAGATATAGGTGAACAAATTTGTAACTCTATTTGGCAAGAAACTGGTCAGTTTTGTCTCTGCCACCCTTAATTAATGTCTAATAAACAATTATTAATGATTTTTAATGTTTATAGAGGAATTATAACATAACTATAAACTATTTATTAGCCATCTAAAAGGAGAGCCTTATTGTAAATGTCATACTTAAATATTAAATAAACCACTAGATGAGTTTTCATTGAACTATGACAGTAATTACTGAATGTTCAACAACAAGTCAACTTTTGTCGATACAATTCAAGATGGCCACCATGACCAGCTGACTTTAGGAAACCTGAAATGGTTATAACGTAGTCCCATCTCAACCTGAGATCATCCAGTTTTCAAACTCTGCAGGTGGTGGGTGATGTACATTCCTTCACAGAGTGCTTGGCCTTTTATTTTTAAACTCTATTTTCTACATCCATGTTACTGTTTCTGGTTTCAGGTTGACCTAAACTGAACATATTTCTCCCTTAACATTAATCCAAAACAAAGTTATAAATGCAAAATATTTTTAAATGATAAAAAACAAACAGAACTTTCAGTTTTGCACACTTTTCACCTTACAGTCAAGATGTCTTGAACGTGCAGCACGTTGAGCTCATAGATCTGCCTCCTACCAGCAAGTTCCCAAAAGATTCTTCGCCTGGAGCCAATCACATTTGCTCCTTGATTCTATTAAACTCCAACCAGACCAATCTGCAGCAACATCAGCTGTGACAAGTGTTGCTGTTCACCTCCTCCTTGTTATCTTTTCTCCACATACATTCCCCTCTCGTTTCTTCTTATCATACTTCCTTTTTCCTCTGCAGTCTTCCATGGAGACAACACACACACACTCACAATCTGCACACTCACTTGACTGTGTGTAGACGACGCACAAATTAAGATGGCAAGAGTTATCGGACACAAATGAACTTGTTCATGAGGGGAAATATCCAAACTGAAAGTGAGTGCACGTTGCAGTTTGCAGGCTTCTGAGACAATCCAAGTGTGAATATATCAAAAAGCAAAGGCTCTGAAAAAAATTAATAAAACAAGCAGTGTGTTTTTTTAATTTATTTTCAGAACAGGTCCAACCAGGGGCGATTCTAGGATCTGACCTTAAGGGGTGCTGAGCCCCCAGTACGGACAATGACTTGGCTTGAACAACACACCCCATGGTTTGTTTTGTGGCACTTTGTATTCTCAGGGGGTCTCCCATCCAAGTACTGACCAGGCTCGAC
The DNA here is from genome assembly GCA_031762435.1 of Hypsolebias longignatus. Classification (NCBI taxonomy): domain Eukaryota; kingdom Metazoa; phylum Chordata; class Actinopteri; order Cyprinodontiformes; family Rivulidae; genus Hypsolebias; species Hypsolebias longignatus. The sequence continues at coordinate 37,231,360 of JARVGV010001153.1, read as the reverse complement.
CCTGTTTAGCAGCTGAGACCAGGTGTGTTCAGGGTGATGTGACTGTGCACGAGGAACTCAGTCACAAACAGGACTTTTAAAGGTTCATAGCAAACAAAGACTAAACTTGTGCAACCAGAAATTACAACATACTGTATCTCTACATATAAAACACAAATCAAAGCACAACTAGTTTCAAACATTAACCTTTAATTTAACCATTAAACATACAATGTAATTATGACAGAAAATGGAGGAGTTACCTGCAGTTACATGTGCTGGTGAAGATTCTCAGTCATCCAGGAGATGATAAAATCAAAAAAGGTTCAATACAGAAACAACTGGACTTTATTTGTCAAATAAAGTCCAGTTGTTTCTGTATTGAACCTTTTTTTATTTTACCTGCAGTTACCTTCATGCAGATGAACATGTGCTACTTCCTGTTCATCTCTGCTGTATTCAGCTGATCATGAGGTCAGCTGCAGGGCTTTATCATCGTTTACATTTTTCCAGACTCAGTTTAGGTTCTGGAAATGCAATGAACTGTATTCCACCTTTTAAACGCTCATTTTAAATTTTACATGTTCTGCACTGACAACGTTTAACCATTTTTTTCTGATGATTTTTCACAAAAGCCAAGCGTTCACAAAGCAAAACCCCGACATGGTAGCAACAGGGGGTGCAGCTCTGCAGGTAAGGGGTGTTTCACTTCGGGACAAACTGAGGTCGTCGATTGCTCAGTTGCTGACAAACCTGCTGGTTTGATTGACAGGTGGTGCAGAGGATCCGACTTGCACAAAAAAAGATTATAAAGAAAAAAAAAAAAAAATTTAGTGACCCGTTTAAGTGTCATCATTTATTACATATTTCTTTAAAAAAATCATTCAATATTTTGGTGAATCTAAGAGTTGAGAAGTGAGTTTCTTTTACAAAATCCTAATGAAGGTGTCTTTATTTTTCAGGGGTGCTGAGTTAAACTTTAGGAGTGCTTGGGGGGGGGGGGGGGGGGGGGGCGGGGGGCGGCGGG
>JARVGV010001153.1:36660099-36677082 GCA_031762435.1 Hypsolebias longignatus | reverse complement strand
GTTGTCATCATTCTTTGTTGAAACCAGGTCTCTCTTGTAAATGAGTCCTCGAGGCTCAATGGGATTAACCTGTCTAAATACCGTAAAGGTTGAATGAATATTTATGTCTGATGTCAAATTCACTGTAGCTTTGCAATTTTCTTGCTTCTTGTATTTTCTTGTGTTTTTGTGTATTTCTTACCAGTAGTCTGACCATAAGAGTTTGAGGAGATGGCAGATTTCCTGATGGACAAAGATAATAAACAAATTAAAAATACATGTAATTCCTTGAAGGTTTGATTTTGTGTGTGCAAATATACAGTTACATCTTAACATGGATGCACAAAGTCTGTAAAATGTTACTAACCCTCTTGTTTAAAGTTTATATTGAAGCTGGGCTCCTGGTTGCTTTTCTTCTTGGTTCCCAGCACTATGAGGCTTTTACAGAGAGGTGTTGTGGCGTTGCTGTACTGTGAAGGGGTCAGATAGTACAGCAGCTTGGGCCATAATACCTTTGAACACAAAAATACATGTATTATTGCAGTTATCCCCTAACAAATCACACAGAGAGACTGGTACCCACGCAGATATTTACATCAGCTAGTCGTCCAACAGTGGTAGTCAGGAGATGGAGTGTGTTGTCACACATGGCCCTCAGTGCCTCATTAGTCACTTCCTCTGGATCGTGGGGCCTCTGACCTCTCTAACACATTGGGGGGAAAAGAAAAAACATGCTGCTCAGACTGTCATCAGTGCAACAACCCAATATGCCCGTCAACAAACTATAGCATTGTTATGGATGAAAAAGACCTAGTATAACTTTTGACCTCGATTTGTGACCTTGAAGCTGGGGTGGTGAAAATATGCGACATACTGTGCAGTGGTGTTACACATGTGAATCAAGGTTTGTTAAATTATCTTGAGCGGATCCAAAGTTATGGGCGGGACAACAAAGTTTACAGGTGAAGACTACAGTAGCCCCTCGCTACTTCGTGGTTTGTTTTTCGCGTACTCGCTCTATCGTGGTTTTTCAAAATAAGACTGGACATGACAAACAACTGACTGATTGATGAATGAGCTGCACGATCGGCATGGAATTTCTTTTAAGAACATATTTTAAATACTGTAAATTGGCACCTAAATATAAATATATGTAGCCCCTCCTGCACCTTTGTGCAGCCCACACTGCAAGATAAACTTCCTGCTGCAGCTGATCAGCTGTTCACCGTGCAGAGCGGCGAAGTGGGCGTGGTCAAGAACGCTTGCAGGTGGCTGAAAGCAGCAGAGGCAGAGACAGGAAATCATGATAGTCTGTGCTCTTTTAGAGCATTTAGATTTTCAAAACCTTGTTTAGAATATTACAAGAGTGTGGGAAGGGTTAAAATGCCTTAATATCTCTCTATATAAATGCTAAAATAAACTACTACTTACTGCTTGTACTACTATTCTTACTTTGCAGTTTTTCACTTACCATGGGTCTTCAGGGTACGAATCCCCCGTGATAAACGAGGGACTACTGTATAGCATAATAAGTTTGCCTAACGATGCACGTATAAAAAATAAAAACACTTAATACATTACTGTTCACTCTAAACACACAACACTGCAGGTCAGCAAACATACATTTTATTTTATCATAATTTATTTGCAACTTTAATGTAAACTGTATGTGTTGTTGCTGTTCTCTACCAGTTACTGTCAAATGCTTCCTTAACAATGAATTTTCCTCTTTGGGGACAAATGAAAGCTCATCTTAGGCAAAGAATATAGAGTTTTAAAACAAAAGAATGATTTACCTGGTGTGTATCGGGTAAAGAACAGTTTTGAACTATGAATTTAACCAGCAACTCTCCTCCCTCCAGTTCCAAGTAACCATGATGAGCCATGGCACTGATCACTTGGACCACACGCTTCTTCACCTAGAAACAGAAATACCAATAAGAGCATATAAAGAAATATGTTGTAGAAGAAAAATGCAGATCAGACAGTCCTTCAAACTGAGTCAAAATGTGTGCTTGTAGAGTGTTACCTTGTTACTGTGGTCAGCCATTGGCTGTCTAATACTGGCCAGAATAAGAAGTTTTTTGCTCTCCATCGTAGAAGCTGGAACACAAACATATTGAAGGGTGGAGTTAATAACCAATTAAAAAAACAAAACTCCTGATGGAGCTGAGAAACCATTGTTAGATTATTATTGTTGAATTTCCTCACTGGAGGAGTTGATGAGGTGACGGAGCACAGCCAGGGAGCCCATCCTGCTTCGTTCGTTACTGTTCTCCAACCTCTGAAGGACAAACATCACCGTCCGGTCTGGGAAAGAGTTGGCTAAAGAACAGAATGCCAGTTGTTGGAAGATGTAGGAGAAAAAAGAAATCAAAGTGAAAACAGAGCAACTTTCAGAGTTAACATGATCATCTTGAGGAGTCTAGCACATGATCTCATTACTGCACATGTGACTCCATAGAAACACAGATCACGTCTGTCTAACCAGCTGCTTTAACAGCTACTACTCACTCAACCCGTTTAACTCCTTTTCATTTCACTGAAAACACATTCACCAACAAATAAGGAAAAACAAAATGTACCAAGCAGGCTGAAGCAGCGCAGGACCTCATGGTGGTTTTTGACAGTAGGGGGGTCACTATAATCAACAGGGGCAGACACCTGCATGAGACACAGACACAGATTGTACAGTTTTTATTTTAAAAGATTATTTGGTTGCGATGTAATTGTTCAGATTTAACTAAACTCACCCCAATATACTTTCTACACAAACTAAGTACAAACTGGGGCTGATCACACGTGTTCTTTATTTGACCTGACTCTTGCTTGGGGGTGTCATACAAAATAAGAACTTTTTATTTTTAAGCAGCACATTAGAAAACAGATCCTTCACAGGATTATAACGTAAATATATTAGGGCTGAACAATTTTGGAAAATACACTATTCTAATTGTGATTTTTTTTTTTACATCAGTATTGCAATTGCAATTTAATATGATTATTTTTCAATGTCTTCTCACATATTTTTCAACGAGCACAAGCAATAAATCAATCTGTTTCAGTTGTTAAAAAAAATAAAAATAACTCTGCTGTTTTCAGCTCCGTTGCATCCGTTTCTGCATTTTTTTCTGGGATAGCAACTTGGCTAAAATGTGTGCAAGAGGTCATTCTGTACCGCTTATCCACTGTATTTACCAAAGCTGTAAACCCAGGCTTGGTCACTATATTAATGAGCATCATGTCTTTCGCTATGAACTCAGCTATTGCTCGAGTTATTTCTGCGTGCAGTTTTGAATTATGCTCATAATGAGTAATGCTTTCTAACAGTTCGGTCAGTGATCCCTGTCGGCTGGTACTTTGCTTACTTGAAGTTGAAACACTGATTAATATTCTAGTCAAGCAACCAGCATAAATAGCTTTGTGGTGTTTTTTTGTGTTCATAAAGATTTGTGGTGTTACCTCAAGAGGTAGTAACAGCACCAAGACAGGTTCTGCACAATACATGTTGTTGTGAAGCATCTTTTTTTAATAGCCAAAATAATTCCAAACAAATGGACGTGCTGCCGCTCTTTTCTGCCGAGCCTGACGACATTGTGCAACTGGTTAATGTGATGTTTATTTCTCCTGATCTGATCACTCGCAAGTCATGTAACCAGATCATGTGACCAGTCACAGTTGATACATTTTTTTTTTCCTGTAATAAAAGATAGCGAATATTATGATGAAGAGCAGTTTAATGACATCAATATGACAAATGGAAGTCTCTCTATTACTGTATTCACTTCAATAGTAGAAGTATAAAAGCAAATACAGTATATCCAAAATAACATTACTTAAAAAAAATTAATCAGAACTTTTACTTTAATAGCACTGTCAAGAGACATGGCTCAATAATGAAAACAAATAATATTCACATCGAAGGGTATGAATTATATCATATGAACAGAAATAATAAAAGAGGTGGTGGAGTTGCTCAATTAGTTAATAATGAAATAAAATGTAAATTAATTAGTGAAATGTCAGTAATTGTTGATAATATTATGGAAATGATAACAATAGAAATAATAAACAAGAACGATAAAAACATAATAATAAGTTGTGTACGGTATATCGATCACCAGGATCAAATGTAGAAATATTTACTGATAAAATCATGGAGCTATTGGAAAAGAGTTTAATAAAAAAGTTTTTTTGTGTGTGGAGACTTGAATATTGATCTGTGAAATAAAACAGATTCAAATAACATCAGTACATTTATAAAATCAATATATAGTTTAAATATTTATCAGTTTATATCAAAGCCAACAAGAATCACAAATCATAGTGCCACAATAATTGATATCTTCACAAATATTAAAAAAATGGGGATGTGACAGGTGGTATTTTGATGACCAAATTAAGTGATCATTTACCAGTTTTCACAATCTATAAAAATGATCAAAGCATCACAAAGGCAGTTACAACAACAAAATAAATAAATAAATAAACACATCAAAAAAGCTTTGGATAAATTAAAAGAGGATCTAGATAAACAAAACTGGAAAAACGTGTATGTTGATGATGTGAACAGATCATATGATGAGTTTATGAATATCTTAGAAGCTCTGTATGAAAAGAATTATGTACAAAAAAATTATAAAAAGAAAAAAATTGTTGACCAACCATGGCTGACAAAAGGGTTGAGAAATGCTTGTAAAAAATAATTATTTGTATTCATGCTTCTTGACAATGCAGACACAAAACGCTGAAGAAAAACACAAGAAGTATAAAAATAAATTAGTTGAGATTATAAGGAAACATAAGAAGGAATATTATAGTGACTTATTAAATAAAAGTAATGGTGATAAGAAGGCAACATGGTGAGTAATGAATAGTGTTCTGAAGAATCATAAAGTAAAAACGGGTATTTCACATTTTGTAAAGGACAATGATGAAATCCACGATGAGGATGAAATTGTAAATGTTTTTAATCATTATTTTGTGAATGTTGGATCAAGCCTTGCAGCTAAAATACCAAATGTAGATAATAATGTGAGCCATTCAATTATAGGTTGAAAACTGCCTGATTTAAACTGATCTCAACTACCAAAATGTGAGCAAAACAAGCACACAATATAACATAAAAACAATATTAAACCACATCTGCCATAGCATATTATTTTGTATTACAGCCTGACCGATATATTGGTATGGCCGATATTTTAGGCAGATACACTGTACATGTAGACGTTTGGTGACTTATTGGTATCGGTGATAATCGTCACATGATGTGCCAATATAAGCACTTCTAATTTAACCCCTAAAATGCTGGAGCCAGCTGTAATTGTACAATGTATCCAGCAGAGGGTGCATGGAGTCATTTGAATATATTACATTTGTCATTTGAAGTTTCACTTTTTTGTTCAGCACAGGGAACATTTTTATGTAGCGTATTTTGCTGAACAGACCATGGTAAGTTTATTTTAATTGATCTGTAAAATAAAATACTTTGTATGAAAAAGAATCAACAATTCTCTTCAATCCCTCACACTGGTTTGTCATTAGCTATGGTCCTCTCAAATTAGAACGCTAATGTTTAGCTAACATAGCATAGCTTGTAAAACGTTATCCAGAATAATAAATCTAACATAGAGGTAAAATATATCAGTGTTAGTAATGATATCTTTATCGTCCTCAATGAAATGCAGTGCTTGTCTGAAATCTTTACATCTCTAGAAAGAAAAATAAACTCTGCTCATACGTGACTGACTGTTTAAACAATTAACAAGAAAGGGACTTTCTTTGTTATTTTTTTATTTTGTAACACACAATAACTTTATGGAGAATACTGGAGCATAGAAATTGTGAACACAGGTTAGGGAAGACTGTTTTTATGACCAGTGCACCACTTGTAAACCTTGTGTGGGATTATGTATAGCTTGAATCTGATTAGCTTAGCTTCATGATTGCTAACAGCTGCACTGAATAAACAAGCCCCTCTCCACTCTCTGTTTACATATAATCTTGGGGTGGACGAGTAAAAAAAAATCAGCCATTATATCGGTGATCGGCATTAGCCCCTTCTCAGTATCGGTATCAGCGGAAGCCAATATTTCCATCTAAGTCGGGGCTCTATTTTATATGTTAATGGCTGTCAAGAAATCTGATTTGGAACAACTTAAAAGAGGTGAAACAGTTCAGCTGAATCCTTCAGTGCAGCGCAAAACATCCATCTTCTTCCAATTTTCACTGTCCATGAAGCAGAATTCCTGCTTCCTCCCTGCACACCTCACCTGCTCTGTGCAGCCATAACTCCCTCCTGACAAGGAAGTGATTAGCAGGAGCGATATCAGACCTGCTGATAAAGCAGCTATGCTGTAATTATCATCTTGGAGAGAGACAAACAGTTCATCAGTTGCTTTCTCTGCAGACCTAACTGTTGTCAGAACCTACAGAACACTCAACAACCTGGGCTACTCTTGTCTTCGTCTGTGGGCTGCGTGCACATATTCCTTTCAGCTTGTTCAGAAATAGTATAGGCCATGAAAACACCTGATAAAATGAGCGTGAACTCCACCTACACCCTCTGATATGAGCCAACATGCATGCAGAAGCACTTCAGACAGATATAGATATACAGTACAGAAGTTATAAATGTAATATTAGGAGGCTACTATGAGTAGAATTTGGTACAGGAAGAAAAACCTTAAATGAGGTTTGCTACATTTGTTTATTTGCTAAAACACGAATTGTCAAAGATTCTTTATTGTCAGTCTCTTTCTCTCTGAATTGTATAAGAACAATTTATTTATTTTGAGTTCCTGGACTCATAAACATTTTGAATTTCAGTCTACCATATTCCAGTTTTAGCTTTTTATTTTAACTTGGCTGTACTTTTACTTTTGCACTTTTACTTCACTGCTGGCGTACCCTAATAGATTATATCACTTAATATCTAAACGTGAATTAGGGCACTGCCTTTGTGTGCTGAATATGTTATTTGCAATGAGCAAATGTGGCAGGTTAACATTTATTTTTCAAAATATTACTGCTAATTTCTAGTTCGGTCACTTTGTTAGCGTTCAGTTTTGAGATAAATAATTGTTAAAATACTGTAATACTTGTGATAAGGAATGCCCTGCTTCTAAGCTGTTTCATTTCCTGGAAACGATCTCAGACTAGGTGGCACAGTCGCACAGGTGGTAGAGCTATTGCCTCTCAGCGAGAAGGTTGACGATTCATATCCCAACCAGGGGCCTTTCTGGGTGGAGTTTGCATGTTCTCTCCGTACATGCATGGATTTTCTCCGGCTACTCCGGTTTCCTCCCACAGACCAAAAACATGCACGTTAGGCTGACTGGTAAATTGTCTCTAGGTGTGAGTGAGAGAGTGAATGGTTGTTTGTCTCTATGTGTCCCTGTGATGGACTGGAGACCTGTCCAGTGTGTCCCCCGCTTCTCTCACAGTGATGGCTGGACATTGACCATGAAAGGAAGAAGCAAGTAAAGATGATGGATGAATACAATTCAGACAAAAATATTTGTCTTTGAACTGGTGTAACTCCAGTCTGGGTGAGAAATTCATCTCGTCACATCAGACACCATGAAGTAATTCTGCTTAGATATCAGATTAGTTAAATGAACATGTCATGTCAGACGGCTGCTTCAGGGGGAGGAGATGAATAGAAATGTGTTTTGTGGTTTGCTCCAGTCTGTTACCATGGTGACAGATTCAGAGTTTTTCTGAACTGGAAAACTTAGTTTCTCGTAACTTTGGGTCACCAAACTCAGGGTTTTGACCAAACCTGCCTTCTGCTATACCCCTGGCGTTACGTGCTTAAAAATATGCATTTTGTGTTATTGCAACGTTTAAAAAAAGATTTTTTAACAACAAGCATTTATTTTGTGAACTCCATCTGTTCTGTAGTTTGAATTGTTCTGATTACTGTGTTCCCATCTTCAATTTTTATTATTTCACTTTGTCCATTAAGTTTGATGAGCCAAAATTATTTAGAAGCATTAGTTTACCAAAAAGTCTTGAATTCCATTTTTTTTTAATTATTCTTTTGTTTTTTCTTTTTGTCTTTCCTCAGACACAAATGCCTGACCCAAAGACCTTCAAGCAGCACTTTGAAAGCAAACACCCCAAATCCCTGATGCCCCCAGAGTTGGCCGACGTGGAAGCATAAATATTCGCCTCCCTCTGGAAGAACAGCTGATTCAGGACCGGCCTAGACACTGTGGACATCCACGTTAGGAGTTTCAGATGAAATCTACTCTCTAAAGCACTGATTGTTTATCCAGATAATTTATGAATGTGTGTCTGAGTGTATTCCATGCAGGTATGATGCTTACTACTTACCTGTTGTAAATGTTTTGGATTGTTGGTTGTGTTTTGGCCTCACCGTGCATTAATAGCAGAGTTGGCCTTTTTCCTGGTTTGCACCAAACATGGTTAATGTTACATTGTTGGTTGTTAGAAATATTTGCAGTAACTTTGAAAATGTGCAACTCGCGAGCTCAGCTTGTTGTGTGCTGTGCAGCCGCTGCACCAGCTCAGGTCTCATGAGCTCAGCTTGTTGTGTGCTGTGCAGCCGCTGCACCAGCTCAGGTCTCGTCCCGCTGCACAACAAGCTGTGAACATGTCTGGTTCGTTGAGCAAGGCTGATCCTGATCACTGGAAGTCATGGACATCCAAATCCAGCATGGCCCATGGTGGATTTTTGACATTTTATATTTCATGCACCAGATTTGGGCTCATAATTATGATTTATTCAGAATATTTAAATAACTAAATGTTTTGGGAGAGGTAGATGTACAAACATCTGTGTGGATTTTGTGTGAATTAATTTTTCCAGGCTGCACTGATTGTTTTTCCAACCTAGAAAATGTCAAAGAAAGTTTTTTTTTTTTGGTTTTTGTTTTGTTTGTTGATGATCTGAAGAACATGTTAACTGCGCTGTGCTTCACGGGTACAGAAGTTGTTCATCCGCTCCTCGTCTATAAGGACAAAGTTAAACGGACTGAACTGCTTTACATCAGCAGCTCGGAGCATCCTGTCTGCTGGAAGTGCTCTCTTTTGTTAAAGCTAATGGTTTGAAGTGGGTGTAGTAAATAATCTGATTGAATGACTCCAGTTTGTCTATGAAAAACACAGTGTGTGGCACATCTGTGCACAGCTGTGGTTTGATCATACTGTATTTAGTTTGTTACTGTTGAATGTTGCAGCCTAACCTGTCTGTCACGGTCACGTCTGACGTGTGACACCAGTCCAGAGGCAGTCTTTGTGGTTATGGGGTCATGTGTTGTGCAGAAGTATTCCAACTCAGAACCTGCAGTGAAAGTCTAAAGTGTAAGTCCGCTCCGGGTTCTGGTTTTCTATAACGTCCTGTCACAGCACATCCAGGTTTCATTTGTAGAAAGGAACCGTCTTCAGCTTGTTTGGACCTTCAGGTGTTGAACCACTGACATTGTATCACTGTGCTAACGTCTCAGCTGACAACCAGCCATGTTTTTACTTTTGTAACGATTATATCTTTATGTACAGTCTTTTAATAAAGGTGTTTTTTATAAAATGCCTTGTTTATTGAACTGTGTCCTGGGATGTGTAAGTGATAATATTCCAATAACTGGAGGATTGATAAAGTGGAAAATCTTTTTTCTGAACAGTATTTAAATTCCACAAATGAATTACAAGCAGTGACTAAACTAAATAAATCCCTTTATTTTATTGTGGTGGGGGGGGGGGGCGGGAAGTAAGAAATCTACAGGTTTCTAGAGACCAAAAGTTTTAACAATTTTTCATCCACAGTTAATTTATTGTCAAGGACATGTATTAACTGAATCTTCCATATTTTCATTAATAACTAAAGGTCTAGAAGTTGAATGACTCTCAGCTGCTACCACAGCAAGTTCAAGCTGAGTTTTGATTAATGATCATCCTGTGAAGAGAAACGACTGACTTGTAACCGTTTTGTCTAAACCTCTAAACCTAAATATGAACTTTACTACTGTTTGAAATGTGTTTTGGAAAGACTCTTAGCTACTACTACATCAAACTTTAGCTCCTACAAAACTGAGTTTGAGCCATTTTTGTGTTGACTACAGGACCATCCATCCATCCATTATCTTTACCTGCTTCTTCCTTTTCGGGTAGCGGGGGTCACTGGTGACCATGTCCAGCCATCATGAGAGGTGGGGGGCATCCTGGACTGGTCTCCAGTCCATCACAGGGCCATAAAGACAAACAACCTTTCACTCGCTCACTCACACCTATAGGTCCAAGGGACAATCAGTCTAATGTGCATGTTTTTGATCTGTGGGAGGAAACTGGAGAACCTGGAGAAAACCCACGCATCCATGCAAACTCCTCCCAGAAATGTTGCGGACCGGGATTAGAACTGGCGACCTCCTTGCTGAGAGGCAACCGCTATACCAACTGAACCACCGTGCTGCCTGACTACAGTACGCTTGATTTAGAAAGGTATTGATGAACATCCATTGATTATTTCCTGAAAGTTTCAGTAAAATCTGTCAGGAGTTATTAGGTCATGGGAATTTTTTTTAAGTAAGGATCTTGTGCAATCTGCTAGTGCTCAGAATACGTTACTAATACCACACCCATTTGAGTTTAGTTTCTGTAAAACAGTAACAGCCATGTTTGTGTTTTGAGCCCTGCTGGCTGTGGTAACCATCTTGGTCTGAGTTGACAGTCGTCTCCTTCAGTCTCTAGTTGCTGAAAGTCTGTTTCAAAAGGCAGCCGTTTGCCTTAAAGTGATGTAAAACAAGTGAAGCAAAGACTGTAGTTGTTTTTAAGCCTCACATTGGTCCGTTTTTATAAATCTGTTTTTTTTTTTTTTTTTACTGTGTTAAAGCAGTGGAAGCAGACAGTTTCTGCTCTGCTCCCATGAATAATCACTGACACTTTACTGGAGAAGAAACCCAGAACTCATTTGGTAACTATGTAAACAGTGGGGTCGGTACGACTGGGCCAACAGGTTTTGTGAACATGCCTTTACACGGGTTCGGTTTATGCTGAACACAAATGCTACCAGATATGTAACCACCCTCTCAAAAAGACAGTTAGGAAAAAGTCTAATACACACTAGATTTTATCATTTATTTATGGTGTGAACGCTGAATCAGCATTCCAAACAACGAGTCAGCATTTAGTCAAGCTACGGTAATGAGAGGCCTTTTGTGAAAGGTCATGTTCTTTGACTCAGTCGTCAGATGGACTCTTTGATTATATCCCGCAACAAAAGCAGACGTGTTACCAAATATTTCATGAACCGCTCAGATTTCAATGAAATTAACAGAAAGTAATTGTGTGTACATTTAAATCTGATTGTCTTATGGTGTCATTCCAATTTATAGCTGCCGCAGCCAACCAGCCTTAGATAAAACAAAAATGGTTAAATCTCTATCAGTTTTACAGATACATCTTAAATGGTAACAAGTCATGAAAGATTATGACAGTGTGATGACATCTTTTTAGAGGTTTGATCAAAACTGCTGTAACTGATGGGCTGTTAATCATTTTAAAATATTCCCGATTGTTATCTTAGGATTTTACTTCACTTTGGTCAACCCTAGTTGTTTAAGATGTGATTAATAAATTAAGTTGACTGATTTATTTATTTCTTTTGGCTACATTTTGCTTTTGACTGGAATCTACTTCAGATAAAACCTCAGACTGTCGCTGTTCGCAGGTTTGCTGAGACTCATCTATTGTTCTGATGTACAGGCGCTTGGAGGTGATGTGTGTTTCTGAGCATGTGTAATCATAGCTGGACTGATGGAAAACTCGCCTAACCAGTTTCGTAGACTTCTAACCCTCTTTTTCCCTCCTCCACTGTTGAACTTTCACCCCTTTTTGTACCACAGTTTGGCAGGATTAAAAAAAAAAATTAATTCTAATATTGCTCCTTTGCCAGCTCACTACAGCCAATGATATCTGATCTGCCTTTAAATAGGTTACAAGCTTGAAAAATTGGCCTAAGGGGGAAACCATGTGACAAGGCAAAAATAGCTTCACTCTCTCCGGATGGAAACCATCCAGAATGCAAAAATAGTAGTTTCTATTAAGCCTGATAGATATAGCCTACTGTAGCTGTGTCTTGTGTTCTAGTTTACAGTGCCCTCTGCATCTGAAGCTAATAGCTACTCCAACATCAAAGTCAGCAACATACTAATTACATGTGTTCATTATGAGCTTGGTAATTGGTGCTACAGTCCATTTGGGGTTTTAAAACTATATTAGTTAGTTTATACTTACCCAAAAACTATTATTTAAAATAAGACAAATATTATCAGACTTGAGACTCCATTATTAAAAGTAAAGTGAAAAATCTGAAGAACAACTAACACTGATATTCCACCATTTCTCAAACAAAAGAAGTATTGTCACAGTAAACTACATTTCCCACAGTGCTTTGCGTTTCGTTGCCCTGGTAACGCTTGACGTCAGTCCTTTACTCGGGCGCTGCTCCGGCCGTGTGTTGACTCGTGTGATTGGGAGGAAACGCGGTCGCTGCATTCATTCGAACGGGCTGAGAGAATCAGCTGTACAGTACATTGGTACGCCGACATCCGCCAGCACTCAGGTAGTAATTGGGTTTTTAAAAACTGCACTTGTGAATTTTGCGTAATTTATGTGGTGTACCGTCAAAAATAGCTCGCGACAATGGCACCGCCTTGTTCACGGTTGCGTCTAACGGCGGCGCTCACCAAACTACAGAACAATGGCAAGCTTAGCTAACGTTACAGTTTGGGATGTGTCTAATGGCTGGTTTCTAAACCGCACGCCATACGAGGAAGGGAAGGCGTGTCGGTGTGTGCAGCGAACGCTAATGCTCATATTATACTAGAAACAAAATATCAAGCTGTTACTTTGAACTAAAGACGAGATATTAGTTTGTGTGCCCGTTGTTAACTCGAGAAGGCAATTTAGTTCAGAATGTTCGGGTGATTCTGTGAAAGTACACATTATTTTCTAATGCTACACACGGGCACAATAAAATGGGTGACACGGTAATTTATCAATTTCCTGACCACTTACATTTTGAGCATTGACGAGAAAAAGAGCTGCCAAGTCTTTACCCGCTTTTCAAAGGCGTCGCTATAAATATTAGTACTGTATGTATGTAGGGGGGTGGGGGGGGGGGGTCACAGAGTAATGGGAACATCTCTGTTCGCTCGCTTGTAAGGGTTTCATAACTTGGGAGCGCTTCTGTTTCAGGAACTAGTTGGCGCCATATTCTGGAAACTGGTCACGAGGCGCCTCGATGTGTAGTAGTTGGTTTTAATCTTATTATCGTTTCTGACCAGAAATGTGCACGTCAGTTCACGTTGAGCTCTGTTGCGTTCGGATCTGTCAGGAAATGAAGACTTACTGACACCGAGCTTCGTTCCGTTCGAACTTTTCGTTTCCGGTTGTTGGACAGAAGCCACAGGTACAAGGATGGGTGTGGTGCTCACAGGCGTCCAGGCCAGACAGCCCCGTCGTGCCGTGCCCTAATGGCTCCTTTCTTTGTTACACCGTGAAAAAGTTTATTTTATTTCGTTATTGAAGAGTCGCACCCTCTGTGTTGATTCGTGTTTGCCACAAGTATGTGGTCGTCCGTGTGTTGGTGTTGAAACAGTTGCAGGTCTTCTTCACAGACACAGTGAGGTATTTAACACCTGCCCCTCCCTGAACAGGAACATGACCGCTCTCAAACGAGCTGCCTCTCTCTGCTCTGCTAAACTTGGTGTCGAGGAAGGTTCTGATGAAAACACGTTTCAGCTTTAGTTTTACAGGTTTGCTCATTTTACTGGATTCCTGAGTGGGTGTTGAATACACACACTGGGACCTTGTAATTTCAGCAACCTAAATTGCTATAACTCGCCCAACTTAGCAGACATTGATCAACATTTTGATTTGTGACTAGCTGAGTCACTCTCGAGCACCTCCTTGCACAAAATGTTTTTAAAACTTCGCCATTAACTGTTGGAGTCAGCTGTGGCCGGCAAAATATTGCACGAACTACATGACAGATTTGAATAAAATTAATCACTGGGTGTACCTCAACATTTTTGGGTCAATTCAAGATGGCTACCTCTGCCAGTTGACCTCAGGAAACACAAGTGGTTATAACTGAGTCAGTTTTACAGACAGTAGGGTAAAATTGGATGTAATAGTGGTTGATCATCTCCAACTCTTAATATGAGCTAAACACACGGTGCTATGTTTATGCCTGAATCTTCTTTATTTGCTGTTTGTCAGCACTGTTAGCAAAATATTTCATAAACCACAGGAGAGATTTTGGTTAGACTCACAAAACGTAATTGTCTGAACTCAACATTTGGGGTCAACCCAGTTCTAGATGTCTGCCACGGCTATCTAACATAAAAAATGTCTGCAAGTAAAATGTCCAGATATTCTCAACACATTGAGTTTTAACACGTCTTATGACATCACACAAAATGCCATTTACAATGTTGGACCAAAAAGGCTATAGTTAAATTTGCATTATAAGCTTCTGGCATGAAAGGTGGCAGGTGATATGCAGTCAAAGAATGCCAGGTCTTATCCTTATCCTTCTCCCCCCCATCCCTCAGTGAGCAGTCATGTGCGAGCCATCTCTAAAGGAGCATGTCCAGAAGGCCAAGTTGGCCGAGCAGGCTGAGCGTTACGATGACATGGCTGCTGCGATGAAAAAGGTGACAGAGGAGGGCGAGACGTTGACGAATGAAGAGCGCAACCTGCTGTCTGTGGCCTACAAGAACGTGGTGGGTGCTCGTCGCTCCTCCTGGCGCGTGATTTCCAGCATCGAGCAGAAAACCGAGAACAACGAGGGCAAGCAACAGAAGGCCAAAGAGTACCGGCACAAAATTGAGACGGAGTTGAAAGAGATCTGCAATGACGTTCTGGTGAGGTTCATGTTGTTGACTTAATCTGTTTCTAACAACTTTTTTACCCACTTGCTTGATTCATGTGTGTTTAGTGTTGTAATTTAACCTTTTGCTGTCAAAACCTTCAAATGTTGCGGCTGCACTGAGCCAGCATGTCATGCTGAAGGCATTTGAAAACTGAACACCAAGAACTCAATGGATGGTGGCGACGTCAAACTTCCACTTGAATAACTATTCTGGTAATGTAGCCCGCTTGATGTTGGGTCAAATAAACCAGATTGACACAATCTGGGTTTACATCAGTGAGAGCACAGTGATCAAGCAGCAGATTTGTTTCAGTTGTGTTCATTATGATCCTGAACCTAATGAGGCTTTTCAAAGTGTTGTCACAAAAAGATGAAGACTGTTCAGATGACTTTACAATAAGTTGATTCATCTGCTTCATTGTAATCTCAATATTCTCTCACGTTGTTAAAACAACTTTGCTGACGTGTCCAATATTTTCAAAGTAAGTGCCCTCAATCTGAACAGTCACATCACATTTCATCCGCCTTTTATGGCATTCAAGTAGGGGTAGACGTATTGATCCAAGTGTTCTTCTTAATGCCAGCGTTGCTTTTAGATCGTATTCAGCTAAATAAAGTGTTGGGATCTATGCTTTCTTTACTTTTATGACATCATTCTTGTTCCAGAAATGCAGTTCTACTTCATTACTGACATCTACTTGTCAGATTCTGTTTATCTTCACAGAAAGCAGAAGAGTAAAGATTAAAATTTATTCCCATACTTGTAATTCAACTGATGTGACACAACCTGTCAATCAATCCAGTAGACAAATCAACAATCTCAATTTGGCCAGAAGGGAAACGCCCCTCACATGTAGGAGCTGCACCCCTTTGTCCTCCTGACAACAATGTTGATATTTTGCATTAAACGCTTTGCGGTCACAGGGATCTTATAAAAACACATTTAATGGTTAAACGTCAGTGAGGAACATGCAATTCAGACGCTCGTTACCCTGAGCGTTCAGAGCAGGGGTGCCCAATATGTCTGTCTCAAAGCTGGTTTGTGTAGATCCAATAAGAAAAAAGTAGACTATGAAATCTGTTACTTGATTTTTGTTCAGGGCAGCCAGTCTGGCCCCGTTCACGCAGCCTTGCTGCTGCCGCTCAGCTGTTCATTTACACATACAGCCCTCATTCTCTCTCATAGCTCCAGGTCTCAGTGGAGATTTTGGGGGAACCCCCCCCCCCCCCCATGGAGGTGTGAAGTCGCACATGTGCACTATAGGCACCTTCAGTCCAAAGTTTTTCTGCACTAACAAAAGTTATGATGAATAACATGTAGGAGCAAAACTAATAAAATCCAGTTACAAAGAGATGTTAGTGTATTCACCAGTTTGGATGTAACTGTGATCATGCACGATGAGGGTTGCCAGATAACATTTGAAATGTCTTATTCACCACCTGTTCAACAAATGCACCTCTTTTTAGAATATCTTTACTCAGCACATATGACAGTTTAGGTCAAAATACTATAATTTTAAAGCCACAGTGCTATTACAGTTCATAAGTTTCCCTCTGCTCACATATGACCACACATCTACCCATCCAGGCTGTCACATTGTAACGTTTGCAGACAATACAGTGGTGGTCCAGCTACAGGCAGGAGGTGGAACACCTGGAGAGCTGGTGCAAAGAGAACAACCTTCACAACAAGACAAAGGAGTTGATCATGTATTTCTGAAAGAGCAAACACATCTACCCCCCACCCCCTGCACATAGGAGGATCTGTGGTGGAAGAGGTTTCCAATTACAAGTACCTGTACCTGGGTGTGCACCTGAATGACAACCTCGGCTGGGGCAACACCACCACCAGCCTGATCAAGAGAAGGAGAATGAAGGGAAGTCTGAGATTGTCACCATTGTATGTTCCCATAGAATGGCTAAATTAGTTACCTGCATTTAACCCATCACACCTGAGACGGACTCAGGTGGAGCAAGAAAGCACTTCAGCAGCTCTACTTAGGCGGCTGAGACGAGCTGGTCTGAGAAGCTCGGTCCTCACCTCCTTCTACAGGTGTGCAGTGGAGAGCATCCTGTGCTCCAGCATCAACGTGTGGCATGGA
>JARVGV010001153.1:36589684-36601711 GCA_031762435.1 Hypsolebias longignatus | reverse complement strand
CATCCATCCATCCATCCATCCATCCATCCATCCATCCATCCATCCATCCATTATCTTTACCTGCTTCTTCCTTTTTGTGTCGCGGGGGTCACTGGTGTCCATGTCCAGCAATCACTGTGCGAGAGGTGGAGGACACCCTGGACATGTCTCCAGTCCATCACAGGGACACATAGAGACAAATGAGACAACCATTCATTCCTTCACTCACACCTAGAGACAATTTAGACTTACCAATCAGACTAACATGCATGTTTTTGGTCTGTGGAAGGAAACTGGAGTACCTAGAGAAAACCCACACATGCACGGAGGGAACATGCAAACTCCACCAAGAAAGGCTCTTGGACTGGGATTTGAACCGGGGTAACTTGCTTGCTGAGAGGCAGCGGCTCTCCTAGTTGTGCCACCATGCTGCTATAATATTATAATAACTATAAAAATCTGCTGACTCTTGTTAATAAACAAGAAGTCTTATATCTTTCTTTCTTTGAAACATGTTTTTGCAACTATCATGTCAAACTAATTTGCTTACAAAAACAGTTATAGCTTGATTAAAAAAAGTCTTTTTTTTCGGGTTCGGGCCTCTAATTACAGGTAATTGGTCGGTTTTGGGTCAGTCTCTGAAAAAATTATAAGGGTTTGGGCCGGGTCGGATGTTTAGGCCCGAATGCAACTCTCCAATATGCTACCATGCTACTATGCTGCAATGCTACCACAATACCACAGTGCCACTACCAGGCTGCCACTTAAGAAATAATAGTAGCAACAAAACAGTTCATAAATGCATTCACTGTGTAAACTTAAGATAACATCCCAATGCCTATCATTCTATTACACACATAACTGCATCCTTCAAATGTACCTGAAGACCAGAAGCCCTGGAAAGACCATTTGCATTCTGGGTGACACATGTTGTGGCATTGACATCCAGGTCTTAACACCTCATAATATCTTCTGTGATTTTTCAGAATCAAAGGTCTACCTGAAGGATTGTTTTCACAGTCAGCTGTCTCCACCAGCAGCAGCATAGGGACAATGATCACGTTATTCCAATCCTGAACCTGTAGGAAAGGGATAATTTGTCTTTTAAATAATTTTCTTTGATTGCTTTAGCCAACAGTTTTCCAGTTAAATCCCACCAAGAGTTTATAAAACCCTTATCAAAACATTGTTTAGATTCATGACAGTCCTATAACACTAGGTTAATGTAAAAAAAAACCCCCAAAAAGACATAAAAAGGGGTTTTACCCTGTAAAAAGACAACTGTACGCTCAAGTGAGGATTAAATTTTGATTTTAGTTTGTTTAAATGTCGTCAGGTTTTCCTTTGTCTCAGCCTGAGTTGGTAGTGCAGCACAGGCATTTCAGCAGTGCCACATTTAAGTGGACTGAGGATGAAGTTACTGCTGTGGACTTTTGAACAGCAGCCTGGGTGGGCAGAGAGGAGTGAAGTTTGTAAATGGGCAGTCAGTGCGAATACACTCCATCAATGGAGGAGAGGTGCACTTGAGCAAGAATGCAGACTGTATTTGTCTCTGTTTAGCTTGTCAAAACCAGGCTTTTGTCTCACTTTGCACAAGGTTTTCTGGACTTGAGATAGTCGGTGAAGAATTTTCCACGAGAATATTGGTGAAATAATCAACCAGATTATTTGGTAACTAAAGAATTCTTTTGGACACTTTTACATGCTTTATTTTCCCTCAACAAATAACGTTCCTTTCATGTGTGCATGGACTGAAAAATGTGTGTGTACAAGCCTCTTGGTGTGTATCAGCATGTTTGTGTGCATATGACCTGCATTATTCTGCTTTACTTTGGTTACAACGTTCACTACATTTTTATTTTTTTTTCACTCAGAAGCTGAAGCCTCGAGGCAGACAGCAGGCAGGGGTTCCATACTTGGTTTCCTGTAAAAAATACCACCGCGCTCCACATCCTAATTAATGTGAAGCGCATGCCCAAGATCCCTATAAAATCATACAAGACTATAGCAATTTCCTGGTAGCTTGCTCACTACATGTGCTACTCAGTAGAAGAGTTTCCTTCCCTGCAAACCCCATGAAAATTTATACATTACCACCACCGCCGCCATGATCATTCCTTTTCTTTTCTTGTATTTCCCCTCAGTGTCATTTGTACTTTATAACGTGATACAGAGATTAGACTTCCTGTCCTTTTTACTTTGATATAAAACATGAAGATCTCATGAAAAGGGACTGTCAGGGAAACATGAGAAACAGATGGCGTCTGCCGGTTGAATGACGAACTGCTTTAAATCATTTGGCTTGGAAAAGAGAGCACCATTATTTGTGTGTTTCTTTGTTTCTGTGTGTGTGAGTGAAATTGTGTTGGAGATTCGGTGCTGAGATTTTTGGGGTCCAAGGAAAGAGAGGTAATGAAAATTAGAAAGAAAAGGGGGACTGATTGCATGCACGACTGCGCCACAACACTCAGAAGCAGTAACAAAGCTCTGTGTCTGAAGTGTAACAGACCCCGTTAAACATTTATTCACACACCTTCACACAAACACAGACATGAGCACATACACAAAGTATGCATGCTTTCTCCAGAGCATTCTTTGTAGGTGTCTGAACTGTGGTTGCATGTGTTGGTTTTTGTCTAACCCCGAGCCTGCTCTTAATACATCCACCTGTGACTTTTGCACCAAAACATTCATATGAATTGGACTTCAATCTATTGAATGAGTTGTAGCACAATAATTAAACTCAGAAGAAAAGAGTCAAGACAAACACAAAGAGATAAACACTCACTCATAGATCTTTGAAAGATTTGAGATACATTCAATGAAGTGTCTTTAAAATCTAACACTATTGTTTGTTGACTACAGTTTTACTCAAATTTAAAAAAATTGCCTACTTTATTTATTTTGTATTTTACGTTTTTGAACCCTTTTGTGTTAGTCTGCATGTCTAATTCTTACAAAGCTGACAGTATCTCTTCCTCTTACCTCATAGGATAATGAACTTTACAGAGTCTAAAAGCAACACCCGTGAAATATAAAACAAACTTTATGTGTAAACTACAAGAGAAAAGCTCATAAACCACTCATCAGTATATGTTGGATTTTAGAATGATTATTTTTTTCCTCTTTAACTAGATGTGGAAGTTCTGAATCTGTCAGCCACTAAATTGGCCACATTAAAGCCCAGCCTGTCTTGTTTATTTTTATTGTCTCTCGTGTGAAAAATTAGTTAAATTTGTCACCCACGTAGTGACATTCCGGGTGGTATGCTGTAAATGTGTTCCCTTGTACTTTTAACAGCACTTATTGACTTTCTATGAGAAAACAGCTATGTTCAGTCTTAGCCTACTGTTCAAAATACAGTGTACTTCATTTATCATTAATAAAGCCTTATATTAAGGCCTTTCCATAGTTTCCTTTTCCCTGTGTGGGTTTACTTCATGTACTGCAGTTTGCTTTCACATTCAGAAAACATGCATGTTAGTTTGAATGGTGATTATAATATTGGGATTTGATGTGAGTTAGTACATGTGAGGATGTAACTCTATGTGTCCTTGTGATGGACTGGATACCTGTTGCGGTTGAACCCCAATGGACTCCCATTGGCTGCAGGGGATTGGAACCAGGGCCCCGCAAACCTTCAGAAAAAGAAAAACGTTCATAATATATTGGATAAATAGATGCAATGTTAAGCAACATAGGAAAATGGCTCTTTATTTGTTGCTGTAGTTTTTTTAACACTCTCCTTTTACCTCGTGTTCTGTCTACATCTAATATTAAATTAAATTAAATCAATTACAGAGAGAGATGCACGATATTGGATTTTTGACCAATATCCGATATGCCAATATGTTTAAACTTATTTGGCCGATAACCGATACCAATTCCAATATTTCCCCCCTAGACCTACTTACAGAGACTACATAGCTTTCTCTGCTGTGGAATTAAAATACTGTACTACATTCTTCTGCATGGGCTTTGTCAATTTGGCCTGTTACCAAAAGCAGATGCCAAAAAGGGGACTGAAATGATGTAACACTTCAACTTGGATTATGTTCAATGTCAAATGTATTCACGTTATTTGCTCTAACACAATGACAGCAGTCAAACAGTCATACAAAAACAGTGCCTTTTATATTGGTGAATATTTATGAAATGGCCAATGTCCGATATTTAACTTCATCGCTAATATCGACTGATACCGATACTATGCCAATATCGTGCATTCCTAAAATCAAGATATTCTATGATCAAATAGTTTTCATGAGTAACTGGTACCAGGAACAGGGTTCCTGTTTAGACTGAGCTCTTTTGGATCAGTATATGACTTGCAGAGAAATCTTCCACATTCTGTCATAATTGCATTGCATGATTAATGGTTAAATTAAATGTTAATGCTTCAAGCTACTTGTGCTTTTTGTGTATCTTATATGTAGCTATATGTTGAAACTTCTGGTTAGCAAGTTTATTGTTAGTTTGTTATGATCAATTAACACTGAACTGATTTAGCACAAAATATTTAAAAGACTTTGTACAGTAATGCCAAATTTACACTCTTATATACTGAATTTCACTGTAAATTATTGCCATCTATCTCTCTGCGACATGAAAACAGCTACTGTAATAACTATTTGAAGTTATTAGTATCTTTGAATTATTATGTTTTGCCTGTCATCTTTGCCTTAATGTTGGCTGACAAGGCAGAAATGCCTCACTAAATGCCTCTGGTAATGCCGTGAAATTCACTACCTCCCCCATTACAACTGTCTTGTTTGTTTGTCAGAGGTTAGCTCACCCTGGGCTACATTTCCACTTGGGTGGAACTATCTTCCCATTGGAGTCATGTCAGTTGATAACAGGGAACAGGTACAAGTGGGTGGAGTGAAGACTGATAACGGAAAATTATTGACTGAGGAAAAGAGGCTGGAAATTGCGTTCAGAAAATAAACTGAATACAAAAAGAACACAGAAACTATCCATCCATCATCTTTACCCGCTTCTTCCTTTTCGGGTTGCGGGGGTCACTGGTGCTCATGTCCACCCATCACTGTGCGAGAGGCGGGAGACACCCTGGACAGGTCATAAGTCCATCACAGACACAGAAAAAAATCACAAAAAATCAATTAAAAAACAATGACAGAAAACCAAACACAGGTCATCATGACACACATGCTGCAGAGAAGCTCTAATATGCAACAAAGAAGCAATTTATGAACAACATCCATAAACACCGCCATCTTCTCTGGGCCAAAGTTCATTTGAAATTAACTAAGGCAAAGTGGAAACTGAAATAAAAACTATCAATGTCACGTCCTCTTTACTAATGCGTGTGACTCTTTGACCTGTTATCAGCACTCAGTTCAAAAACCTGCCTCTTTGCTGGTGTGATGTTGAATTTAGTCCCTCTGGCAGGGCAGCTTACACTGGAAAGGCGTCATCAATGCAAACGTTTATTTAGGTTTTAGAACAAAACATACTTCCATTCAGATGATGTCTTTAAGGGAATAATTTGCATATTTCATCAAAACATACTAAACCGTGTACTGCATCCATGATAACAGCACTACTAGAAGAATCCAGGTGTTGGACTGGCCTACCTGCAGTCCAGACCTCTCAGTAATTGAAAACATTGAATGCATTGTGAAATGAAAAATCGCAAAAAGACAACCCAGAACTGCTGAACAGCAATAAATGCCCACAAAAAATTTCTATACCATGCAAAGTAAAATAGAGTTGTAAAGCTATAGTGACATGTTTGTTAGGGGTGATGGTTTAATTTTATTTGCCCACTGACCCATTGATACAAGTGTTGCACAAAACTCCAGTAAAGATCCAGCTCTAAATTTAAAACAATAAGACTTGAAACTGATTGCCTGGATGTTTTTACATTCCTCATCAGGAGTCGGCGGTGATATTCGCACATGGCTTTTGCTTTCATGCCGACCCGGAATGAATCATCCCTGCTCCCTGAAGTCCTTTACACAGTCCAGGTCCCACTTCAAGGAATGCATGTGAGTCACTGCCGCTCATCTGACGACTTTCTGCGGCTCGCCTGCAGCTTCTTTGCCTGATCACTCCCCAGAGACCCATTCAATCAAATCCCCATATATTCTGTAATTACCTTTAACTGATGACTTTATGCAATAGCTGTGTTTTACTGTCTCCTTTAAATGCCATTTGTCATCCTCCAGGTTTAGAGGTTTGGAGACCCCTCCCCACTGCTGAGCCAGTCTAGTCCGACTGAGCCTGTTCTGAGCTGTGACCCTGCTAACCCCCCCTTCACCTCCAACCCCAACACCACCCACCAACCCTGCTCTTTTCTCTCTCTCGGGGTGTCTTATGACCGACTGAGACAGTTTTATTATCCAAGTGGGCAGGAAAAGGGGAGGGGGAGCCGTCGCAGGATCTCAGCTAAAAATGTCTTGCAGCCCATGGAACAAGAAGATTTTCACAGAGATTGATGACAAAGCTGAGAGAGTTGATAAGAAATAAGCTGCTCGGTGGGAGTAAGGAACCGGGCCAGGAGACACGAGGAAACAGTGGCTGAATGAGAGGAAGAGCTGGAGATGCACCTCATAAAACACACCTCCAGAGGTGACATTGTTTTTGACAAGTTGGTCTGCAGCAGCATTTCTCATAAACTAATGAATGAATTTTAATGAAATTCACAAGTATTGAATAAAATAAACATTTACAACTGACTAACTTTTAAAGTAAATCCAATTCAAAATGGCTACCACAGCTAACCAAACTTTGTCAATGCAAAAGTGGGTACATTTTAGTCTAATTCACACTTATTGAGCCAAAGCTTGGCATGGTTAGAAGCTAAAAGTCTTTTAGCAGCATTGTCCTGTTAGCAGCAGGGTACTGTTAACTATGTGTTTCTGTTAATGGTCCTGTCAGTAGCATAGTACTGTTAGCAGTGTGGTCTTGTCAGATGCATGATTGTGGTGTCAGGACCGGCCCGGCCGAGTCAGTCTAAGACCTCTCCGAGCGGATCCAGTGGGCCAGCTGGATGTCATTGGGCATGCTGGTGAGCCAATCCAGTTGTCCTTATTGAGCTGGGTCTGTCCACCTCACAGACGATGTGGGTCATGCCAGCCTTGTAGCCTGAAGAAGTCTTTTGGATAAAAGAGGCAACGATTCAACAAAGAACTCAACCAAAGGACCTGACTCACCTGGATTACTGAGTATGCATCAGGACATCACATAACATTGTTTTCAAGGTTCAAGGTTCTTTATTGTCATTCGCATCGCATATGGTACATGTGGTGGAACGAAATTTTGTACACAGGGTCCCAGTTACATTCAACAATAGCAAAAATATAAAGTGTAAAAGGAAACAGCAAATAAGGATCTAAGATATAAACTAAGACATGCCGGCATGCTGAATGAACACCATATGGCACATTAAATGATCTGGTTTGAACAAAACTGCAAAACTTCAGCTGTTTTCAACAACAACAAAAATGATCCTGGCTAAATGTAAAACTCTGGTAGGAAAGGTGGCAGGCAATTTGCATTCTTTCAATGAATACTTAGATTTTAGTTGCAACTGTAATGATTAGATCACTATTTCCTGTGATTAAGTATCTTTCATGATATTTATCACTTCTCAAAAACTTACATCTGCAGCTACAATTACCCAAATTCTGCAGGAGACACCAGAGAATTGACAGCAAAATGAAGAAAAGAGGATAATATTCACTGTGAATGGTATTTCCATACGAGAAAACTTGCTAAAGGCATGCTGCAGATTATTGGAGCTAAAAAGTATCTACTTCTGCCAAGACAGCTGCTGTTTTTACCAGTTTGTCCCCACATGTTGCAGTGATCGATGTGGGTCTTAACGTTCCTTTCTTTACAGGTGCTATTTGGAAGAATAACACACTGAAAGCATTCAGCCAAACCTCAGCTGTGCAGTCAAAGGTTAGATGTTCCAGAGGCCTTTAATCAAGAAATGTTCTCAATTTCCTCCCTCTGTCTTCCTCTTCTTGACCTCTGGTCCTCCAAGTAAAACTAGACGTGTACTGTAACACCCAAGACAAAGCATCTCTTTAATCTTTGGCTCCTCATTAGAATTACAAATACGTGTGCAGCTGACGAAAGGTGCGAGGCTGTTTGCACGTGTGTCGAAGTGTGTGCACGCACACGTGTGTAGGCGTGCATCTCCGTTTGACCAGGGCGAGGGAGGAATACTTGAATAACGGCCCAATAAATATCAGAAGCTGGTTTATTGGTTTTGAAGCATTTTTGCCGTTTTTTGGGAAACACAAAACCGTGAAAGGTTCCTGGCAAAGTGGCAGGGTGGTGCTCCTTTCTGGGTCATGGAGAAAGGAGAGGAAATCTACTCTGACACTAACAGGCGGCCATAGGAAGTGTTTTTGGATGAAATTAGCATGGCATAAGAGGCTGGTTTGTCTGAGTCAGCGAAGAGGGCACAAGTGAGAGGAAAGCTGGAGTTGAGGGCCCCAGATGTTTCAACGAAGATGATCCCAGAGTATATGTTCACAGTGAAGGTGTTGATGCAGCTCTGTATGGAGTTCAACGATACCCTGAGATGCTGCCGGCGTCACCAGTCACCAATAACAGAGCTGCGGGATGATTCATGGGATAGACGGATGCCGAGACTACAGAATGAAGGGGAAACACTGAGAAGGTTGGGGTGTGGGTGTGGTGACGCCTGTTGTTACCATAGTCTCTTTAAAACTTCTGGGCCCTGGCAGAAAGTGGGTGTTAATCCAGAGGATGATGTGCGAGGTGCAGAATACTTACTGGCAACAGCCAACGCTGTGAGAGCAGGATTGCTGAGCACTGGAACATTAAAGGGATCATTCAGATCTTTGGAAGTTGATTTCATTTGAATGTTTATGAACCAAATATATCTTACGTGTCACAGAAAGCTCTTTGCTAATGGTTAGTCAGAGCAAGGCCCTGACTAACTGAGTTCTCTGATTTAAAACAGCTTTAAACTCACAGTTTCAAAGCAGTTCATGAATCTTTTTACATTTCTATCATCACACAAGTACTGTACATGGAATTTAATGGCTCTGGTACAAAATGTAGTAGCAGCAGCTTGATGTAGCACTTCTGGTGCAGCCTGAGCCACCTCCAGCAGGAATTTCACTTTTTTTAAATTTTTTTTATTATTATTTTTTTATTTTTTATTTTTTATTTTATTTTATATTTTTTGCCAGAGGCAACAATAATGCAAACATTTATGGACAGGTAAAAATATGAAATTGCAATATACCCATCTGCTATGAAGTCTTTATGATCAGAAATGTTTTATGACAACAATCTTCTTTTGTCTTGCCTTCTTGAACTATCTCAGCATACTGGTTTGGTCAGAATAAAACTTTTTCTTTTCACCAAGACTTTTCAAAAACTCATCTACAGCAGGTAAAATATTAATTGACTAAATTATGCACACGCACGTGCACACACACACACGCACACACACACACACATATATACAGTATACAGTAAATATATATCTCACAGAAAATTTTGAATAACAGAGATGCCATTTCCTGCATTTTGCTGTATTTTAATGGGTTGTTATACATCAACATTTACTTCATTTGTAGACAGTAAAATTACTATTTTGGAGAAGAACAACAGGTTGTGTGTGAATAGAGCAGCTCTGATTCTGTCAGGTGTCCTAAACCCTCCTCCTCCCTCCCCTTACTTCACGGTTTTGAGCTGAACTCTTCTCAGCTGAATTCAGTGTTGCTCCTGCTCCAGTCTCAAGACACCGTTTGAAGCACCTGAGGCTTCAATTCTCAGATGTCGGACAATCCATCCATCTATTTTGTATTAAAATAAATTGGACTGTGTATTTGACATTTACATCGCTGTTGTTATTTTGACAAATTAACGCCGTTGTTTTGAGACATGACTTATAATGTGAATAACACATCAAACATTTATCTCTTTGTATTTTTTATAGTAAGCTTTTTATTTATTATGTCTGCAATGTAGCAGGAGTTCAGACACCTGCTGATGTTGTGTGCACAATGTGTAGAACTGTCTGGAGATGCTGTGCATAACCTGCACTTTCCACAGGGCATTTACAGTATTTATTCTGTTGAATAAATGATCGTTTCTATTTTGGGGGTCTGAGAGGAGAGGAGAAGGGATGTTTTTCAGTGCACAACCCCACTGAGTAGGGACAATATTTGGAGCAGACGAGGAGGAGAAGGAGAGAAGGACTCTGCATAGAACCTCCGTGTGTAAGTGTGACCATCTGGAGCACGTGAGCAGCTGGTTCACCGCTTGTGCTGCGGCTGGAACATCCTCGCCACAGACTGGGTCTGCCAGGCAAAAGGCAATGTCTCCTCTCAGTGTATTTTTTTAAATAAATAATCAAAATAAAAATGTGCGATGACTTTAGACTTTTAGGGGCGGAGTTGCCAGATCCGAGTAAAGAGTTGCCGGAATACAACGGGTCAGAATGAGAGAGTTCCCAGATCTTGTTCTTGCAGGATCCAGCTCAAATTAACCACTGCATCAATGTAAAG
Organism: Hypsolebias longignatus; assembly: GCA_031762435.1. Lineage (NCBI taxonomy): Eukaryota > Metazoa > Chordata > Actinopteri > Cyprinodontiformes > Rivulidae > Hypsolebias > Hypsolebias longignatus. Next base: position 36,591,209 of record JARVGV010001153.1, on the reverse strand, counting down.
AAGACAAAAGAGATGGTCGTGGATTTCAGAAGGAACAAACACACCTACCAAAGCCAACCTGGCACTATACATCTGTAGCCAAATGACCAAGAGATTTGTACTAGATTAAAGTACGTTGAGCAGTTTACTACTTTGTCTAATCAGAGCTCTGCTGCTTGTGTCCAGAGTTAATCCTACTTACAGTAATTGCCTTAAATTATATATTCTAGAATTTTTCCGCATAAATGTGTAAATATTTAGCCCTATATAACGTGCACCTCCAATATCAGAATCAGAATCAGCTTTATTGTCATTGCACCAACGCACAGTGAAATTACATTTCATTATAGCCCGTCCAAGTAAACCAAACAAACAGACATGGGGAGATGAAGGTGTCTGATGCTGCGGCCTCGTGGGAAGTGCTGCCCTTTTTGTTTAGATAAGGACGAGAGAAAACATAACGAAAGAGGTGTAAAAAAAAAAACATATCTCACATTGTGTCCTAGATGGGACACACTGTAAAAGTAAAAAACAAACAAACAAACAAACAAACAAAAGAAAAAGACTGCACAGAAATAGCAAAATATTAATGACATCATAATACATATGCATGAGGAAGGCCCACGAAGGCTTTGAGTTTGTCCATGGACACTGCCAGACAGTCCCCAGAGTCCTGATAAGTGATGGTGCAGTGTCTATCCGCTGGCTCAACTCTGACACAGGTCCACAGATGTCCTCGGGAAGGGAGCGTGTAGGGTATGGGGGATCAGAGCTTCTTGTTCACATAACATCCAGGAGAGTGTGAGACAGTTGCTCAATTCAAGGACGACATAGATTCAGATAAGAACAGTTATTTTTGGTCAGGCCGACTGCTTGATTTCTGTCTGCATTATAGTTCTATTGGTAAGTCTCAGTGGTGACTCCAAACAACCAAATTATGTGGTCAGTACCGCCAGGCCGAACTTGTAGCTTTTCCAAGGTTGATTCCATCCTGCCAGTGAGTTTCAAGAGCTGCCAGTGGCCTGCGGTTCTCACAAACTGTGTCCAGTTTACAGCTCAGCTCACACAGCATTTGAGTCTGAGTGCTCACAGCATGGCCCATTCCTTCACACAAGACAGGCAGCCTTACAATGGCTAGAACAGCTGCTAATGTTTTTCACATTTGTTGATATGCCAGGTAACCACCAACCCCCAAAAGTAGAAATCCTGTTATCGTAAATCCAATTATGTACACATCTTCTACGTCCTCAACCGACAATATAGACAGAGACGCAATCTTCCATTGCCCCCAGGAATCCATTGTGTATCCAATCCAATCCAACTTTATTTATAAAGCACTTAAAAAACCTGTACAGGACTGAAGTGATGTACAGACAAGCTAAAAAGCACAAAAGGAATAAAATACAAGAAAGAAAAAAAAAAAGGCATAAACAAATAAAAATTTAAATGGTAAAAGGAGACTCGAGTGAGTTGACGGTATGCCGGCTAAATTCAACAGCCATTTCGGGATGCGCCCATTTCGGGATGCGCTGGCTTGTCCGGCAAG
>JARVGV010001153.1:35928093-35939501 GCA_031762435.1 Hypsolebias longignatus | reverse complement strand
AGTGAGGACAGAGGATGCAGAGGACAGAGTGAGGTGGAGGAGGATGACTCGCTGTGGCGACCCCTGAAGAGGGAAAAACTGAAGAAGAAGATGAACAGCACAGTTCTTTAACTGACATCCATGTTTTCCAAATTAGATAATCACCTGACCTGCCTGAGTTCTTGACAGTTGCATCATCTCCCTGAGAGCATTGCTCCGAACAGGTTAGAACCAATGAAGATACTTTATCATAGCTGCTCTAGTAACACCAGCATTGATAGACTGGATGCTTCCCTCTCTGTCTCATGGGTTAAAGGAAGGAAAGTATAAGTGAAGAGAGAGATAACACTGCAGCACCCGTCTCTTTAATATTGATGCCTTCAAGGGATTCCCTACAGAGATCTCCCAGCCACCCCGTCATCAAATTCACTGGTTTGTAAAAAGATGTGTGTGACAAGTTTGGGTCAACCTTTTTTTCTCTGTCCGCTCACTTATAGTATCTGTGACTTGTGTCCACAACAAAACTTCAGTAATATCAAAGTATGTGTAAACAAACTAAAGTGTTAAATACTTCTAATGCAATTGTTAAAATGGATTCGGGAGGATTTACAGTCCAGTAAAACACATCATTACAACCCATTCTAATTTCAGATCTAACAGTTTCAGACGAATCGAAGCAGACATGACACATTTGTTGCTGTTCTTGTGACATTTGTAGTTAAAAGGTAATTCGTTTTAGATGCAAGAGGAGGTCAAGTCAGCTTTGAAGAAAACATTTTTTTTCCAAGTACTGATGCAATTTTTTACATTTTTTATGTTTCTTTGTGAATAGTCTAAGGCTAAAACAATATCACAGAACCAAAACCCTCTTATTATTTGTAATTTAAACTATTGTTTAAGTTGATTTTTGGGGGCAAAGTGAGGACATTAACTCTGTTACACCCCTTTATTTTGTGTGGATTAAAAGTACAATAATAATAATAATAAAATGCAAGTTAATATGGTGGTTTCTTGATGACAAATTAACTTCATTTCAAAAGCTTGATCACAGAGCAGCTATAGATCCACTCTGTGTTCTAACTGAGCTTGAAAATGCCACCTTGGCAGTTGCCCACACTTTTGATGATTTAATGTTGAAATGAAGACACTTCTGAATTGAAGATAACCAAATTTAGACCGTGGTTAAAGGCTTTTTGTTTTAATCAGTGGTGTGGTTCAATCTGGGGTTGTAGTCCAGATGTTTTCTCCCATAAGGAGAATTCCAGTGCTGGTGTCAAAGTAAAGCCACCACCAGACTTTACAGAAAGTAAATTAAGAATGGTTCAAGATGCTAACAATAACGCTGACTATTAAAAGACATAGAAAGACAAAAATAAAAGACAAGTTCAAAATCCAAACAACAAGGCTGAAAGACTGTGACTCACCCAGTAAAGTGAGAACCCCTGCAAACATTTTGAGACGTTTCACAAATTCCCTCACAAATGCCGTCTGCCAACAAGTCGCCAATAATGTCAGACCCATGAAATGCCAACTCCAGCACTGGAAACATGATGTTTTTATGTTGCGTTCCCCTCCACCAACAGAAGAACAGAGGTTTTACAGAATGAAGTTACGAAACAGTAAAAATTTATAGCTTAGCAAATTTTGGAACTGATAACCCAAACACACTAAAGACCCAGCTTTCCAGAAAAGGGAAGGCCAATTTTTAAAATCCTTCTATGAATGTATTGCTGAACCCACAAAGACTCTCATAACTATGCTGACCTCATGGAAAGAGAGAAAGAGAGGAAAGAGGGAGCAGGATACAAGAGAAGAAACATCTAGTCATTATGTCGGTCATTAGATCACTTCACGTGCCTGTGCTTGAGAGAACTAGCAGACCTTTGTGGAAGTATCGATCCCCCGTGTGTAACCAGAGAAACTCTTGCTGCTGTAGCGCTCGACCGAGGCCAAGCCGTCCATCTCATCGCTCATCTGACGACGAGCATCCAGCCAGCTCTGATTCTCTTTCTCATAACTTGTCTGTGCAGTTTGTGTTTGTATTGTAACAGTGATAACTACTTGTACTCCAGCTGCCCGCTCCAATCCCACCACTATCAATTTGAAACTTTAAGAGTTCTGCTGCACGTTCTGCGGCCGGACCGTAAAAATCAGAAAACCCACCTCGACTTAGCGCACCACATCATCACTCCTCTGTAATGGGACGTCTAAAGACCTGCAAAGACCTTGCCTGTAGTTAAAGCTTTTTGACATTACAGGGAAGTGGGCAGTTTGTGTACATGCATACCTACAGTCTGGTGCAGGGCACCGTAATCAACACAAACTGGACCCGAGCAGGATTTGGCTGGCTGGTTGGAACTTCTGTACGGTTGTGTCTGGTTCTGCAGCGTACGGGGGACCTCTCAGTCCTTACTACATCCACGCCATCTGCTCCTGTTTCTGTTCTTGTAAAACAATGCACAAAGCGGTAGCGACTGCCTCAACTTTGCTCTGGAGGAAGCAGAACTGCTGGGCCTGTGGTGCACACACAACACGGAGCAGCTCCTGTCTCTGGCAGCCCTTGCACACGAGCCCACAGTTAATGCTCCTGCATGCATTTGACCATGTGGTGCACAATGTTTCTGTTTATTCTAACTTCGCCAAGAGGTTTTAGGCTCTGGCGAAAGATGCCACTCTCTTCTGAGCATTTTAATTACACACAGCATGATCACATCTGAGGGTGGCCTGTGTTTGGCTCGGAAATTTGACACTCAAACACATTTCTGGATTTCCTTTTGTCAGATGATGGCTTCTAACGACAGGCCTGTTTTTTTTTTTTTTTTTTTCTAAAACAGACACACGCTTTCAACATGATTCTAATTGATGGAGTGTGTTCTTCTTGTGTCAGCAGAACAGCTTCCAACGCAGCTTGTCCGTGCTTTTCCCTGAACAGGGAAAGCACTTCTGACTCTAACCAAAACACGTGGTTGTTATCGCTTTGTCTGCAACTATCTTACACAAAGCTCTAAAAGAGACACCAACTCTGAACTCCAAACCTGAGCTAATAGGTTTTTTGATTTAACATTTTTACGTCTCAACTGTGCTTTTCGTGAACTGAATGAGAATGTTTGGATGACACATCTCGCCCTGACTTCTGCCACCATGGAATGGCAGGTGGTGATTAATGGTGATCTCTGGCCCAGCTAATATCACAGACAATCCGGATCAGTTCTTCCCACCAGCGGGAGTGGAGTGGAAAGTGTTTTCCCAGGACAGAAGGGGAGCACTAATTGGCAGCCACCCTGTCACAGTGAATATTTGCACCCCTTGCTGCAACCTATTGTGACGGATGGAGCCATGGTCTAATCTTCACTTAATAAGGCTTCTCCATAGGGGACGACACAGTAGCTGGTAGGAAGGCCTCAGAAGCACTCGGCCTCCCTCGGCCTGCACTGACGGCCCAGATTTGGGCACAAGGCTAGGGTTGGTGTCTAACTGGGCAGTGTTTGCTTTCCGTCACCACCCACCTTGCCAACCTGCGTCATTTATTAAATTATTACAAGTACCTGCATTTCTTGAAAGACTGCATATCATCTACTGCCATGCATACCAGAGTTTTAAAATGTTCCATTGTTTATGAGATAAGAGTTAAACTAATTTTGTTAACAGATTTGAAATTAACTTTTTGATTTGTGCCATATTGAAAAATATTGCGGAAAAAGGAAAAAAAAAATGTGAATGACTCCAAATTATCAATGTACAGAATTTGAGGTCAGTATCTGTAAAATGAACTGAGTTATATTTTTTTGTGTTAGCAACAACTGATTAGCTGTTGCAGCCACTTTGACCGGGGCTAACTTCAAAAGGATTGAGCTGTAGATGTTTACCCAGGGATTCATTTCTGAGCATTTCAATGGGATGGACCCAGTGGTTCTTGAAACATTTTGCTAACAGAAAGACAGACTCCAACAGTTCATATGCTTTACACAAAGACCTTGCTGAATGTGCAGTGCTTAGACTGTGTGTTTGAAAGGACTCTCAGCTAATACCACACCTTATATTATCTGTAAAATCAACTGAATCCCAACCAAGTTATGTTTTCTAATGTCAGCTGGTTCTAGCAGCCATCTTAAATTAGATTGATTGTAGGAGTACATAAAATAAATTTTTGAGAGTTTTAATTAAATCCCTCCTGTGGTGCATGAGCTATTTTGCTGATGAACGAACACAGACATTAGTAAAAATGATCACCAGCCTTTTGACCTTTGGCAGCAGGTGGTAAAAATCCTCCTCGGATGTTGTTGTAAAGATAATCATTACTTCCACCACGCAAAGCTAAACAATCTTTGCTTTACTGTCAAATATGATGAAATGTTCCTTAGAAATGTGTCATAACTATCCAAACCTGATTTTATAGGTTCTTATCTTTAATACGATGGTGATAAACCAAACCTTGGGGTTGGGTTTTTGGCTTCTTATGCTTCTTGCAAAAAAAAAAAAAAAAAATTTACCAGTATTCCATGACTTCTCTAACCCCAGTGCATTCCTTATTTTGGCAAGGGGAACGAGGGAGTTTATGATGCCGTGGAAGCCAGGGGGGAACGGGGGTGGGGTTTCTAATTAACTTCCTGCTCAGCGCCCCTGTTCTCTGACCAAAATAAATACGACTGCTGTCATTTTGTCAGTGAACGTCTTCAGAGAGCAATACTTGAAACACCCCGTGATCCTGTTGGCTTTTATATGGAGAATCCATCGTCATACCACAGGCATGAGCCATAAACATGTGGAGGGCTTTCAAAGACCAGAGGGGTGGAGGGAGGTGAGGGAGGAGGGAATAGCAGCACTCGGGGCTTCATACTCCACATTATTGTCATCTGGTCTTTTCCAAGTCGAAAAAAAAAAAGAAGGGGTTAGACTGAATGTTTTTTTTTCACATCAGTTTGTTGAGTGGTAATTTTATTTAAATGCCTTACATACGCTCATGTGTAATTTAAGCACACTACAGCATGTCTGTGGATTTTATTTATTTTTTTTACATTTTTAGCTTTCTAGAAAACAATTTGATGATGAATCTATTTGACCATAATATGTTAATAGTAGAGTTCATCTGCAACCCTCATCTGCATGTGAATATCCATCAGTATAAGGTTTCCGTACCAGAAGAATTTCATGAAAATACACTATCACATACTTTAGATTTTTGTCTGATGAAAAAGGATGTAAGATTAGCATTTGAGATGTTTGTAGTCCTTCCCTGACAGAGGAATGAAGCCATTAGAACCACTATTACAAAGGAAACATCAAGAACAGAGATGCACTAACAAAACAAGTGGCATCGTGTGTAGCAGGAAAGAATACAAGGTTCTTCATTTATCATTCGCACCACATGTGGCACATGAGGTGGAACGAAATTGTGTACACAGGGTCCCAGTTACACCCAACAAAAGTATTTAAATGCAAAAGAAAAACAGTAATAAGGTCTAAGATATGAACTAAGAAAAAAGCTAAACTAAAAATACACTAAGTACCAGTAGTATAAAAACAATAAAAACAATAAGCAATATAAGAAGAATATAAGAAGAATATAACAATATAAGAAGAAGCCTATGTTGAAGTAAAAGAGAAACTTCTACCCTGCACTGGGGAGCATGTGGGCTGGTCTTGGCAATGTCACTGTCTGTGTCATAAAGCAAAAGGTTCAATGAACCTCCCTTTAAGGGCAGATGGAGCTGTTACACCCTGTGATTCTGCTGTTAAAACCTGTTCAAGCCTCTTGAGACTTGAGCGGAGTGAGCATTAAATAGAGTAAATTTTTTATTTATTTAGGCTTTTACAGCCTAAAATTAGTAGGAAATTGTTTAAATAACAGCATTATTTAAAGCGGGGATATTGAGAGATGTATATAAAAAGACAGGTATTCAATTCAGCCTCAAAAGTTCATGGCCCAAAGTTTAAAATCAGTCCTTGTTTTGGATATCCTCACCTTATGGTCAGATAACCAGCGATAGTAGGAGTTGGATGATTGCGACTCTTCCTTCTGTCTGCCAGACCTCCAGTCCATAGCTGTTTCCAGCTCCCCCGCGGGGCCACAGATCCTTTTATCTCCACGTCTACAACTCACCAGACAGATGAGGATGCACATGCACGCAGACATCCACAAAACCAGAATACCGTAAGAAACATGTAATAGACACCGACAAATAGTTAAACAGCCCTCACAGGCAGAAGAAATCACTGCATTATCTACATTTTTTTCCTCAGCCCTGTTTCCACTCTCTTTTCCTGTCTCGCACTCAAATGAAACACTCGTGCTTGTGTATCGTGTATCACTGTGCTTGGCTTGGAGGACAATGTGCGTGCCACTGCGGAGGATGAGTCTGAAACGGGCGCACATCGTTCGAAGTGGCTTTTTGGGCGCTGCAGTTCTTCCTCTCCAGTGGTCTGGCTAGAGGAAAAAAGAAGAAATAATAAAGTAGTGGAGTCAAGCAGGGCATCCTGAAAACATCTGGTGAGCAGTTGCACTGGCGCAGTCATCAGATGCTCCTCTTCATTTACTTCTATTTCCACCTCCTCTCCCTCTAGTTCTCCGTCTCTGATGGGTGTCTTCAAAGAGCATAGCTTTCAACTACATCCAGTCCATCAGAGTGAAGCATTTGACCCACTCATGTTTATGAGTGTGGATCCAGTAGGAAGACAAGCAGACACAACAATCCTGCAAGAACTAGCCTGATGGTCAAGACCAGCTTGTGCTTCTGAGTTCTATATTTGTTGTTGATGTTTTTTCTTGCATCACCACTGACAGATACAAGAGGGGTTAGTTATAAAAGCATCAACTTTACAGTAGTAAGTAGAGAGAGCCAACCAGGAAAGAACCGTAGAGGTCTGTCTTTTGTACATCATAAAAAAAACAGGATAAAAGATGATGTCACATGTTAGCAATGCCCCCCTAAAGAAACAAGACAACCTTAACCTGGTTTCTCCCTGTATGCAACACAACTTTGTTCAAGGGAGGAAAAACTTTAATAGTTAGGCTGTTAGCTAACATAGCCTGTTTAGTATTTTTTTTAATTTATTTTAATATGGATTTTAAGAGTTTGAGAGCTCCAATATGCCAGAAATTCACCACATTGTTCTATTTAAAACCCAAAATGTGAGGTCTCTCTGAGAAAAATCCAATGACATGATTAACTGTCAGTGTCATGAAACTCCAGCCATTTCAAGCACCATATCAAATCCATTCAAACGTAAATGCACCTTCCCACTGAGTGGAACGGTTCAGGAGCATGCTCCTGACTAGACTTCAGATGATTCCTTTGGTTCAGAAGGGGGTTAAGTATCATTTTGATTTGATTCCCGTCTCCTGTCTTCGGTGCGTCTCTGAGACATGTTTCTGGAGTATACAATCTTATCCACAAAGAGGTGAGACCTTCAAATTGCCATTGAAATTGCACTGTAATCACACACAGCTAAAAACAACAAGAAAATGTTTACCATATGCCTCAAAGCTCACAGTTTGTGTTCTGGTGATTTGCAGGGATATTATTGACAAGAGAATGACTTGTGCCTTGATAGAGGAGCTGAGCAGGTGGTGACTCTTATTGCTTCTGTCTGTGATCATATCCATCAGAGCCGATCAGCTGTCTGTCTGCCTGATGTTTGACAAGTGTTTGATGCAGCACAGGCCTTAAAAGAGGATCAAGCCCTGCCCATATTGGCTTTACGTCTGTCTCTGTGCAACAGGATCTCTGTGAACACATCAAACACCCCTCCACTCGTCCTTCTTCCACAGTCATCTAATGTTCTATTTTTATCTAGAATATTTAGCCAGTTAGATCACAACAGGAGACCAAACAAAAGCTACCTTTGAGAGTTATATACAATAAAATACAACTTTATTTATAAAGTATTTTAAAAACAACACCTTTGGCCGAAGTGCTATACATTAACACATAAAAGCAAGCATAAAAACGATAAAATCAATTGACACCATAAAAGCAATGAACTGTTAAAATCATAAAAACAAATAGTAAACACAATTAAAAAAATTAAAACAATAAAACTGATATTTCATTCTGAGTTAAAAGCCAAAGAGAAAAAACAAAACAAAACGTGTTTTCAGAGAAGATTTAAAAACAGGACTAACGTCTGAAGCAACTAATGTAGCTAACGTAATGTAACAATTAATAAAATAAAACATACAAAAATACAATAAAATACAATAAAATGTAATAATTTCTAAATTATGTGAACAAATATAAACAAAAAAACAGATATGAACAGTTGCCTAACCCTTGGAGTTGAGTGTCAGTCATGTATTTAGATAAGTATATGTCCATGGCTTTGCGCTGTCACTTATGCCGTGCAATGGCTGAGGCTATGGCTAACACCAAGCTTAGGCTGAGGCTTGCCATCACAGAGTCCATAGAGTCAACTATTATTTATTTTTATGTGTTAGTGCTGTACACTAAAGCCCCCAGTATAGCTCTGCGTACAGCCGTACGCAGAGCTATACTGGGGGCTTTACACATAAAAGAGATGGGTCCCACCATGGACCCTCTGCAGTTTGCATACTATCCACAGCTCAACGGATGACATCATAGTCACAACACTTCATCGGGATTTTACACACTTGGACAGAAAAAAAACACTTATGTTAAGATGTTCTTTATAGACTTTAGCTCAGCATTCAACACCATCATTCCACATCATCTGATTGGAAAGCTGAGCATACTGGTCCTGACCACCTCCCTCTGCAGATGGATCCTGGACTTCCTGACTAGGAGACCTCAATCTGTCCAGATCAGAAAGAACACTTCCAGCACCACCACACTGACCACTGGAGCTCCCCAGGGCTTTGTGCTTAGCACACTGCTGTTTACTACTCATGACTGTACAGCAATGCACAGCTCAAATTCCATTGTGAAGTTTGCAGATGACATAACTGTGTTGGGACTTATCAGCAATAACAATGAGTCAGTGCACAGAGAGGAGGTGCAACATCTAACGGACTGGTGCAAAGTCAAGAACCTGTCTCTGAATGTTGACAGAACAAAAGAGATGGTCATTGACTTTAGGAAAACACCAAGGAACCATTCCCCACTGAACATCGATGGGTCCTCCATGGAGACTGTCAAGAGCGCCAAATTCCTTGGAGTTCACCTGGCTGAGTATATCACCTGGACCCTTAACTCCAGTGCCATTGCCAAGAAAGTTCAGCAGCATCTCTACTTTTTGACTAGACTAAAGAAAGTTCATCTGCCACATCTCCTCTTCACCACCAAAAGCATCCTGAGCAGTTGCATCACTGTCTGGTTCGGGAAATGCACTGCATCGGATTGCAAAACTCTCCAGCAAATAGTGAAGACAGCTGAAAACATCAATGGGATCTTTCTTCCATCTCTCACGGACATTTTCAACAACTGCTGCAACTGGAAAGCCCTCAGTATTGTGGAGGACCCGTCTCATCCGTCACATGGACTATTTGCTTTCTTGCCATCTGGGAGAAGGTACCGCAGCATTCAGACCAACACAACCAGACTGTATAACAGCTTCATTCCACAAACCATCAGACTCCTCAACTCTGGACTCTGACACACACATTCACGATGGACTCTGACAGACAAGTCAGTCACAAATGCATACATATGAATAGTTTGCATTTTAAATTATTTATAACTTAACATGTGATTCTCTACCTGCCATTGTGTATCTGATCCTCCTTCATGTTCCTCTCAAACCCAGCCGGTCGAAGCAGATGGCCACTTGTCCTGAGCCTGGTAGCTCCTTAGATAACTAATGTTAGTAACTTATTTTATATATATTGTTGTTTTTGTTCAGTGCCCTGAGACAACTTCTGTTGTGATTTGGCGCTGTATAAATAAACTGAATTAAATTGAATTGAATTATATTTGTCCATGAAACCCAATGAATCCAATCAGTTCCCGTAGATAACAAGCATGTCTTAAAGACATACAAATCTGGATTACCCTTAATTTTCTGTTTAAAAAGTGAGAGAAGACAGAGGTTGACGTTTTTGAACCTGAGCATTTTAGGAATACATTTAGCAGTCTTTCACATCCTCTGAATGACATTAATCTGGCCTCCAGTTCTAATGTTAAAAATCTTGGTGTTATTTTTGATCAGGATATGACTTTTAACCCCCACATTAAAAAATGTTACCTGGACCACTTTCCTCCATCTGTGTAATATCATTAAGACAGAAATGTCCAAAATGATTCAGAAAACTGGTCTATTCAATTATCATATCTAAGCTGGATTATTGCAATTGTTTATTATCTGGGTGTTTAAAAATATTTAAGAAGTTTTCAGTTGATCCAAATGCTGCTGCCAGAGTTTTAATGAGAGTTTGCAGGAGAGATCATATTTCTCTAGTGTTAGCGTCTCTCCATTGGCTCCTTTTCTGGGACAGGATCTCATTAGCAAAACAATTCAAAAAAACAAAAAGAGCTTGGCAAGCGTGATTCTCTCATCAACAGCCACTGGACAGGGATTGTAGCATAATCCTGACGGCCCCAACTCTGCTTTGGCATCTAAACCCAATAGACTTAGCAAGGCTTCCCACTTGTTAAGGCCTGGTCCTGTTTTCGGACTGTTGCAGACCATATCTATGAGGGATTGCCTTCTGAATTTCCCAGCAGAAGCAACGGGGCATCAGTTCTTGTGCAGAAATGAGAACTAAAGACCACACACCATGCTAGACAATTTCCTCCCATATCCTTCATTGTTCCCTCACAGACTCACTGAAGCCAGGTGGACTCAGAAATAGAGGATTTGGAAAATAATTGGTTTTGCCATGCACAACAATGCATATGCTCAAAAAAAGTGATGTTGCAACCTTATGCCATATGATGTTTTTCTTTCTTTTTTTTTTTTTTTGTTAGTTCCATATTACTTTCATTACTGCAGTTATGGCTGTCAGACTGTCTGTTCTTACACAGTAAGCGTACATAGGCTGAACATAAGAAGTGTGCAAGCCACAGCCACACCCATTCATATAAGAACTTTGAAAAACTTTAGTGTTTTTTGTCGGCGCCATCGACTTACGGCGCCATCGACTTACGGCGCTCCGGACTTACGGCGCTCCGGACTTACGACTCCGCCCCTAGTGACGTCATTGCGCCGTTCGTTGCCTTTTTTATGCAGCATTTTATAATTTTTTCGTATTTTGGGGTGTATTTTGTTAACTAACTGCTTGGAAACACATTTAGAATCATCAATAAGGCCGTTCGAAGTTGTTTTACATTGAAAAAAACGTGTTTAAAAAGACGTTTTCGATCGCCGTTTTACTTCTGGTTTACTTCCGGTTTTGAAAATCTGCGGATCCGTCCACGGATCCGGGCGGATCCGATCTATGGCAGAATCGACCTACGAACGGTTCTTAGGTCCGGAACCCGTTCGTAACTCGGGGACCACCTGTATATATATATATA
>JARVGV010001153.1:35748528-35771788 GCA_031762435.1 Hypsolebias longignatus | reverse complement strand
GAAAAGTGTTAAATGTTATTTATTAGCATTAGTCACCTGTGATGCTGTCTCACTTGTGGAGGTTGTTCCAGGTTCCTAGCTGCAGTGTGGATCCTCTGCACTCCTGTGCATGAAGGGCAGCCTTTTTAAGATCAAAGTTTTTGTCTATCCATTATACTGTAAGACTAATCATGCTAACAGAGCAAACACGACGTCCAAATGTCTGTGGTAAAACTCACTCATGCTATCGGTTATTAGCTTCTCAATGATGTTGGAAATGACAGCTTGTCACTCGGGTAAGGCTACAGTGGAAAAATATCTTAGACTGGGGACGATGTAGTGAGGCTCAGCGTAGTCCATAAATCTTCGGAATCCGACATCCTTACCGAAAAAAACAAAACAAAAAAAACTTCCACACCGCTGACATTTTGAATTTTCCTGTCCGCCATGAGATCAGGTAGGTGCGCGTGACATCATCACGTTGTGCTGGCGCTGCAGGCATCCTTGTCACTGGGTTGTCATACAAAAACAACACCTTTTATATTGGTGAGTTATTTTGATGGAATGGCCGATGTCCGATATTGAACTTTAACACTAATATCGTCCAATACCAACACCATGCCAATAATATTGTGCATCCCCAAATATATGTATATTTCTGAGTCTGTCTGTAGAATTTTGACCCAGTGTGAATGAGAATAGATTTAATGTAAATTCAAGCTCTATGCACTTGTATTGGTCTTTGCGTTCTCCCTGCGCATCCATGTTTTTTTTCTTCTAGGTACACTGATTTCTGGTTTCCCCAACAACCCAAAAACATGTCTGTCATGTCACTGTGTGACACCAGTCCATCCAAAAGCTAACACTGAACTTTCTGAGGAGTATGATGTAAATGTGATGTAAGAGGCTAGTTGATGCAAAAGTTTAGACAAGCAACATACCTCCTTTGGCATGTGTGCCACAGCTGTGTTGATTTGTGGTTTACAAGCCAGAGTTGATAAAAGCCTACAATTTAGCTCTTGTCTGTGATCTCCTGTCTGAATATGGTTCCATGACTGAAGTTGCAGTTTTACACTGGAGCTCTGTGGTTTCTCATTTGGTCTACTAATACCTGATCCCAGTTTTAAATTAGCTCAGTGATTTTTAACAACTACCAACATGTTTAATTGCTCTTTGCAAACCAAAGAGTAAGAATGGAATAAAGCTGGCGTAGCTGCTGGGTTTATTTTGAGTTTCTTGGTTGTGCAAAGTGTTTTCAGCTTCTTTGTTTTCTGTCTATCTCTATTTAGTTTCTTTGTCCTCTCCTTCCTTCTTTGTACGTCCTTCGTCTTAATCTCTGGAACTGTAATTTGCTTGCTTTCATGGACAAAGAGTCCAGTGTGTATCTCTCTGCTAGCTGAGGCCAGAATAAAGCGTGTTTCTTCAGATGTATGGGATATGGAGCAGGGTATCCAGGGCAGCAGAAAGGATGTGTCTAGCCTGGCATGGGCCTTAGATTTATAGTGTAGATGTTTTTCTGCATTTATGAGACAGAGAAGAAAAGATTTCTTTGTTTTGTTGTGCTTTTTGTCCTCACAAACACTTTCTCCACCCTGAAAGTAGCCCTCCACTGCCATCCTTTCTATTTCGTAGTCCCATCTTGCATTCTGTATCCATCCACTGAACCTGCAGTGGGTCTCACTTGGGTGAAAGGGAGTAATAGCATTGAGGTGAAAGCAGAGAGAAGGTGTAGAGCCACTCTGGCCATCACAGAATATGGCTTTTCAGAGCAGCGGGGAGAGCGGAGATCTGCTTGGAGATCGGTTCTGGCTCAGCCCAAAAAAAGGTAAGTGGATAAAACAGAAAACTGATAACAATAGATCAACTAGATTAAGCAACATACAGCTTGTACTATAAATGTGCATGGACTAGTGCAAGCAATGTTTAATCACAGCAAAATAAGAAGAGTTGAATGAAAATTTCTAGAACTCATCTTGTGCAACATTGCTGGAACTTTTCAAAGTCTTGAATGGTGAAATACATCTGCATGCTGAGCCTGACTGCTGGCTGCTGTTTAGCTGAGCTGGCATGCAGCTCCTGCTTGAGAAACAACAAGAGAACAGAAAACTGGTTTGGATTTTCTGACTGCTGGGACTTGTTTACAGCCTAAAGTTATTGTTCACTGGATGTGTGGAGTTTACCATGAAGGTCTGGTTTCTATTGATTTTATGTTAAAATAGAAAAAAAAAAAAGTTTAGCTTTGTGTGCAAGTATCCAGAAACAACAGCATCTTTTGTTCTATGTGTGTCTGATACAAGATTCAGAATGCTGAAATAATTTTTCTTTGCATCAGATGCAGGAAACAGTTTTTGTTACTGTTTCTGCTGACGCTTCATCTACCTCCTCATGTGTGGGCCACTGTCCAAGGACAAGGGCAAAGGAGCATTGCCTGACTGAGTGCATGGCAGCTTGGTAGAGAGACTCAGTGAGAAAGAACGGGACTTGGCAAACTTTAAATGCTCCAGTTTGTTTTAGTGTTGGGAGTCATTACCTGTGACTTAATTTCTTTCCACTCTGGAAAAGGGAGAAATCTGTGATTCATGATGCGTGGGGTTGAGAGCATAAGCAAGGACGGTCCTTTTCTTTTACATCCAGCTCAGTTTATACAGATCTGAGGGAATAATGATAATGTGTAGTATTAGTCCCCCCCAATGATGAAGCGTTTCGATATTGATCATTTATAGTTTTCGAGATGATTGGTTTTCTAGACAGGAATTGAACGGGATGAACGTAAACAAACCAAAAGTTGTTTTTTATTTTATTTTATTTTTTTTAACCTTTATTTATACAGGTAGACTCATTGAGTTGTGAGGACTCATTTTTCAAGAGACCTGTTTTTGGGAGCAGATGCTGGGGGTTAAGGGCCTTGCTCAAGGGCACAGAATGGGGCAAATGAGGGTGGAGGCAGGGTGTGGGTGCTTCACCTTTACCACTTACATTTTGATGTTGTCAGTCTGGGGAGTCGAACTGGTGACCATCCGATCAGAGGCCCACCTTCTCTAACCACTGCGCCACCATTTCTCCCAAATGAAAGTATTTATTTTAATTTTAAAATTCAATGGCATATCAAAAAAATAAAACTACCCTAATTTTTATACTCACTTTAGCTTTATTACTTTTTTCTTCCACAACTAAAAAGAAAACTCACAGAGGCCTGCATAGTACAGTGTTTTAATGTTTATAAAATTGTTTATATATAATAATCTATACATTTTTCCTTCTTAACATGAATTTGACCTTTCCTTTTGTCTTAAAATGTAAAAATTTCAATACATATTAACAATCAGATTTGGAATTAGATATTGTTTAGTTTTAAAATGTCCCGCCTGTTGACCAGAGAAGCCCCTTCCAACAAACTTGGAAGTGGGCCATGGGCCACCAGTTGATTATCAGGTATAGCAGGTGTTACAACACTGTAAGTGGGTAGGAGGGGCGGTTAAAATAATTATTTAAATATGCAGACTGAGCTTTGTTTTTGTCATAACAAAGTCCATATAAAGCTATTCACAACTTTAGTCGGTTGCTGGTTGGGTTTCAGAGTGTCAAGGGGCACAGCTGTCCTGTCCATGGAGCCTCACCACAACCAGAAAAGGAACAACCTCCTAAATTAGACAAGCCTTATCGTTTGGTCACACGTTGCAGGCTGATTAGTCACAACTACAAAAGTTAAAATCATGACCTTTACAAGTTTAGACATTTGTTGTTGCTTGTGTGTGTGTTAACTAAAAGTTTTTAATAACAGTTGTATTTTTACTTTGACAACACTTAGGATCACGACAAAAGAGAACCTCATTCCAGAGCTGACAAAAGATGTAAATAATAGTAATTCTATCATGTTCTCATCAACAAAGAAGAATCCATCCAGATGACCTGACTCAACCTTGGAGTTATCTACCTGGATTATTGGACACCTGTCATGTTTAGTTTTAACTTGGAGCAAGTCAAGACCACAAGAAGCCAACTGTGCCAAAGGGTCTTTGATTGTATTTAGAGGACTGATTCTGATGCCCAGCCTCTTCTCTTTTATTGGCTATGGTAATAGATCAGTGACAGTTTGTCTCAGCTATGATATACAGTATAAAAAAGGTTTTGTGATGTAGTGAAAAGTGTATTGTGTCTACAGATTTGATTTGGATAGATGAAAAGGTTCTGCTGACCTTTGCATTTACAGGAAGAGACAGGAGTGGCCTGTATCTGATATCAAGAATGAGAGCACGTGTGTAACGCCAACGACGCCCCGAGTGGTGGGTCTTTACATCAGGCCAGTCTGGGCCAGTTTCCAGCTACCAGCCACCATCAGCTGGTGGTGACAAGTCTATTCTGGGACTTGGGGAGCTCTGAAACAGCAGAAGCAGACTCCTAACCAGGAAATAGCTCAGATACAAGGTCTCTCCTATTATCTATTTCAGTCAACTTTGCTTCTAATTGCTCTGGGTTTGTGCAGTTTCTGTTAATAGTTGAAATCAAATTACACTGGATTATCATTATCCATATGACAGCTAGGATATTCAGTTCAATTCAGATTATTTATATAGCGCCAAGTCACAACAGAAGTCATTTCAGGGCACCGCAGGGCATCTCAGGGCTAATAACCCATAACAGAATAAAACAGGTGTAATGAGTGAATTGTGGAGTTTTAACTGTAATTAAAGTTTTATTTTCCAGCACCTAAAGAAAATGTAAAATGCGTACTCCTAAGTCCAAAAGCAAAAACAAAATATCTGTATGGTGACTGCTAGACAACTGATGTGTTCTTTTTGTTTCGTAGTGAAGGCTGAAGCACCAAATTGCTTAAATATCTTGAATCAAAATGTAGTCAGTGTTGTGTTGATGCTGATATGAACAAATTGATCATGTGGGAAAATTAATAGTCACATCAGCCACCGCCACTTGTTGGACAATAATAAAATTGCCTCTGCTTAGGTGTGTTAGCATTTTTTTCATGAACCAGTTTCTAAAAGTTGTAATAAAACTCTAAGAAAGTAATGATTTGTAAGGTGTGATTACCAGAGCTAAATAAGCATAAAAACACAAAAATTGCTTTAAATCTTACAGTATTACAAGTATGTTGCTAAAATTGATGTGTCAGTAGCTGAGAGTCATTTCAAAGCTATGCACCAAAAGTTGAGCAACATCTTTGCTTAAAACTTTGGCATTGATTGTGAAAGTCAACTCTGTGTTTTAATCATCTCATGAACAGCTTGACAAGTTTAAATTACATTTTCAGTAATTTGTCTTTGGATGTACAGTGGTGCTTGAAAGTTTGTGAACATTTTTTTTCTTCTGTATTTCTGCCTAAATATGACTTAAAACATCATCAGATTTTCACACAGGCCTTAAAAGTAGATGAAGAGAACCCAGTTAAACAAATGAGACAAACAAATTATACTTGGTCAGTTATTTATTGAGGCAAATGATCCAATATTACATATTTGTGAGTGGAAAAAGTATCTTATTCAAACGAACTGCTATTCTTAGAGGTTCACATACTTTTGCCATTCACAAATATGTAATATTGGATCATTTTTCTCAATAAATAAATAACCAAGCATAATATTTTTGTCTCATTTGTTTAACTGGGTTCTCGCCATCTACTTTTAGGACTTGTGTGACTATCTGATCATGTTTAGGTCATATTTAGGCAGTGATATAGAAAATTCTCAAGGGTTCACAAACTTTCAAGCACCACTATATGTGTCAAATGTTAATGGGTTGAGCAAAGTATTTGCTTAACACTTTGGCATGGGATTATCTCTGTTCAGGTCAAGATGGCCACTGAAACTTATCAACCTTAGCCAAGACAAAATCTCTAACTTGTCGGTTTTAAATACATTTAAGCTGAAGTTTGATGTGGCAAAGATCCTAACAATCCTCTATTGTGAGGAGTGAAAGGGCAATCTGCAAGTTTACAGAACTGTTCTTTGAACATACATACAGTGTGAAAAGACAGAGAGACAATCTGCATTTGTTAATATGGAATGAGTGAAATTAATTAATGAGGAGCACTTTTTAAATAATATATGTTTTAAACTTTAGATTATGGGATTATTAATTATGGTCAAGTATTTTCAAGTAAACAGGTCAAACTCCATGTCATTTGTGTAAAAGTCCAAATCAAGTCATAAGTCTCTGGACATTTTTTTTTTTAGTCAAGTCTAAAATCATAATACAGTATTAATGACTCAAAATCAAAAAAAGTTCAATACAGACTCGATTCTGACACGAGCCAAAGTCCTGTGACTGAAGTCCACACTACTGGGTAATGGTGCAACCTTTTTCACCTTGGCGAATGTGTTGGATCGCAATTAAAATTGTCTAGTTCCAAACAAAAAAGAAAATAAAACAACAAAAAAATGTTGAATAATAGTGATTTGCAACTATCTTTGCATGATTCAAATCCTCATTAGTAATGTGCACATAATGTGACCAGCAGTCTTTGTCATCGTCAGCCAAACTGACACGTCAATGATTAAATGCTTATTTCATAATACAGAATGCTTTTTGTTTCAAATGAATCAGCATTCCTACTTCAGCCTCGAGTCTCAGCCCTGCACTGTTCGACATGAATGACGGCAGGTCTTCATCTAACGTGCTGTCGGTGGAGAATTTATGCAAGTAGCCAAGGGCATCAACTCAACGTCTAACAAAGGAAACTGTCAACCTAAATGTTTAACAGGAATGCAGTTTAAGACAACATTACTTAATGTTTTAGCTATGGCTCTGACTAAATCTGAAGCCATGCTTTGCTTTTGTTTGTATAATAAAGCTGTACAAAGCTTTTAAATTTAATGAAAGTCAAAGAACATGTACCATATGCTAACACTTTACAACAATGGGCCGTTTGTTAAAAATTAGCGTTTTGATTAATGACAGTTAGTGCAGCTGTCTGTTGCTTCTCCATCGTTGGTTGAAACGTGGACGTGTGTCTCTCAGACCTGACTGTTACCATGGCAAACAAAAGCAAAACACAGTTTATACGTGCAATGGTGTGGTTTCAAACTGCAACAGAAGGAACACAGTAATCCTTTACCACTCATTCACTGCCACTATAATTCTGTTCGAGTGAAAATGTGTACTGTGGTCCGTGAACACGTGCTCCTTGACTTTAACCAGCAGTTGTCAGTTTTCTTTCCAGTCCTGACAGCGAGGGGACCCTTTCTCTGACAGTGAGAGACGAACAGGAGACAGATGGACAGAAGAGAAAAACGATCCAGGGAAAGACATCGGGTATCATGTTCCAGGGAGAGCAGAAAAGCAGAGCTATAATGCACAGTACTTTATATAGTTGTGAAAAACAGATTCCTGGTTCCGAAGCAGGGACTAATGTTAGCCGTCTGAAGCAGCAGCACAACTTTAGCACCGTTTGCAGCCGCTTGCATCACTTTAGTGAGCTGCATGGAGTCGTAGAGTACGTCACCTTCTTTTCTTGACCCTGAAAAGATGCATGTATTAATAGAAGTAAAGTAAATGTTAGCTTTGTGAGACTGAATAATAACTATCGTTTCATATCCTCTCTATGAAAAGCATTGCCTGATGTGTTCACCTGTTCTGTCGTAGGTTTAATCAAGTTTAAACTCCAAAAACTATGACTCTTTTTATGATACTTGACCTGGAAATGTGTAAAACAGGGCATCGTTCAATCCTGCTTGTACACACAGTTAGTCGCCCCAGGTGTGGACAGAAGTATCCCGACTGCTCGACTCATTTTCTCCTCACCCATACGTGTGTAGAACATTAACCGGATTGTTGTTGGACACATAAGGTGTGTGCCAGCCGGCTGTACAGTAGTGAGTGTTTAGTGGTGTGTATTGAATTAAGGGGCGTGTTCTTTCTTGGGTGTGTTGGTGTCACTGTAAAAGTCAGAGCAACAGAACATGTGCTTGTGCACGCTCGTTTGACTGTGCTCTGTTTCTATTTTCATCAGATTATTACACAAACTTTTTTTTCTTCTTCTTGCTTTACTGTCTTTGGTGAGGTTTTTTTTCTTCCCGTCTTTTATTTTTTATTTTTTTCCCGAAGAATAAGAGACAGGGAGGTGGAGCCGGACGGAGACGTGTGCCACACTCCCTCCCTCCCTCCCTGTTTCAGACACGCTGCCTGTACTTCCATTCTGTCATTGCCATCTCGGCAGAACAGACTGCTCATTCCCTGCTACACTAAAGGTAGAAGGGACACAGCACACATCTGACCTTTGTGAGAAGAGTTTCGTTTTCTCCACAACTAAAGGATCAACAAGAACACAAGGAAGAGACAGTAAGGAAAAGAAAACTTTGCTCTTTGGACTTTTTTAAATTGTCTTTGAGAATCACTTTAAAACTTGATTTGTTGGATTCCTTCACATCATACGACTTAAGACTCTTTCATTTAACTTAGTTTTGAGTTACCTATTTTTATTTTGTCGAAAAAGTTTACTTACTTGAGCCACAATGGTTGCTGGCATGCTGATGCCCATGCGGGACCTTAAAGCCATCTATGAAGTCCTGTTTCGAGATGGTGTTATGGTGGCCAAGAAAGACAAAAGGCCCCAAACGAAGCACTCTGAGGTACAAAGTGTGAGCAACCTGCAAGTAATCCGTGCAATGGGCTCTCTTAAATCCAGGGGCTATGTGAAGGAAACTTTTGCTTGGAGACATTTTTACTGGTACTTGACCAATGATGGTATTGTTTACCTGCGTGACTACCTCCACCTGCCCACTGAGATTATTCCAGCCCCACTGCAGAGGATCAGGAGGCCAGCTGCCAGTCTGCCTGCACATCGTGCTGCTCAGGTCCAATCTGTACAAGGCCCAACGTCTTACGTTCCCAAACCAGGCCGCAGGGATGAAGCAGAGAGCCAGGAAGCACTGGCTGAGCGCCAAGACTACCGCCATAAGACGACTGGCGTTGGAGAACAGGAGAGATTCTCCGATAGGACCTCCAGGTTCAGGGGTCGTCCACCAAGTGCTGAACTAATGAGGCCAAAACCAGTGTTGGAGGTTCAAGAACAGCATCAACCTCTTTACAAGAGGGGTATTAACGTCAACCGTGAGATAACAACCACTGAGGAGAAAGTAGTGAAGAAGGTCACTCTTCAGGAGCCTAATGTAAAACCTGAAAGACCAGGTGCATTAAAGGAGAGAAGAGTGATGGAGGCTGAAAAGAAAAAGGTACCAAGTCCTGTGAAACAGGATGGATCCCAGACCGCTCTGGTCTCCTCTGCAGCAGCATTACTAATACCTGTGACTGCTGCCGGTGTGGCTGCAGGTGCTGCCACATCAAAGATTACAAGCAGATCATGTGCTGACACAAATAAACAGATAAAGAACAAAGACATGCCCAAGATTGCTGGAGAAAACGTTTCCTTGAAGGTTAGTGAAGAGATTACGACCAGTTTACCTGAGACGGAGCGTTCAGATGTAGAAGTGAAAGAAGAAGAAACTAAAGTTGCAGAGATCAGTATCTCAGGTAAAATGGCTAAAAAAATTGCTAAACCAAAACCTGTTCCTACAGTGGAGTCTGCTCAGGAATCTTCCAAAGACGTTACCAGCCCTGTCCCCACAGCTGATGGTAAACCTGCTGATGTCAAAGATGGGAAGCTGAAGAAAGAACAGCCTCGTGAGGTTCCAGTTAAACCCACTGAAAAGAAGACACAAGTCCAAGTGAAATTTAAAGCTGACAGTGACATTAAAGACAAAAAAGCCACAGTAAATGAGAAGAGCACCGAACTCAAACTCGAGAGCAGCACCAGTGACCCACTGGATTATGCGAATGCGCTGCAAAGCAGTTCCATTGTTAAAGTGAATCAAAAACCTGTTCATGCTGAAATCATCTTACCAAACCTGACTGGAAAGCCCACAACTGATGAGGTTTCTTTCAGAAAGACAACAGCGAGTGCACTCTCAACACCTGAGGTTAAATCTACCCCCGACACTGTAACTGTCTCAGCATCGCAGGGCAGGCCTGAAGATCCACAACCTGTGACAGAGAAACTTACAGGAGTCAAAATGAGCACAGAACAGGAAGACATTAGTGTAAAGAAAATTGCACATGCCCAAAAAGATGAAAGTGTAAAACAGGGGCAAGAAAGCATTCATTCATCTCTGTCAGCTCAAAGTGCTGCTGTCACAGAGGCAGCTGATGACACTACATATGTCACTGAAGCAACATCCAAATCAAAGAGAAAGAAAAAGAAGTCCTCAAGTGACAAAGCCAAGAGTGCTAATACTGAAGAATTCTCTCAGTTAAAGATGGAGAAAGAAAAACCCTCTCAGGGAACCTCTTTGGAGGGGGTGTCTGAAAATACCACCCCACAGACACCAGTTATTAAATCTGAGCCTTTAACTGTGTCTTCCTCCATGAAGACACCAGGTGGAAACAAGGCTGGAGCTAAAGTAGATGATAACAGGGAACACAAAAAAGAAACCCCCAAACAAGCTGCTGGGATGCTGAAAGAGGAGCCACTTAAAAAAACTCAATCTGCATCGGCAGAAGCATCGCCACCATCAGGTGAGACACCTGCAGCCTCCACTGAGGATGTGCAAGGAAAGAGGACTGGCAGCAACATCCCACAGGAGCCTGCATCTCCCAAAGGCAATTTAAAGGCTGTTCCTGATGCGGAACCAGTGACATCAGAGGAGGTGACGTTCAGAAAGGAAACGCTGATGCAGAAAACAAGTCAAGTTGAGCTCAGGCAACTTGAAGAGAAACCCCCGAAGACAGAATCTCAACAATCAGCTGAGTCTAAAAAAATAGAAAGTGTGGAAAAAGCTACAGAGGAACCCTCAAAGGGAAAGAAGAAAGGGAAAGGTAAAAGAAAGGCTAAGCAGACACCAGAAACTACAAGCATGAAGCCTGCCACAGAAACACTGCCATCCTCTGACATGGCACTGCCCAAGGATGAAGATAAAGATAGCCCTGTCCTGGCCTCTGCACTGACAGACGCTAAAGCTCCTTCAAAGATAACGTGTGAAAGAATGTGCAGCGAGGAAGTCGGTCAGGCAGCAGCTGTGCTCTCTGAGGCCCCGACAGACAAAGGAGAGGAGGAGCCAGCAGGGCTCTCTGCAGAAAAAAACAAGCGGGAGGTTCCAAAACCAGAAACATCTTCCAATGTGAGGAAAGCACCCGTAGATCTAACGTCAGCAGCACCAGCAGAGGCAGCTGCGGCACAGGCCAGCCCTCTTGTCAAGCAAGAGGAGCCTCCCAGAGTTGCACAACATTCGGCCAGTCAGGCAGCAGAGCGCAGCACACAGGAAAGGCTCTCTGCTTGTGAGGCCTCAAAGCACCAGGAAGACAAGAAGAGGGACTTGAAAGAGGACACACCCTCTGCTACTGCCACACCTGTAGCCCAGCCTGACCAGCCTCACCTGGGGGACACCTGCGCGTCCACTAAGCCTGACACAAACGAGGCCACCATGAGGAAGAAAATAGTGGTGGTGGAGGAGATAGTTGAAGTAAAGCAGGTCCTCAGTCCTCAGGCAGCCAGTGAGCAGCCTGCCCCTCCACCTGTCCAGACTCAGGTAGAGGAAGATGAGGAGCTGGACCTGGATGTTCTGCAAGAAATCGCTTTAGAGCGAGCTCTCTTGGCAGGGGCGGCGGGGCTCAAGGTGCAAGGAGCCTCACCTGAGACTGGATGGGACCACTCGCTGGAGGAGCCGGAGGAGAAGATGTGGCCCAACTTCATCGAAGGTTTGTTTGAAAATGACTGACCTACTTCCTGTCTTGTCCTGATCGCTGCGCGCACGTGATGCAGTCGCTCTTAAATTTTGATTCCCACCTTTCTTTGAACTATGGGAGGTCTCAGGTAGTTTAATGACAGCGCTGCTATTGTTGCTTTGCACCACTGTGAACGAGTTTTTTTCCAAACTGTCACATTCCCGTTCTGTACGAGTCTCTGACGTTTCTCCAGAGAGTTATTTAGGATGATTGAAATGCAGTTTAAGTGCCAGCGCTGCACATTACAGAGGCTTTGGTTCAGGATGTGGAGACGGTCTCTCTTTAGGAATTGCTCCAATATGAGAAGTGACTATTGACATGTGGCTGTGATTTAGTCATGAGGCTGTTGCAATACATGAAACCTCATTTGCACTGTTGTAATCTTGACAAAGGTTTCAAACACACAATGTGCCTTCGTTTCCACTGGACTAAAGTTAACGGGTCGATTTAAAACCAGAGAGACGGAGAGAATTAAACCAACATGCAGTCTGTTGTGTTTCCTGTCGTTCAGAACAGTTATTTTTCCATTTTGAAACGATCACATTGCTTAAAGTTCCTCTGTCTGGGTGGATAATCTATTTGTTTTGGACAAGACTTAAGCTCTGCCTAGAAGAGTAATCTCTGGAGATATCTCTGAGATGTCTCTCATTTGCTCAAGTGATTATGCACACATCAGTCCAACAAGGTGGGGCTGTTTGCAGACACTCAGCCTTGCTGGTTCTCTGCAGAGGCAGTTGTGCAGCCCAGTCAAACTGGGAGGAAGGTGTGGCACTTTTGGGAGTTTTGCTTCAGTATCGCTGTGTTGGCTCTGGTTGACATTCTGCGGTTGTTTTTCTTCTCTCAGTCTGGTATTTATTAGAGATAAGTGTTCTGCCTGCATAGCATTATGCAATAAGTAAAGGATATAGAAGGCAGTGTGATAACGCTTTTAAAATAATATCTACCTTCACTGGAATAGAGAAGTGAAAGTTGCAGCAAACCCAGAGTCAGATGCCACACTGTTGTTGGTTTTAGCCAAAAGTAAATGAGCATTCATATTTTAGTAGTATTTGTAATAACTATGAATGTTTTAAAGTGGAAAAAGTTACTTTCAGAACTATTTGAATCATTGTTGAGCTCTGAGTGTATGTGATGAGCTGCATGGGCGTTGCCTGTTGTGGGTGTAAGCTGCAGCAGCCTGAGTCAGGAAGTTGAGTTGTTCGCAGCTTCATGGGTGTGTTTGTTAGGATCCACACGTGACGGCAGCTCTGGTTTCTATTACCAGTCTGGCTTCTTCATCCTGTGTTACTCACTGCGAAAATAATCTTCATTTTGCAGCGAGAAGGAAACACTAACTCTCAAACAGAAAATGATCTTGTCAATCAAACACATCTTTTATTTCTAACTAAATAGCAGGTTTAATATCTCTGTACTGAACTGATAAATATATGATTCATGTTGTCTGACTGGAGTTGTGTCAAATGTTTGCATGCAGATACTGTGGTGCTGGTGCCATCTGCTGTCCATGAACCATTTTCATGTTTCACTTGGGCCAAATACTTTGTACTTCAACTTCAGTCACATTTACTAAATGTTAAAATGTGTAAATGGTTTATTGCAAAAAATTCAATGTGTGCTTCAAGATTTTTCCTCACATTCGATGCTTGGTGTTAGATACGTTTGTGCTTTCTGATCTTTTTTTTTTTTTTTTTTTGCAGTTAGTCTCCAGGTGTTAGTTAATTAAGTGGCTGTCAGCCAACTTAATTTGAATTTGGTACGTCTTTGTTCGTTTCATTTTGAGTTCTTGCGTATTTATAAAATGAACAGGAAGAAGAAAATGATTTAATTAAATATGTGGCACGCCTCAACAAATGTTTTGTTAAAAAAGTTACTCCATGTTGCATTTAAAAGGAATCTTTAGACTTTGCATGTGGCACTTTTGTATTTTTCAGCAGACTGAAAAAAAAAAAATCAGTTTAAATATAAGGTTTAAAGTTTTGGAATGACCGGCCTTGCTCGAAGGGGTGGTTAACCTTTGCCCACACATGGCACCAGAGGCAATTAAACAAAATCACATCCCAGACATGCCTCTGAGCTCCTCCGTGCTCTGTGCCCGCTGCACACAGGGTGTGATTGAAATGGACAGCTCCAGTGTGCTGCAGCTCTGCGCCTTTCATCATGGAAGGCTGTCATTTTAATGTGACTCACTCTGGCCATTCTTAAATCACGGAGCTAGAAGTCAGAGTCTGACCTTTTTCTAACAAAAGAGATGAGAAATGAGGAACAAAATGAAAGTCTTAACTCATTCTGTTCATAAGATGTGATTTATCAAACCAAATCAAATCTCCTGCTGCTCTTCCTGCCTCTGGCCAACACTAATGTTTTGCCATAAACAAACTGAGGTGACCTTAGCTGCGCTGCTATATCTTTTACTGCTGACTGGTTGGGAAATCACTTCTTGTATTTTATTATGAGTCAGAACATAGCAGTCTACATTTCAGAAACTGGGACATATGAGCAAACAAATGGAGCGCTTTGACAGACAGTGAAACAAGTACTATCACTGAAAACACAGAATGAAACTGAAGTATAAGTACACACGCAACATGCTATAGAGCAAAACAGAAGAATTGGTAACATATGGAAAATAATAAAGGTTTGGCCTGAATAGCTCTGCTCTTAGTCATTTCCCAGGACACATGTAGAAGAGGCTGAATAACATAACTTCAGTGTGAAGAAAAGCTGAAGGGCAGTTGATCACTTTCCTGAACGTCATCATACGCAGTCGACAAGGGGCTTTCCTCTGTATTTTATTTAAGCACATCATTCTCCAACTGCGGCGCAAGTACCACTGATGGTACTCAGGATTTAACTAATGAATCAAAAAAAAAAAAAAAGAATAAATGCACA
Organism: Hypsolebias longignatus; assembly: GCA_031762435.1. Lineage (NCBI taxonomy): Eukaryota > Metazoa > Chordata > Actinopteri > Cyprinodontiformes > Rivulidae > Hypsolebias > Hypsolebias longignatus. The sequence continues at coordinate 35,757,190 of JARVGV010001153.1, read as the reverse complement.
GAAACAAAACAAGGGAAGGTACGACAGAGCTTTAGGGCCACACTAAGGACTTTTTTTTAAGCCATAAAATTACAAGAATAAAATCATAGGATTATGAGAATAAAGTCAAATAAAGTCTTAATATTACAAGAATAAAATTGTATGAGACTTTTTTCAGCTCTCGTTTATTTATTTTTTTCCCACAAGTCGGATCCATGACTCAACCTGTCAATCAATCCAGTAGGCTTGTCAGAAAAACAGCAATCCGAAGCTAAATGAGTTGTAATATTATCCAAACTCTGACACGGTAAAACAGGTTTACTGCATTTTAACTGTGTTAAAATGAAGAATGTTGAGCATCTTGTTAAGTTATACTTTTCTATTGGTTTTTACAAATAAGGAGCTAGTTAATCTGATAGTACATCAGCATCAGATTATTATCAGGATCAGGGCTTTGAATCTGTTTACAGACTCTGACGGGCTGCAGCAGCTCTGCAGGTAAGGAGCTTTTAGCTTCAGATTGGTCATTTGCTGACACGCCTACTGGATTGATTGACAGGTTGCATCAATCTGACTCGTGGAAAAAAATAAAATAAACAAGAGTTGCAAAAAAAAAAAAAAGTCTCGTATGACTTTATTCTTGTAATAATAAGACTTTATTTGACTTCATTCTCATAATTTTATGACCTTGAATTTTTTTCTTGGTGTGGCCCTAAAGCTCCATCGTAGGAAGAGAAGTCTGAGATTGTCATCTTTGTATGATCCCATACAGTGATGACAATAGTTCTCTGCATTTCACCCATTACACATGAGATACACCCAGGTGGAGCAGTGGGCAGCTATGTAAACACCCAGGGAGCAACTAGGGATTAAGTGTCTTGCTCAAGGACACCCTGACATGTGGGAATGGTGGGGAGTCGAACCACAACTTTTTGATCCCAAGTCGGCCCCCAGAGGACTGGACGTCTTTGGTTTTAGTAGTTCTGAGAATAACTATTCATGTTAATTGAGCAAGCAGAGACATAAAAGGATCAAAATAAATAATGGTTGCAGTAAATACCAGTCCAGACTTCAAATGACACTAAACTGAGATAAATGTTGTTTTGAGAATCCCTTTGGAAACTAGAATGAATGATGATTAACTGTGTGACAGTGGTTACCTCATCACCACAACATATCTATAGAACATGCTAACAACAAACGTTACAAAACAGCAGGACCGTGATGCTGTCTCCAGTAATTAATGCTTAGAACCATCAGATCTTTAACCAGGACACCAAATGGTTCCCATTGAATCAGTCCAATGACCAGAACTATTTCAACTTGGCACAGGCACAGTCTGGCACGTTTTAGTCAAGAATCCATCCCATTAGATTAGCTCCAGAGAGAAAATATATATTTTTTAATCATTAAGTTGATTAAGTGATCAATGTATCATCTGGTGCGTTGTTAAACAGGTTTTTATGTTTGTTGATAATACAAAGTATTGATTTTTATTGCCTGTCATACTGATGGTAAAGTTTAAATATTTTTGAAGTGGTTCTTATTCTTAATGGTTTAAGATCTTTCAAGTGGCACAGTGTTGATCAAAGACAACGTCTGACTGTGTATTTGGGAAGAGCTATAAAGTTTGATTACTTGGATGCATCCCCCAGACATTTGTCCATATGTGCGCCCCAACATTAATGAGCATGCGCGTAAAGTTGTTTTCACTTTGTGGGTATGAGGAACATGTGTGCCATCATCTCCATCTGGATGCCTGTCATCGCAGGATCTCCATTTTTAGCAGCATTGTTCCACTCAGAGAAGCCCGTCTTCGTCCTCACATCAAGACAACAGAGTGGAATTATTTTTAGCAAATGGAGCAAATTGTCAACACTACAACTGTCAAAGCATTATGTCTAATAGACGTCTCTATAATTAGAGAATGTTTAGTGTTGGTGTAATCCCAAAGCAGCAGGTGATGGACTTCGGGGGCACAGGCCATGCTGTCAAAGTATCTGTCTCCAAACCCTGTGTGAGGCTTTGATACAGTAAATATCTTGTATGTGTTAGTTTTTTATTTTTTTTTACATTTACGGTTATTGCTGTTCTTGTTTATGTATCGTTCCTGCCGAAGCTTGTTCCAGTAATGATGCTGGAAGTATCAAGTTTAACTTATACCATCTGCATCCAGGAATCATATTCATAAACAAACACTAAAACACTGACAGGAAAAATGAGAACAAGCGGTGAAGCAGCATCGTGTTATTAATACACCACATAAAATAATGAAGCTCAGCTGAGCTGTGATATGAGGTTTATCTGGCTGAGGTCTGGTGTCAGATCTGACCTGCTGCCGTCATCTTCAAAGCAAAGAGCTGAGAGCTGCAGAGGGAGGGGTGGTCTATCTGTGTTTGGGGGGGGGGGGGGTCTATGACAGAGCCTGCCAGAGTCCGGCCATCAGTTTCTAACTGTGTCTCTGTGATCTGGTTCTATTGGATATTTATAGCCTGTCGGCTCCAACCCTCCTCCTCTTCGTCAGCTGCCCACCCCACTCAGCTCTCGTTGCCCCTCGTCCTGCCCCCTTATCCCAGGCTCAACGTGTCATCCCTCCTCCCCCGACTCTGGGGGAGCAGGTTGATGGATCCAAGCAGCAGGCGCAGCCTGTCAGAATCTGAGACAAGGGGGTGGCAAGACAGTTCAGAGCAAACAAACAGCAGCTCTCCAGTCCACCTCATTCCCACTCAACCAGCTCCACTTCCTCACCTTCATCCTCCTCTCCGCCCGCACTGTCCAGTAGATGAAGATCATCCCTGGTAGGTCACCAGAGTTGGCTTGTGTCTGGGTGTCTGTGTGAGTCTAATCCTGCTCGTCTGCCTGTCTTTGTCAAAGTGTGAAGTCCTGTTGTGATTTCAGTTTGTGTGCACTCACATGAACAACACATGTATCAAACACACCTTCAGCTGCAGCAGCGCACGTGACTTTTAAATTGAGTTATGAGTGTGCTGGGTCTGTTTTTTGGTTTTTATTTTATTTTAATTTATTTTTTTGTTGGCATGTCAAGAAGAAGTTAAAGGTGTTCATTTCCCCTTTTCTTCTTCTCACACTCGTCAACAGTGAGCACTGATCTGTGGTTACTGTGTTTGGTAGTTTTTCAGACTCACGTTGTGTGTGTGTGTGTTGTGATTGTGATGTCATCCAGCATATAAATGCATCCCCCAAAGTTAAGTCTCTTATTAACGTTGAAACAATAAATACAAAATCAATTTGACAGCTTTTACCTATTTTATCTGTGACATATTTAGAGTTTTATTATATTATATTGAATAAATGGTACACACTTATTATTGTTTACATAAGTGTTGAATATTTTTGCTCCAAACTAATGAAAGTGTGAGAATCTTGTCTTTGTGTTTGTTTTACGAGGCGTGATCAGCGTCAGACGTGTGAATCAAGAATGCAGAAAGCACGGCCCTCCAAGGTTATGATGAACGTTCCTGGAATCACAAAGAGTGAATCACACACGTGTAGCAGATACAAGCAGAAATAGTTTGTTTCAACCTGTTCAACAGAGTTGATAACTTCAGCTGGACCTCAAGTAAAAAAAAAAAATAAAAAAATAAAAAAAAAAAGAGGACCAGGCCGTTATTCTAGGAACTGGAAAAGGTCACATTCATAAAACAATTCACAAAAATAAAAGCTTTTGGAACAAATAGACTGTTAGTACAACACTGCTGTTTTATTCTTAATAAGGAAAATATTGTAAAATATGAAAACTTTGCAGTTAAAAAAAGTTTGTCTTAATTATTTTTGCATACCATTGAACTATTTTGGATAAGAGGCCGTTCTACAATAACAATTAGGCTAAAAATGACTTGAAGCAGGGTTAGTCATTTCTTTCCACGTCTCCAAACCCTGAACTTAAAGGTTTGGAGTCTTCTCGTCCCGCTCTGTTACATGATCAGCATGAACTGTGTTTTTCATTGTGTTCCCCAGTCCAAAAAGAATCTCTAGAAAAGAACACCAGTTATATATATCCATGCTAAGAATCACGTGATTCATGTCTTGTTGTAGACAAGCTTCCTTTTAGTTAATCATAAGGGTCAGCCATGGCCCCGTGAAACACCAAGAAGTCAATACAACTTTTCTAGAGGGAGTACACATGGTGACAAGGTTTCTTACATCCCAACCACCAGTCCTTCTATCTGCTGGTGTCCTGCAGCTCCGGTGCGGGCCGTGTAGTCACTGGTTTAACTAGTCCTTCGGTTCCTCAGCCTTATGCAGGTTCACCTGTTGCCAGAGTCACACTCTGGTCTGAGCCTGGCTTTCTACCAAACATGTCTTTGTGTGTCACGGGCAGGTCTCGAAGTCCTGCTTTGAGGAGTGGACCAGGTTTGACAACAAGCTGCATGTGGAGTTTGGTGCGAGATGCAGTGCGCTGGTGACTCAACGTCCAGACACATTGGAACCCAATCCTTAGTGCGGCGCAACGGTCTTGTGCTAGCCTTTGCCGGGGAATATCTGCAAAACCTCGTGTACAAACGTTATGTCAAATTTAAACAACTTTCTGCAGTGCATGGCAGATTGCAGTTTACGATGGAGGAATAACCAATCACTGCACAGGCATTATTGTCCTCTTGTAGACAGCAACTATTCAAGATTTGAGTCAACACATGACAACTAACACTGTGAAAGTGCAGTCATGAGCCTCACAGCTCGCCAACATTATGGAGCCTTGTTAACTTGATTTAAGGCGGTTGATGGAAAAGGACCCGATTTGCATATTTTATCCAAAGATCACTTCTGATTTGCTTTATGTGCAAATGGAAAGCTAATGAAAACTCTGAACACATCTATCTATGAACTCAACATTATTCTTTTTTTAAATCTCAGCTACAAAGTAGAAAGTTGTCGCTGCAAACATTATGTGTACTTTTGTAGAAAGAAAAAAAAAACAATATGGGAGCTTAATATCAAGAAAAATCCCATTGTTCAGTAAAAAATATGTAAAGAATGCAGGAATGTCTTTACTCAGCCTATACCCACCACCCCATCCCCGTCTCCCACCTCCCACCACCTGTCACGACAGCCTGGCGTTGCTGCTTCTGCTCTTCCCAAATTATTGTTGACTTTGTCACAAAAAAACGTGTCTACTAGCCTTTTAACTTTTAGCTGATGGGACAAAAACCAACTGAGATGAGGACGACAGCCATGCCCCGTTCTTCAATGCATCTATAACTGAGAACAATCAGAAAGATGTCATTATGTGCCAATTGACTGGTTAAATTCATCTTTTATTCTGTTTTAATATAACAAGTTAAAATGAACATTTAAACACGGATTAAACTAATTTAGCACAACAAATGCATAGATTAAGATTTGCTGCCCCTTAAAGAGTTTTGTCAAGTCCCATAACTATGAAGATATATTTTTTATAATCATTGTCATTCTGTGCAATGTTAACCAGAAACTATGTAAAACTTGTGTGAGTGAATCAAGTGTGACAGAGCAAATGACACACGAGAGCTCATCTAGCTGAAATCTACAATGTTGTTCTTCATGTTATCCAAGCAAAGCAAACAGGATTTTGTCCATATTATCTGTGAGCATGTTGAGTTGTACTCATTTTAATCTTCGTTTTGATGAGCAGAGGTCGCCTCATGTGAGCTGCAGCTTCCTGTGAGTCATGTTTACCCTCAACTTTAGTCACATGCAGCTTTGAAATCTCACCGACCGCTGATCCAGCTCCAAGTGCCAGTTTCTGTCGCAGTGCTGCCGACGCACTGAAGGGTTTGCTCATGTGAAGAAGTAGCTCTCATCATCCTCAGACAGGGAGACTTTTTGACTTGGCTGGTTTTTCTGTCTCTTGCGCCCCAGGTCAAGATGGTGGTCTGATATGCAGCAGCACATTTTGATGAAGTCGTCTTGATTTCACAGGGAAGTTTTTGTCTTCCCACTACTTTTATTTCGTGCAGAGTCTGTCTCAAACTTGTCTAGTTGTGTTTGCTTGCACATCAAAGTTTAGCCTCTATTTGTGAGGACTTTTGCAGAAGACATTGTCTCTATTGATTCTGTCTCCTACAGCTGTCACTCCCTTGACAAGCTCCTAACCTTTGAACTGACAAAAAGCTTTTATTTAGTGGCAACTCTTTGGTTACTTTGTTTTTGACGAGGATTAAACAAAGTTTGCGTTCACAGACTCTGACAGATGGTCCATTCGCGTACTTAATAATCCAGGTGCGTTTTGTTGGGCTTGGGTTGCACAGTTGATGCAGCTGGGGCTCCAGTTTGGGTCATTTTATCTGGGCAGAGCTCATGATCCATTGTTGCTTTCTTGAAAAGAGCTGAGATAAAAATAAAAAATAAAATCTTTGGAAAGTATTGGTGTTATCTAAGATAGCTTTGAAAAGAAAGCAGCTGTGGATGAAAGGCATCTGGGATGGACTTAAGGGAGGGAAATACTTTTTTGTTTGATTGTTTTCTGAGATATTGCACAAAAATACAGATCCAATATTGTTTGATAGCCAACGGCTTCACAGTGAGCTCTCTCTGACATTCTGCTAATGTTTCACCGTCTGAAATGAGGAGGAATTAAAGCAGCTGCTGTCCCTGTTGGTCTGGGCTCTTCAGTCTGGGTCAGTCATGAGGCTTTCTGGACTTAGCTGTCCCGTCATGGCTTCTAATCTGCACAATGACTGCTCTGCCCTCTACACACTCTCTGGGGTGTCGTTATTACAGCAGTGTGGATGCACCACACCAATGGGACCTATTACTATCACACGTATAGAGGTGGAAAAAGGATGAAAACATTCCATGTGTCCATTTTGGAGTGATGTCGGCTGAAAGGTCAAGAGGAAGGGGTTTGAAACTTTAAATACTCACACACGCTGTGCATTCCTGTGCATTTGTGTGTGGCCCGTTTAATAAAGTGTCCAGATCAGCATCTCAGGCTGACCCCCAGGAGCCCAGCAGCGCACGCTGGTGCAGGCCGTGCTTTCATTCAGTCTTCACGTGCTGCAGCATCGATATGACTGCCTGTAGCTGCACACTGAGCGATGAGTGTTTTGGTGCTCGTAATGAGAACGTGATCCGCTTTGGAGGCAGCAAAAAAATGTATGTATCTCAGTTTAATATGCATAACAGGTTAAACTGGAGCAGAAAAAATACTTTCCCTGCTGCTCCATGAACAGAAAGTGAGACAAGAGAACCAGTCCAACAATTTTTCTTAGCAGTTCCAGTTAAATGCCCTAATCGCATCAAAGGTTTCAGCTGGTGACACACCAAGCGAAAGCTTTTCTTTTAAAAGATAAAAACAGAGTTCCTTATAGAGCTGGGTGTCCCAGGATGGTTGAGTGTTGGCTCTGGCTTTTTCTTTGGCTCACGAAATGGAAAAGTCGGGTTTCCTAAAGGTTACTGTATGTGTGCGTCTGATTTTCCAGAACCCATGACTGTAAGAAAGCCTGGATGGTTTATACAGTGGTGGTCACTGGTCAGGAACCAGTGGGCATTAGTCATTGGATAAACAATGAAGTTACTGTGGAGGAAGCAACACAGTTTCCATGTTCTTGTGGAATAATGATCAGTCCAGGATTAGACAGCCAGCCACATGGAGCTCTTTCAGGAGATGCTGATGGAAACTGATTTATTTACAAACCAGCTGGCTCCATGGAGACCTGTCTATACTCACCCTCCCTGCTCTCTGCAGTGTCTTTGTGTTTGAACACATAGACAGGTTTTATATGTATAGTTTGATTATTATTGTTATTTTAGAAGGTATGTCTGATCAGCTTGTACTATCACATCAACCAAGATCTTCACTTTTACTTGATGTTGACTTTGGAGAAGCATACTTGGCTTTAATGGAAATAAAATGATGCACTTTATAGCCGTACTGCAGACTAGAAGTCAACATGACTTACCTTTGTGGGTGGCTGTGGCTGAGTGGTTAGAGCAGTTGTCCTCCAATGTTAGAGTTGGGAGTTCGATTCCACCAGTATCCACATCCTGAAGTGTCCCTGGGCAAGACACTGAACCCCTCATTGCCTCTGATGTGTGTCGCATTGGTGTATGAATGTGATCCAAGCTAAAGCTCTGATCAGTCTCTGTAGAGATCTAGTAGATGCTGCATGGATGGATGAATGAAGCAGATTGTTGTAAAGAGCTTAGAGTGTCTTGATAAGATTGAAAGGGTTTATATAAGTACAGTCAGTTTACCATTTACTTTGTATTAAATATGAAAGTCAAGAGCAAACTGAGCTCAAACATGAGACAATGTCTGACCTGAGTGTGAGAAAAGCTTTTTTTTTTGTTTTGTTTGTTTTTCAATAAAAACTTGTTGAAATGTGCATCCATCAGTAAATTTAAGAATGGCAGCCTGATTCATGCTCAATAATCCAGGTAAAAAAAAAAAATCCAACACAGCAAAGTCAGGTCCTCTGGATGGATTCTTCTTGTTGAAAAAAGTTGTTTTTTTTTTTCATCCAGAAAACTTCAACTGAAGTGTTGAAGGTGGTCGGCTGTAAAGTTTTTAAATGACAGATGAAACGTTTCAACAAGAAGAATCCGTCAAGAGGACCTGACTTCACTTTGTTAGATTAAGACTGGTAGATACAAGCTTTTTGATAGTACCGGTACAGTAGTCCCTCGTTTATCACAGGCGTTTCCATTCTCAGCCCCCTGTGATAACCAAAAAAACAGCAAA
>JARVGV010001153.1:35682805-35692971 GCA_031762435.1 Hypsolebias longignatus | reverse complement strand
TTAGCGTTAGACCATCCAAAACAAAGGCTGCTTCAGCTGTTTGTCCGCCATTTAACATGTTATCCCGTGTCCATCAGACATGTTAGGCTTACAGGCAGACATCGACGCGAGCTCGCAGGCATCTCCACCGCTCGCCTGTCGAATAGCATTAGCTACCCATGCTGCTAGTTGCAGCTAGCTTGTGCGATCCTTCGCTGTGACAAACAGAGCTGATAAGGCTGCAGCTAACGCCTTTTCAGCCGACAACAACTTCTCTTCGCCGCCCGTTGGTTCTGTGTGCTCAGCTCAGCAATTAGCCCAAAAAAGAATTAGCCCGGCCGGCCAGCCGTAGGTAAAGCCGGCTGGAGGTAAACAATAATGGCGGGCGGAAACTTGCAGAAGCTACCGGAAACTCACTAAATGGCTTCAAAATAATGAAAAAATAATAAAATACTATTAATACATTATTTATGAAGCCATTTAAAACAACCACAGCTGCAACAATGTGCTGTACACATGAAAAAAACTACATTAAACAAAAAAAAATATATTATAATTTTTTTTTAAATATTTTATTATTAATTACTGTATTAAATATGAACGTAAATGCGAAAATTCGGGAACCAAGCCGGTCGGAAACCGAGGACTACCTGTATATACAGCAGTATTTGATGAAGAGTTGTGGTGCAATCTCTTTTTCTGCACTAAACAGTTATAGCACTACAAATATTTGGTATAGCAAGAATGTTGAGGACAGTAATTTATTAAAATGTACTGCATATCCACTAAATGCACAAACCCATACAGTAAAAAAAACAAAAAACAAATAGTTATACTTTCTAATGACACTTCTAACACCAAATGCATAAGCAGAGTGCATTGTGCAAATTAATTTAATTTAAAAATATATAAAATTAAAAGTAAGACCAACAACTACAAACCTTTTGTAACACATTCTTTTTTTTCCCCCAATAGATGGCTGATGCTCAGCAGAAACAAATTGAGCATGAGAAGATAATGCTTGAGCAGACTTTCCTAACAGAAAAAGAACTGCTCTTAAAGAAGGAGAAGCTAATTGAAGATGAGAAAAGACGGCTGGAGAGCCAGTTTGAAGAGGAAGTGAGAAAGGCAAAGGCTCTTAAAGATGAACAGGAACGCCAGAAACAGCAGATGGAGGAGGAGAAAAAGAAACTTCTGGCCAGCATGGATGCAGCCGTCAGTAAACAGAAAGAGGCAGAACAAGAAATTCTTAACAAGCAAAAAGAAATGCAAGAACGAGAAAGACAGAGACTGGAACAGGAAAGGGTTCTTGCAGAGGAAAACCAGAAGTTGCGTGAAAAACTACAGCAGCTTGAAGCCCAAAAAGATCAGCAAACTAAAGAAATTGACAATCAGGCTGATAAAATTTCAAACAAACAAATTATCCATGTGACAACTGTTGAGACAAAGGAGGTTTACATTGGTCAAAATGGTAGGGACATAATGGATGGTGGAGAAAAGAGACCAGATCCCTTAGCTTTTGATGGCATCCGTGAAAAGGTACCTGCTAGTAGGCTTTATGAGCTTGGTCTTTTACCCAAAAATGAGTTTGAGCAGCTAAAAAATGGCAAAACCACTGTTGAAGAGCTTGGAGAAACTAAAAATCTTAAAAGAATTCTTAAAGGAAACAATGCAATTGCAGGTATTTTAACCCCTGCTAATCAAAAAATGTCAATCTACCAGGCATCAAAAGAAAAAATTATTACCCCAGGGACAGCAATGATCCTTCTTGAAGCACAGGCAGCCACTGGTTACATATTAGACCCCATTAAAAACAAGAAACTTTATGTTAATGAGGCTGTCAAGGAAGGCTTGATTGGCCCTGAACTGCATAACAAAATGTTATCTGCTGAGAAGGCTGTTGTTGGCTACAAAGATCCATACAGCGGTGGAAAGATTTCTGTTTTTGAAGCCATGAAGAAGGGTCTAATTGAACGTGATCATGCCATCAGAGTCCTTGAGGCTCAGCTTGCTACTGGTGGCATCATTGACCCTATCAACAGTCACCGTGTATCCAATGAAACAGCCTGTAAGCAGAGACAGTATGATGCAGAAATGAACAAGATCATGGAGAAACCCTCAGATGACACAAAGGGATACTTTGACCCCAGCACTCAAGAACCACTGACATATTCTGAGTTAATGGCAAGATGCACTACTGACCCCAATACCGGTCTGTTACTCCTGCCAGTCACTGAAAAAGCTGCTCATTGTTCTAGTATATACACAGAAGAAGAGACAAAAGATGTATTCAGCAAAACAACTGTGTCTGTGCCTTTTGGAAGATTCAGTGGTAAAACTGTTACCATTTGGGAGATAATCAACTCTGAGTACTTCACCGAAGATCAAAAGAAGGATCTTCTTCGCCAGTACAAGACAGGCAAAATCACAATTGAAAAAATAATTAGAATTGTCATTACAGTAGCTGAGGAGAAGGAGAAGAAGAAAGAAATTGCCTTTGATGGTCTAAGGGCACCTGTCCCTGCCAGTGAGCTTGTAGAATCAAAAATCATAGATAAAGACCTTCACAATAAACTCCAGAAGGGAAATGTGTCAGTCAAGGAAATCTCTGAAATGGAGCCCGTCTACAAGGCACTGAAGAGTACAAACTGCATTGCTGGTGTACTCATTGACTCATCCAAGGAGGTACTGTCCTTTTATCAGGCTATGAAGAGGGACATGGTAAGGCCTAAGGTTGCTTTGAACATGCTTGAAGCCCAAGCAGGAACAGGCTTTGTAGTTGATCCTGTTCAAAACCAAAAGTACACTGTTGATGAGGCTGTTAAAGCTGGTGTTGTTGGTCCTGAGCTGCATGAAAAGCTCCTGTCTGCAGAGAGAGCTGTTACAGGTTACAAAGATCCTTACACTGGACAGACTGTATCTCTTTTCCAGGCAATGAAGAAAGATCTAATCCCTAAAGAGCAAGGTATTCGATTGCTTGATGCCCAAATGGCCACTGGTGGCATCATTGATCCAGTAAAAAGCTTACGTGTTCCTCATGATGTTGCTTGCAAAAGAAATTACTTTGATGATGAAATGAAACAGACTCTGAACAAACCAACTGATGAAATTAAACATTTCTTTGACCCAAACACAAAAGAACATGTCACATACTCACAGCTTGTCAAGAAATGTGTCACTGACAAAAAAACTGGTCTTCTACTTCTTCCTCTTAGTAATGAGGCAATCACTGATAAGGAAGAGTCAACATACACTGAAGCCCAGACAAAAGAGGCTATGACTCAAGCTACTGTGGAGCTTGAATCTGGACCTTTTAAGGGCAGAAAGATGACCGTGTGGGAACTTATCAACTCTAAATATCTCACTGAGGAACAGAGACTTGATATGCTAAGACAGTTTCGGTCAGGAACATTTACAATTGAAAAGATAATCAAGATCATTATCACAATTGTGAATGAGAAAGAAGCTAAGAAACTAGAACAATCCAGCTTTAAGGGGCTCCGTGCTCCTGTTCCAGCAAGTTCCTTGTATGATTGCAAAATCATAGATAAACCAACATTTGACCTCCTTGAACAGGGTAAAACAACACCTAAACAGGTCAGTGAAAATTCTGATGTTAGTAAATACCTCCAGGGCACCGAAAGCATTGCTGGGATTTTCCTGGAACCAACAAAGGAGAAAATAGGCATTTATCAAGCTATGAAGAAAAAGCTTCTCAGACAAAACACAGGTATTTTACTTCTTGAGGCTCAGGCTGCAACTGGGTTTATTGTAGATCCTGTGACAAAGCAATGCCTGTCAGTTGACGAAGCAGTAAAGGTAGGCCTTGTTGGTCCAGAGTTGCATGAAAAACTTCTTTCTGCAGAAAAGGCTGTCACTGGCTATAAGGATCCATTCACAGGCAAGAAAATTTCCCTCTTTGAAGCAATGCAAAAAGATCTAATACTTAAAGAACATGCTATGCCCCTTTTGGAAGCACAGATGGTCAGTGGAGGAATCATTGACCCTGTAAACAGTCACCGGGTCCCAATTGAGGCTGCATACCAAAAGAACATTTTCAGTAAAGAAATTGCCAAATCTCTGTCTGTAGCATCAGATGACAACAAGGCTTTCTCAGATCCAGAAACTGATGAGAATGTAACCTACCAGCATCTTAAAGACAAATGCCGAAAAGATCCAGATACAGGTCTTTACATCCTCCCTCTCTCTAAACCTCAGTCTCCGACGATTGTTGAGAAGACATACCTCTATACAGAAGAACAAACTCAGAGTGATCTGACTAAAACCCAAATTGACATTCCAATTGAGGGCCTTGCTGATAAACCAATGAACCTGTGGGATGTAATGAACTCAAATTTGATTCCAGAACAGGAAAGACAGAAGCTTTTAGATGAATACCGTGCTGGAACAATAACTAAAGAGCGAATGATCATCATTATTATTGAGATAATGGAACAAAGAGAAATAATCAGACATGACAGCCCACTGTCATACAAGACTATAAGGAGAAGAATAACTATTGAAGAGCTTTACAATGCTCGTATCATCGATTTGGAGACATACAACCTTCTTAAACAGGGCAAAAGAGATATCCGTGACATAATGGAGATGACCAGTGTGAAACAGTACCTCTATGGAACAGGCTGTGTTGCTGGTGTCACAACTGACTCAAGTGCCAAGCTAAGCATATACCAAGCAATGAATAGAGGTTTCCTTAAACCCGAAATAGGCCTTAGCCTGTTAGAGGCGCAAGCTGCAACAGGCTTCATTGTTGATCCGGTGAAGCATGAAACACTCACTGTTGATGAAGCTGTTCGTAAAGGAATTGTTGGGCCTGAGATCCATGATAAACTTCTTTCTGCTGAAAGAGCTGTCACTGGATACAAAGATCCATACAGTGGAAAAATTATATCTCTTTTCCAATCCATGAAAAAAGATCTTGTTCCAGAAGATTATGCCCTAAAAATGTTGGAGGCACAGACTGCTACTGGTGGCATCATTGATCCTGAATTCCAGTTCCACCTACCAGCAGACATTGCTTTGCAAAGAGGTTACATCAACAAGGAGACCAATGAGCAATTAACCGACAGTGTTAAAGGATTTGTTGATCCAGTTACTGATGAAAAAGTGTCATATGCAGAGCTCCTCAAGAGATGCAAACTAGAAGGAGGGTTGCGCCTCCTTTCTCTAGGAGACAAGAGGTTGACCTTTATGGGTCTGAGAAAACAGATCACAATGGAGGAGCTGATTCGCTCACAAATTATTGACCAGCAGACTGTCACTGAATTAAATGAAGGCCTTCTGACAATGGAGGAAGTCAGCAAAAGACTATCAAGATACCTCCAGGGCACAGGCTGTATTTCTGGTGTATTTTTGGAGTCAACCAAAGAACGTTTATCTATATACCAGGCAATGAAGAAGAACATGATTAGGCCAGGGACTGCTTTTGAGCTTCTTGAGGCCCAAGCAGCCACAGGGTATGTTATTGACCCAATCAAGAACCTTAAACTGACAGTCCATGAAGCAGTAAAAATGGGAATTGTAGGTCCAGAATTCAAGGACAAGCTTCTCTCTGCTGAGCGAGCAGTGACTGGATATAGAGATCCTTATTCAGGCAAGACAATCTCTCTTTTCCAAGCGATGAAAAAGGGCCTCATCCTGAAAGATCATGGTATCCGTCTCCTAGAAGCTCAAATAGCCACTGGTGGAATTATTGACCCAGAAGAAAGTCACCGTCTACCAGTTGAGGTGGCCTATAACCGTGGCTTCTTTGATGAAGAAATGAATGAGATCTTAACAGATCCATCTGATGACACAAAAGGCTTTTTTGATCCTAATACAGAAGAAAACCTAACCTACCTTCAGCTGATGGAGAGATGTATCACTGATCCAGACACTGGCCTGGTACTCCTGTTACTGAAAGAAAAGAACCGGGAGAGAAAGACATCCTCTAAATCTTCTGTTCGAAAACGCAGAGTTGTCATTGTTGACCCAGAAACAGGCAAAGAAATGAGTGTATATGAGGCCTACAGAATGGGACTCATTGACCAACAAACTTACTTGGAGCTTGCTGAGCAGGAGTGTGAATGGGAGGAAATTACAATGACCTCCTCTGATGGCTCTGTAAAATCCCTAATCATTGACAGAAGGTCTGGCAGACAGTATGATGTTGATGATGCTCTTTCACGAGGACTTGTTGATCAGAAAACTCTAGATACATACCGATCTGGAAACCTGTCAATCACAGAGTTTGCTGATATGCTTTCTGGAGGTATAGGAGGTTTCCGTTCACGCACATCTTCATTTGGTTCCACTAGTGGGTCAACTTACTCCAGTTCCATGAGCCCTATACCTTCACTTAAACCACCTGCAGTAAACTGGAATGATCCAACAGAGGAGACTGGACCAATAGCTGGAATACTGGACATAGATACGCTCGAAAAGGTGTCTATCACTGAGGCAATACACAGAAACCTAGTAGACAATATCACAGGCCAAAGACTGTTGGAGGCCCAAGCCTGCACAGGAGGAATAATAGATCCTACAACTGGAGAAAGATTCTCAGTTGCTGAAGCAACAGAGAAAAGCTTGGTAGATAAAATCATGGTTGATCGCCTCAACCTGGCACAAAAAGCATTCAATGGATTTGAAGACCCCAGAACTAAAGTCAAAATGTCTGCCTCCCAGGCTCTAAAAAAAGGTTGGTTGTACTATGAGGCTGGGCAGCGTTTCCTTGAGGTTCAGTACTTGACTGGTGGACTTATTGAGCCCGATGTTGAGGGCAGAGTGCCCTTAGATGAATCCATCAGAAAAGGAACAATTGATGCTCGCACTGCCCAAAAACTGAGAGATGTCGGTGCTTATTCAAAATATCTGACATGTCCAAAAACTAAATTGAAAATCTCTTTCAAAGATGCCATGGATAGAAGCATGGTTGAAGAAGGATCTAGCTTAAGGCTTCTGGAGGCCTCCTCTCAGTCTAGCAAAGGCCTTTACAGTCCCTACAATGTCAGTGGTTCTGGATCTGCATATGGCTCTCGGACTGGCTCAAGGACAGGATCCCGATCAGGCTCAAGAAGAGGCAGCATCGATGCTGGCTCTGGCTTTAGCATGAATCTCTCCACCACCTCCTCCTCCTACTCCTACTCATCCTCATCTGCCTACCCTCGTAGATTCTGATGAGCTTGTCCCGTTCCTAATCAATTGTAACTAAAAACTAGCAATACTAATGCACTTTACAGTTGCATTTCTAACACCAGAAATTAGATACAGTAACAAAAAAGTATAATTTATTTATTTGTAATTTCATATAGTCACAAGATTTGCTTTAGCTGATGATTTTTTTTAGCTACTTGTGTAAACGGCAGCCTCTTTTATGAGGATGTAACCCATTATTGCAAAAAAAAACCAAAACAAAAAAAAACAGAAGATTCCAGTAAAAAATTACCGTCAGCTCATGACTATTAAGGCAGAGCATGATATGTCTGCTCTTTTTAAAACATTTCAATTTTACACCTGTTCAAACAATGTGTGCTCATGTTTTCTGGAACTAATATATACTGTATGTATTTAAACAGAAATGTTTTTCAAGTATTCCTTGATTTATTTTTAATTTGACAGTTTAAACATGTTTTATAACTTTTTTTTTTTATTATCATCAGTTGTAATGAAATATTGAATGTCACCATAGCTCTAATGATTTTAACTAAAACATTTAAGACTCTAAAATGTTTGTGTAGAGCATAGACAAAATATGTGTTCATGTTTTGTTTGTTGTTTTTTGTTTCATGTTGCTTGATTACCTGTGCAATGTACCAAGTAAATTGGGGCATTTTTTATTTCTTTGAAATAACTTCAAAACAAATCACTGAGAATTCTTAATAGAAAAGAACCATCAACAGTGAATTTGTTCAAACTTTTCTGAAACTGGTTTTATATTATTACTTATGGTCATTTACTTTCAGTGGACAAGGTCATTGCTTTATTGTTTTACACACTCCAAATTTTAGAATTGTCAAAATTTCCATCAACCAAGTGTTCCTGCTAAATCCCAAGATGAT
Organism: Hypsolebias longignatus; assembly: GCA_031762435.1. Lineage (NCBI taxonomy): Eukaryota > Metazoa > Chordata > Actinopteri > Cyprinodontiformes > Rivulidae > Hypsolebias > Hypsolebias longignatus. Next base: position 35,684,932 of record JARVGV010001153.1, on the reverse strand, counting down.
GTCAGACTCAATCCTGTGCCACCACCCCACAGTCCTGCTCCTGTTATTTTGACTCTGGTAAGTTGACATTTTTCTTCATGTACTTTTTAAAATTGTCTCTATAGTTTTTTTGTATTTTTTTTTCGTAATTGGCATCTCATAACTTACTCTGAAAATGTATCTCAGATGCAGTTATGGTGTCATGTCATCAGTAAAAATGTGTCCACCCAACTAAAAATCCTATAACTACCGTTTTCTTTCTGTCATTTTTATTTTTTTCATAGATGCAACATTCACTTCAAAACCAAAATGTGTGCACAAATACTAAGCTGGGCAGAGTATATAGTCTCCCCACCACTGCTGGACCTGCGAGTTTATGTCATTATCACACAGAAACCCAGGTATAGTCCCAGGTTGTTTTTATTTATATATTGATATACTTTTTTTTTTTTTTACCTTTTTAATTTCAATTTATTTATCTATTTATTTATTTATTTATTTATTATTCACTGCAGTGTTTGGTTTATGTTGCCTGTTTTCATGGTTGTTTTCATTTGTCTCTAGATCTACCTTTGAGTTTTTCTTTTCCTCACCTGTGCATCACATTTTGGAAAGCTGAGACTGAGTCAACTTCATCTTGGGATGCCATTTTTGTACTCACTCATTTGCTTCAGTCACAGGGTTAATACTTGAATGATCATAGGGATATTTATTACAAAATGCCTTAAAATGTACACTACCAGATAATTCACATTTTCACATGAACATTAGAGGTGCCTCAGTGAAACATCAGCCTATCTTCAGTCACCTGGTTTACTGTATTCTGTCTCCTGTTCAACCAAAGTGCCTATGTCACAAATGTTTATTGCATGAATGTATGTATTATATCAGATTGGCTCCTGTCAGTTGTTTTCTCACTGATTTTCATAGCATGCAGAAAGAGGCTTAAAGTTTTATTTTGCTGATATGTTTTGGTTTTCTCATTATGCAGTTATATTCTTTTATTTTTACACCTTTATTTTGTTTTCATTATGTTTTTGTTTTGGATGTGCCTTGCATGTTTTACTAACTTTACAAATAACATGGGGAGATGTTCATGTAAAATACTGTTTTTAGCATCATAAACTGAATATTTTAGCAATGGGACAAATGTTGCTTTAGTTGAAAATGAGGATTTTGCTCTATGTGAACATAACACTATGTTGTAAATAAATATGTTCTAAATTGATATTCTTGTCATTCATGCACCATGACCTATACTGTATAATGTTGAAATAATCATTTAAAATTAAGTTTGAGTTAATGTATGAAGTGTTTCCACCTCAATATCATATTGTTTGAAAATGTATTACAGTATTTAGATGATGGATGGATATGTCATCCACAGAAAACACCATGAAGTCCTTCCTTGCACCGCTGTACACCTGCAATCTACATCAGTGGTTTACATTTTTGACCTTTTGAAATGTCTCCATGTCTGCATCATGGTTTCAAATATTAAGAAACGATCAATGGAACTGAAAAAAATAATGACAACCATACTTACTATTCTGTAGGTTAAAATGTAAACAGGATTACCTGTGATCAAATTTAAAATAGAACAACTACTGTGGAAATATTCACAAAGCAAGGAGTGTACCATAGTAAAAAGAGCAAACTTTATACATTGATCCCTAATTATTGCAAAGATCTTCCACTCCCTAGAAGTATATCAAAGGAGGAATATTCCAGTGAAAAAAAAAAGAAAGAAAAAGAGAAAGAAAGAAATAATAATAATAATAATAATTAATGACAGTGCAAAATCCCACTTTAGAATCCCACTCAAGCTTTTAAATAAGGTAAAACTATTTACAGTGCTGCTTGAAAATTTGTGAAATCTCTAGAATTTTCTATATTTCTGCATCAATATGACCTAAAACATCGTCAGATTTTCACACAAGTCATAAAAGTAGATAAAGAGAACCCAGTCAAACCAATGAGACAAACATTTTATACTTGGTCATTTATTTATTGAGGAAAATGATCCAATATTACACATTTGTGAGTGATAAAAGTATGTGAACCTCTAGGATTAGCAGTTAATTTGAAGGTGAAATTAGAGTCAGGTGTTTTCAATCAATGGGATGATGATCAGGTGTGAGTGGACAC
>JARVGV010001153.1:35647811-35657902 GCA_031762435.1 Hypsolebias longignatus | reverse complement strand
CATATTATCTATGATTATTTTCTGATCCTCACAGATGAACACAATTTGTGTTGGATATACATAATTAATAAATAATTATATTATCAAAAATATGTACTACTTTATATGTTAATGTTTTCTTAAATATAAATAGTAAAGTATAGTATAAATAAAACTATAATAATGACTGTTTAATGACCCTGGTGCTCTCAAGAGGTTAAATGACTTGACCCTTCAGGGTCACTCAGTTCTGTTTACTCACCATGACTGTGACACACTTCCCATTTCCTTAACTTTTGTTCATTTTCACATTATCTCTAAACATGACTTTGTGGGTGTTTGGTTATGTGAAGAGGCTGCTGTTATCTGATCTCAGGGCAGCGTCTGCTGAGGAGCAGCTGGTTGGAACTGAGGGAACATACAGCCAACATTACAACTGTCCCAGTTTAAAGGATAAAGTCAAACACAACTTAGAAAGAACTTGTGGAAGTAGGTTTAATGGTCTGGTTTGATGGGTTTTGTGCTGCTCTCTGCATCCGCTGGACGCTGAAGTCATTGTAATAAGTGCCAAACTTTTTCCAGTTAGATCCAAACTTTCCCTCTAGTTAGGATTTCAGCAGAAGGAAACAAGGCTTTTGGGCGAGGCCCTGATGACTACTGGGAAATGTAGTCATTATGGGCGGGAACACAGCATAGGCATACTGGGAAAAAAAAAACAAAAATGGCGACATCTGTCCAAAGTATTTTATTTTTCTTTAACTTTTTACTGTACAGTATCCAGTACTGTCCCAATCACATGAGTAACGTTAAAGTTGACAATCATGTGTTCTGTGCAATTTTTATTTCTTTTTAAATGTGTGAATGTGTGTTGACAGACCATGATATAGCAAGTCCGTGGAAGTCGACGGGTGAAGTAATCGGGACTACTGTATTACAAAGCCTATTCTGAATATCTTCCACCCACAGAAGAAATAAATAGGATACAAAAAAATAAATAAATAGAGGATTTACAAAGCATTCCTTAAGAGCTGGACTTTAGTTACTAAAGATTTTTGCATACTCAGCAAAAACTGAGAAAATTGTTTTTTTTTTTCTTGAGATGGTACAGACAAAAGAACACTTGTTCTGGTCAGGCCATTTACTGGTAATCTACAAGAAAGTCAAGTACTGAGCTCCCGAGTGGTCATTGTGGATGAAATGTCAACACGTCCTTTTTTCCACAATAACTAGCTCACTTTGGCTTTTTGACCAATTACATAATAGTTGTTGAACACCACTTAAAGTATGCTGACATGATGTGTTGAGAATAAGCTGCAAGAACTCAAACCAGGGCTGCAAGACAACAATGGCATCATCAGGGCAACATAACAATTTTCTTGCTTCTTGCTTAGAATATGGGAACCTGGATTCAGGCATTTTCTGTACCTGCTTAGTCCTGTTCAGGGTTATGGGAGGAGATGACTGCTTATTTAAAAAGTTAATAAAGAAGAGAGGGTTATACACCAGACAGGACACAAGACTCATGCACAGGGGGAATATGGAAATGCAACAAAGGTGCAGTTTGAACTGGAGATCTTAGGCAACTGTGCGCAACCCATCCACCTTGCAGCCTTTTTAGATCATTGCAAAAATTTTCCAACCATTGGTATTCTAATTGTTTTATTTTTTTACAAACAATTTCAAGGCAACTAATGACTAAATTCAGATTTTAATTTGTTGGATATGCTTTGACTGAGATCATCTTTAGTCAAATCATGGCAAAAATATTTTTCTATGTGCAGAAGGATATACTGTATGAATCATAAAATAAAGTGACAGAACTGTTATACGCAGAACGAAATTTAATTATTGCTGAAACTCTTGTAGATTGTAGTAATCTTCAATCTAATCTAATGTAAACTGAATTTGTGGTAAAAGGGATATGCCATTATTTTATGTCACAAACAAAATAAATCTGAATATATTATGAACACATTTTTAGCTGAATAAACCAAGTTCACATCAATAGGCTGTAAAACAGTAGCCTACACAGCTTATATTAAAAAGAATGATCATACATTTCATTTGGGGATATATGTGCATGAACTGTGGAATGCCAATACAGGTAGTCCCCGACTTGCGAACGAGATACGTTCCTACGCCCGTTCGTAAGTCGAAAATCGCCGTAAGTCGGAAAATATGTCCAAACGGCCCCTCATTCATGCACCTCATACAGTACTGTATTTTTACCAAGCACTTAGCCTACCCTCAAAAACCACATACATTTAGGAGCCATAACAAAGGAAAAAAAGAGATACCGTAATTTCTTACTGGGAGCTGGTTTCTTCCTCCGTCTGTTAGCATGTTAGCTTGTTGCACCTCCGGCCTCTGCAGCTTCCTGCTGCTTTGCGCAGTTCACAGCGTTCAAAGCAAGGTCTGTTAGCATGTTAGCTGTAAGCTACTGCTTCTTACCGTCAAACAGGAAGTACAACCAGAACTTGGCTTTTCAAAATAAAAAATGTCAAATATATATATATATATATTTTTAATGAGATGCGTGACGTAACTCCGAATCGCCGTAAGTCGAGACCGCCGTAAGTCGGGGACTACCTGTATATCAACAAAAATGTCTAATATTACTTCCATTATATTTTCTGTCTGTTATATCCACTTGAAATGTTACAAGCAAATAAAATATAATTGAATTAAAAAACTAAAACATCTGAGTACACAAGTGTTGACCTATATTTTTCTTTATGTGTGACATTTTTCTAAGGCAAACATTATTGCTTTTTTATGGGCATGACAGAATTTCTCAGTAGGGGTCCTTCCTTTGGTCTCCCATGCCAACACCACAGAAAGGACTGAATTATCTTCATTGCTCTCTATTCTGTGTTTGCCTCCATCCTCTGTGTTTAAAGACTTGAGCTGAAATGGCTGTAAGCAAGTGGAAAAGCAATCTGAGATGTTTTACTGTAATTAGCCGTCATTTGTTGCTGCTGTGGAGACTGCTGTAGTGACTATGAATGGGGAATGCGGGACTGCAGAGGGGTACAGTGTGAATGTGGGACTGGGTGTGTTGTAGGGTGGGTGTGGGACCCTCCTTTTGTAGACTTCACTTCTCTCTTTTGCCATCCAGGCAATGGGCTGAGGCAGCTGTCACTTAACATGTGAATGTTTCGAGGGCAGCCCAGGGGTCTTTAGAAAACTCTCCTTTTTTTGTTTGTTTTACCGCCCCCACCCCATTTTTCAAGCAGAAGCAGAGTTTCTGAGCCTCAGAGGAGGAGCTTTCTGGGATGAGAAGGGGGAGAATGTGGAACACCCCAAAGAAAATGAAAAAAAAAAAGCTGGAAGAAGGTACTTTGCTGCCTAGCTTCCTGGTACTCCTGGGGGACAGCCTGAGTGGCAGAGAGGACCTCCAACCACTGGGGTGTTACGTGGATCGTGACCTCCCAGTGAAAACTGCTCTTGGCTGGGAACTGTGGGAGTTCAACTGAGCCGTTGGAATACATTGTCTTCATCTTGGCGCACTGTCCCATCGGTGCATTAACAAGGAAGGAATGCCTCTATCACAGCTCCCACAACAAAGAAGAAAGGGAGAGGAGCAGAGCCGGTGGGAGGAGAAGTGAAGGGAGGGGAGGGGAGGGGAAGGGTGCACTGTGAGGGGAGAAGGGGGCATTGTATTCAGTGACTGTGGGCAACGGGAAAGCATGAGTTATCAGGACAAGTGTTTAGAAAGTGTGTTTGTAGGTGACTGTGTGTAAATAGGTGGACGTTGTGTGTGCACTGGGGGAGGATGCACGTTGTGTTAGTGAGGAACCTACAGTTTGGGATGTTGGAGCTCAGAGGCCGTTCAAAGGATGCTCAAACAAAGCCAGATTTTTTCCTCCCCTCCTTTCTCTCCCTGCTGAATGGTGAATGAGGGCTTGCTGGATTCCTTTACTCCATGCTGTTGGTCCAGTTCTGCTTTGGGGTGAGTACAATTCACGTGAGCTTCTAACCGCCAAAACTGCCACTACCTTGGAGTTGGCCCAGACAGACAGGCTGGCTTTAGTGTTTGTTTCTCCGTTAGGAAACCAGGACATCACAAAAGAGAAAATATATTCTGATAGAGGGCTTAAAAATATAATTTATTTTAACCACATAAAATAAAATAAAAAACTTCAGGAAACAATGAGGTATTCCAGTAGAAACTACATCATTATGAATGGACCACAGTATGTGAGTACTTTATTTTTTAATTGAACAGTTTGTTCTTAGTTTTTGTAGTGTCATATTTCAACGCACACTTTTATTTTCAACATTCTGACATAAACCCTGCTGACATCATCCCACAGCAGCTTTAGGATCCCTACTTTCAGAACATTTTTGTATAAATACAAATAAAATGTCTGACCTTGTACAATATCAACCTTCAAATGTTATAAGTCTCATGGGTAAATGCACAGCTGCCATCTTTGATTAGGGACCACTTCAATGATTACTACTTCAGGACCTCTGTTAAGAGAGAGCAGCAGACATTCATGAGACAACATTAAGTGACTCCACTGTTCTGATTGATGGTTATGGCTCTGCTACTAATTACAAATCCATACATACAGGACATATTGAACCATCTGTATGGATTAATTAAACATCTGTATAATATTATATGGTTAAAATTATCATTTTAAACCTGTGAATAACAGCATACAGTACATTTTTGGTTCATATTGAGTATTTTATTAGAAATGAACATGACTTACCAGCATTAAATGTATATAAAATATATATTGTACAGTAGTATCTGCATGTGGATTTAGCATCTCATGTGGGTTAAAGCTTGGAGCTCCATACTCTCCAGTTTTGAATTGAGATAACTCCATGCATGAGATATCTAACATCTTCAACTTCTGAATGAGTCCAGTTGTTTTTATTTTAACTTTTTTTTTAATATTTGCCATATATTGAACGACTGAGACTTGAAACCTGCAAAAATCATAAACTCCTCATTATATTAGCACTTTAAATTTCCAATTTATCTTGCTCTGCTGTAGAGAGGCCCCTACACCATGGCTATAATCTAATTAATCCCAGAATGAACTGCAGTCATAAATCACACTGAAAGCAGAAAAGAGACTGATCTGGAGAGCCCTCTTACAAAAGGTTAAGTGCTGGAATGGGTCAGTCATTTGGTATATAAGTTAAATAGTAGACTGGCTATCTGTTCCCCATATTCTACTTGGGAGTTAAAAATATGGCTCGATGAGAAAATCTATCAGGTTTGTTTTCATTTGGGTAAATAGGTCACTGTATTGTAACTCCCTTGTTTTGTCCAAAGAAGTATAAAATAACAGAGTTCCCATTGTTTTTGCATTCCTTACATCAGCATAGAGAGGGCTCTATTTCCCATCATGTAAAATAAAACACCTGCAGACTTTAAATTTCAATGGAATAGTAACTCATTGTTAAACCATTTTGTAAGAATCCTCAGCATGCATAGTGTGAGATTACTATGGAGGAAATAGTGTGGTACAGTAACCAGACACAGCTAAAGTGTTAGCTGGTGTGCAGCTGGGCACAGACACTCTGCTCTCCTCAGGAGACTGCAGGGCAGTGATCTGAGCTAACTGGGTAATCATTGATCTTGAGGCGGGGCACTACTCTGATCTGTGCTCCCCTGTGGACCCCTGGACTGCATCATCTGCTTAGCAGACAGGCAGGATGCGAGTAATTCCTAATGCACATGGAGTGATGATATCAAAGTAGGTCATATTTAAATTATCATTGAGTTTTTGTTTTTATTGTTTTAATTTGTGGTGTAATCATTCACCCAAATTCAATTTCATTCAAATTTGGGGTGGGTTTTGGCAGTAGAGGAGCACATTCTCCTTGGGTGCAGAGTTTCTTTGTCTAACCTCAGACAAGGATTAAAGAGCTGCATAGGAAGCATATTTTTATGAGCCATCACAACATGTCACTGTCTGTGCAGTTTTGCTTCTCCACTTTCAAAACTGAAAAAATATTCCTATCAGTTTGAAGAGCTATCATTCATATATCCTTTTTACTGACCCCCACCCCCCACCTGATCATTAAGCCCCCAGTATAGCTCTGCGTAGTCACCAAGCATGACTTCAAGCGACCTGTATAATTGTGAATGGAGCAGAGTAACCCTGCCTCAGAGGGAGGAACTGGCTTCAACAGGAACCCTCCCTGTGATCTCCTAATGGGCTCACCTCAGACCCTCCATGTCAAGATAATTACATTCACCTTTGACCTCTGTCGCAACAATGAAGGAACTGAGTTAGGGAGACAGTTTGGAACTGTCAGTAACAATAAGATGTTGACTATATTCACATAGCATTGTAAAAATTCTAGTATGTAATAAAAACATTCCCTAACAAATTGCAAACAGTAACCTACAAGCAGCTAAGTCATGCCGCATGATATCGAGTTTGCAAGTTTAAACCTACCAAACCAGTTGTTGATGTTTTAGCCATCCAACTGTTGCCACCCTGGAGAAACTGGGTGATGTTTGCATTTTTATGGCTGTCATTCTCGATCACATCCTAAATGGGTTTCCCAGGACTGGTCCAAGCTGCACTGTGGAAAGAGCTGGCTGTTTGCCTCTGGTTTCTCGGTGCCAGGCTCAACACTGGGGTTCCTGACAAGCCTGTCACATTGATTTTGAAGCCCAGAAAAAAAAAAATCAGGTTTGGTGTGAGGTATCAGAGAATGTGCGCATGCGTTTAAAAAAAAGGGTGGTGGGGTAGATGGGAGCAGTTTGGCCAAATCACCATTTTGTAGGTTCTTCTGGTTCTTTGGTGCCAGAACATAGCAATGGCCAAAATCTTGCACATAAATGATACAGTATACCTGTACACCGTTTAACAGTAGTTCTGATTTATGACACTATTTTGGAGCTCTGGCAGTGGTAAAGAGTTGTTAGGGATGTAAAACCTGAAATCTAAAAGAAAATGTTGTTAAATATAATAATAGTTATATCTATATTTAAAAAAAAAAGAGCTTTATTTTGTAATTGCATGATGACTCTGAGTCCCCTTGTTTTATTTTAGGTAGCTGAGGGATCATCTGCATGAATGGCCAAGGGGTCTTCCCTCACCTCTTACCTCCCTAGGCTGTGGGCTGAAGGATTATGGGTAACCTCATCAGCCGGCCCAGCTGCCTGGGCCAGAAATCCAAGCATGTGCGGACAGATGAGGGCTTCTTGAAGGAGCGCTACCAGCAACGAAAAGAGTGTCAGCCTGCTGAGCAACATGAGGCCAAGCTAGAAGAGGATTTCAAAGAGAAAGTTGGGGAAAATGAGAGCAAGAAAAGAGAGGTGGAAAGAGAAAACGAGGAACAAGAAGTTGAATGTAAACGAGAGAATGGTGTTCATACTCCCATTTCAGATAAACCCCTTCATAGCTCTCCTGCTTCTACTATTAGGAGCAGTAGTACTTTGGAAAATGCCTGGCACAACAGCCCTTCTCCAATAAAAACCTCCCGAAATGGGACACTAGTGAGGAGGACTGTGACTCCGGAGTTTGCCAGATCTCCACTGGCTCACTTGGACAAGAATGCTGCAGACAGGAGGGCCAGTTTCCAGAGAAGAGACTCCAGAGAAGGGAGCCCCTGGTCCTGGAAGACGGTGGCGTCACGTGAGGTCACAGAAGTGACTGAGGTCACAGAGACAATTGTAACAGAAATTGTGGAAGTAACAGAATATCCATCGGGAGATAAAGGAGGGAACCCCGTAGTCACCAGAACAGTTAGAGTCCTGAATGGTGTTGCAGAAGAACTTGCTGAGGTTGAACTACTGATTTTAAACCATAATAAATCTTGTCTTTTTTTTCCATTTCTGTCTTTATTTCATCCAAATTTTAAAAAAATTAACCTTCACTCATGTCTTAAATCCATAATTTGACTGTATCGCATGATAAAGGGTTTGTCTGCACCATAAATTTTATGGCATTTATTTACTTCACAGCTCCAAAAAGATGGACGTTCATGCTCAGACCAAGATTCTAGTTTGGACAGGTGGATGGTATGTTTTCTGCTTTTTGTGTTAGAGCAGCAAAATGTTAGCTTGTTGTTTTTATTTCATTTTATTTTCACAACTGAATTTACTAACTTGTGTTATGCATGTGTGTGTTTTGTCAGGGAACAAAATCTGCCTTGGCACTCAGGAACGTGTCCACAGATTCTGAAACGTTTCTCCAGAACCTGGATGCTTTGGTTACATGGGTCAGTGAGATTGAAGAGCTCACAGCCAATCAGAAACCTCCGTCATCAGAGGTCAAAGTAGTGAAAGCCCAACTTCAAGAACAAAAGGTTGGTTTGACTGGAACACTACATCACATTCAAGCTTCATGCTCAATAATCCAGGTAAAAAAAAAAAAAAAAAAATCCAACATCTGGACGGTTTCTTTATTTGTTGAGATATTTCATCCTTCAGCCAAAGGACTTCATCAGTCTGAGGCACCACAAACAAACTCAGTCCCACAAGCAGCACACTCACATGGTGGACCAACCAGCCTCAGGAGTCGACAAGGGAGAGGGTGGACTCCAGAAACCATCTTATCACCATCAAACTGGTTGGTCCAATATGTGAGTGTGTTGCTTGTGGGACTGACTTTGTTTGTGGTGCCTCAGACGGATGAAGTCCTCTGGATGAAGGACGAGACATTTCAACAAAAAGAAACCATCCAGATGACCTGACTGAACTTTGTTGGACTGCATCACATTATTTCTTCTTTCAGAAAAAAAGTGAGTAGAAACATAATAAAAAATATCCTAATTATTAATTTAATTCCTAAGTATCAGACCAGTAGAGGTCAGCTTTCTCTCCGTTACAGGGAAGTTAAAGTTTGGCATGATGTTTCACATTTGGTAACAGTGGTGGCTCCAGAGATATTTTTTCTGTAGGTGCTGGGGGGGCTAAGCATTTTACTGAGGGTGCTATGAAGGATCATTTGTTCTTCCAGTTCTTAAGGTCAAGGTGTCTTTTCTGTCATTCACATCACATGCGGTACATGAAATGGAACAAAACTATGTACACAGGGTCCCAGTTACATCCAACAAAAATACAAACTGTAAAAAAAAAAAAAAAAAAAAAAAAAAAAAAACAGTAATAATAAATAAGATATGACCTAAGAAATACACTAAACTAAGAATACACTAAGCACTACTAGTACAAAATGCACCAAAACAACAGCAGCACGAACATGAGTCTATGTGAGCAGATGAGGACTAAAGTATACAGCAACATTAAATGAATCAGCAGCATGAGATCAGCATCATGAATAGTCAGCAGCACACATCAACAACCATGTGGCATTAGAGTGATGTTTTTCACAGTGATATTTTTCACAGTAATGTTCACGGTGATGATCCTGACTAGGGGTCATGAGTCTAACAGCCTCAGAGTATAAGCTTGTAGAAATAATGAAGAGTGAGCTGGAGGAAGAAGGGCGACACCTTTTCCATCTCAGCTCCACTACATGTGTTTTATTTAATTTTCATTCATTAAAGTTTGGCACCAGCTGATCAGTTTACTGACCAACAACAACTTCATTAATATATTCACCCTTTAATGATCAGAATCAGTCACTGAAGTAAAATCTGTTAATTACAGGGAGGTCTAGACCAGAACAAATGAATATTCATCTGAATGAAGAGACCAGATTTGTCTTTGAAGTTTCATTACAAAAATAATCAAACTAAAAATAAACAACAATAATAAACAAACAAAATAATGAATGAGTCAAGGCTTAATTCTCTTATCTAAGGCAACACTGACTCTTTGAGCAGGAATTATTTTGGTTTCTATACATGCATGAATTTAGACAAAGTTTGACTATTTTAATAAATAGTTTACTTAGTTGAAAGTAGTTATTTAATGTGATCAGATAAAGTCATTTATTATCAATGCAAGCCAGGAAGTGATTTAGACAATACAACTTTATTTATAAAGCACTTTAAAGGTCCACTGACATGATGTTTGAACTTTGCATAAAATGGCACAACATATATATCCTGTATCACTGAACTATGTTCGTTTTTGCAAACAAAATTATAAATATATGAAAATTTCATTGAAAGTCATTATACATTTGACGTTGTGTTTTTGACGGAAAATCCAACTATTTCAG
>JARVGV010001153.1:35603853-35614571 GCA_031762435.1 Hypsolebias longignatus | reverse complement strand
TTTTACGTGCAAAAACACTGCGTCAAATTTCTAATGACTTTGGATGAAATTTTTATATATTTATGTTTGTTTGCAAACACTAACATAGTTCAAACATACAAGATATATATGTTGTGCCATTTTATGCAAAGTTCAAATATCATGTCAGTGGTCCTTTAACCCCATAGAAAATCTATGGGGTATTGTGAAGAGGAAGATGTGATACACCAGACCCAAAAAAAAATCTATGGGGTATTGTGAAGAGGAAGATGTGATACACCAGACCCAAAAATTCAGAAGAGCTGAAGGTCACTATCAGAGCAACCTGGGCTCTCATAACACCTGAGCTGTGCCACAGACTGACTGACTCCATGCCACACTGCATTGCTGCAGTATCCAGGCAAAAGGAGCAACAACTAAGTATTGATGCTGTACATGCTCATAGTTTTCCTGTTCATATGTTTGAGTTGGCCAACAGTTCTAAAAATCCTTTTTTTTTAAATGGTCTTAAAATACTTTTTAGATAGAAAAGGGGGAAAAGGCATTAAGATAGGATAGTGGTATTACCAAAATAAATAAATAAAATCTCTTCACACCTTGTACTATCAGGACACGATTTAAGACATCAAAAATTCTGCCAGCAAGCACATTTATAGACACATTACATGTCCATTTGATGGCAAGACTGTGAGATTTGTCCATGAAGCACTTCCATGTAGACCATAGTCCTGATTAGATGTTGGTCAGCCAGTACAGTTCTGATAAGCCTTCACAGAAGTTCTCCTGGGGGGTGGGGTGGGGGAGGGATAGAGAAAGCTTTTCCTTTGTGTACACATATCCCAGGAGAAATTTAATAAGTCGGCCTACTTTCAAGACCAACTGGTTGAGTCAGATTCAGATAGGTTGTTGATTTTTTTTTCAGGCAGACTGCTTTTTTTTGTCAACCTTGACTCCTGCTGGTACTTTCAAGATCCAAAATGGCCAGATTTGTGGCATTACACTGGTCCATGCTTATGAGTCTCCTCCAAGGTCTTCTCCAACATGCTGGCGAGTCCCAGAAGCTGCAGGTAGTCTGCAATTCTCACAAATCGCTTCCATCTTAAGGTTTAGCTCATGAATCCGCTGATTTTGAGTACTGGAAGCACAAACCTAACCTTCATACAGACTCAGCAGTTTTTGCCATTGCCAAAACTGCTGCAGCTGTCTTCCTTAATAGTCATTAACATAGGAATCCACCAATACCAAAAGCAGAAACCCTGCTTTCATGAATCCAATTATATAAACATCTTTGGCATCCCCTGAGACAAAACAGAAAGACACATCAGCTCCTAAACTCCCAACGGATCCATGACGAATCCTGCCATGTGAGTCTCAGTGAGGCATGAGGGCTCTCCAGGACCCTGTCGCTTTGTTGAAAAGATTTTGTCAATTAAACTGAAAGTCCAGCTGACCAGATCCATGACAGTAGTTTTCATTTCAGAAGTTGTGTAATAGGAGCTCCGATGCACAGAGAGCAAAAAAAAAAAAAAAAGGCAGGAGGAGAACAAGTGAGGGAGAAAAAAGGCATCCACCTTGCACAAGAGCGAGTGCAGAAAACAGTCACCTTCAAAAATTGTTTTGCCACATCAAAATCCAAGATGGTCACCTCCATACATAAATGTGAATGTACCGCCCCTATCATTTCAGCAAACTATGCTTTCAAGTTTTTATATTGCTTAATGTATAGTATATTCAAATGATTGGGGTAGAGGAAGATTAATTTATGGTGGCCAAAGCCACCACTGTCTCCACCCTTGTGTTTGGTTGTAGATAAAATTGCTCCCTCCACTCATCAGAATCCATTACTCTTGGCCACCTCCAGCAAGGAGTAAAACTACCTGTTCTTCTACACAAGACCTGCCCACTTGATTCTCTTGCACAACATTGAAGGTTATTTGATTTCCCTGTTCCATTACTGTCCAGAAAAATCCTTTTGAAAACTCAACGTCCACATTTCAAATCCTTCAGTGATGGGGGACATCACATGGCCACACAGTAGTCACACTCATTTTCTGTACCTGCCTTAGGATAAGTTCCTCCAAATCCGAGGCCATGATCTTGAGCCGGAAAAGGGTAGAGTGTCTTTTCCGGGTCGGGGAGGCGGTCCTGCCTCAAGTGGAGGAGTTTAAGTATCTCGGGGTCTTGTTCACGAATGAGGGAAAAAATGGTGTGAGAGATTGATAGGCAAATAGGTGCGGTGTCTGCAATGAAGCAGGTGCCTTACCGGTTTGTAGTGGTGAAAAGAGAGCCTAGTCAAAAGACGAAGCTCTCAATTTACCGGTCAATCTATGTTCCTACCCTCATCTATGGTCATGAACTTTGGGTTGAACTTGTGACCAAAAGAACAAGATCTCGGATACAAGTGACCGAAATGAGTTTTCTCCGCAGGGTGTCAGGGCTCTCCCTTAGAGATAGGGTGAGAAGCTCGGTCATCCGAGAGGGACTCAGAGTAGAGCCGCTACTTCTCCACGTCGAGAGGAACCAGTTGAGGTAGCTCAGGCATCTGGTTAGAATGCCTCCTGGAAACCTCCCTGGTGAGGTGTTTGGACACATCCCACCAGGAGGAGACCCAGAGGAAGACCCAGGACACACTGGAGAGACTATGTTTCTCATCTGGCCTGGGAACGCCTTGGGATTCCCCCAGAGGAGCTGGCCAAAGTGGCTGGAGAGAAGGAAGTCTGGGCCTCCCTACTTAGGCTGCTACACCCACGACCAGACCCCAGATAAGCAGAAAAAATGGATGTATGTATGGATGGATGGATGGATGCCTTAGCCTGTTCAGGGTTATGTGGCAACTGTCCATGTGATCAACAGACAGAAGGTAGGGTGCAGTCTGAACAAGTCACCCATCCTTCATAGAGTCAATAATAAGACACATGACACAGACGGCCATTCACAATCAAACATGCAGCCCAGGCCTATTTAGAATCTCCATTCAACCTAACAAAATTTTAGACTGTGCAAAACTATTGCCATGTTTTGAGACTAATGTCAAAATATTTGGAATAAATTCAAAATTATATTTTAAGAACAAAGTGAAATGAACAAATGTAAATAGCATACTAATAATAACATGAATCTCAATATCAACTAACATTTTTTATTGTTCTTCAGAAAACTCCAGAAATAAGAGAAATTACAAGTTATGTACAGCTCCAAACAAAAAGTACAGTTAGTGTGCTACATTTTATTTTATTTTTTTACATCTTTAACAAAGTTCATGATGTGCTTTCTGATTCTGGTTGGAAATTTAAATTGTCAACTTTATTTCTGCCATATGGACATTTTTCTTGAAATATATTGTGACTTTAATGTCAAAACCATGAAGCAATAGTAATAATAACAATGATAATAATAATAATAATAATAATAATAATAATAATTAATATTTTACTCCTAGATGGCCCTAATATTTGATCGGACCTCTTGCAAGACTGAAATCTACTAAAACATTGTCAGTGAAATAACCCTGCCTTATTTTATTTTTTAATCTTAAAACCTAAATCAAACCATCCATCCATTATCATTACCTGCTTCTTCCTTTTTTGGGTCACGGGGGTCACTGGTACCCATATTCAGCAGTAAATATATAAATACAAATAAAGTTATCAGGATGTTGTGAAAATTAGATGGTGGTTTAATTAGTTTTTTTTCTGATTCAGGTTCAGACTGGACTGGACCAGAAAGAAGGTATTCTAACGTTGTGTAAGTCTTGAATTGCACATGTAAAGAATTTGGCCCCAGAAAACAAACCAAAAAGACAAACTAGCCTATGTATTAAAAAGTATCTGCTCTGAATAGCTTGCAGAATACCCTAAAGAATCTTCTCATCGTAAACAATTAATTTAGTGTTTGCAAGTTCACTTTAGGTTTACATTTAAGTAATGAGTTTTAATTCCTAAAATGTGTTTGTTTGAGTGTGTGCTCAAAATTCACGTTTTTCATATTTTCTTGACATATTTGATCACATCCTCTTTACTCCAAGTGTTGAAGTGTTTTCATTAAATGGCCGCTGCTCCTCTGGTGGAAACCATTGGCTTTGGCCGTCTCTCCTGTTTGTTAAATGTTGTGGCGCTGTGAGAGGAAGACTAAGGTAAGAAGGACGATGTGCCAGGAAAAAGGGGTGTGACTGCATCTGTAAATAGTGGAGCTATTTTTGGGCATACCACGATCATGTAGGGGCTTACTGCCTAGGCCTGCCTTCTGTCACTATGGGAGCTTCATAACTTTGCTGAATGGAAAATGTCTGCAGGACCAGCAGGTGGTACACAGGAGCGTGGCAGCGCTCCCATAGCAAGGAGCTCTCTCACTCAAAACCACCCGCCCTATAAACAGAAACATGCAGGTTCCTGTTTGCACCTGGAACAGCAGACACGTGCTGCATCCAGTCCAGCTAAAGCCCAGTTTAAGGGGCAGTTTGTAAGATGTAAAAGTGATTTTTCTCTTGCATGAAAATTAGAATGACTTCTTCACGCGGTTCAGCTGATGGAATAACTGTGGATCAAAACATTTTGTTGCAGATAATAGATAATAATAATAGCCAATTTATAATGATTGTAAGTGAAATTATTTTAGTTTCAAGTATTAAAAATACATTAAAATAACTATTTGTATAGGCTGAAAAGAAATGTAGCTGTCATTACGTTTTCATGTGATTTTCTTGAAATCACAAGTTGACTGTTCTGTTATCCAGACATAACCAGGCTAGCATCATCTTGATTTCTATAGAAACTAAAGATTGTTTTGGAGGTGGGGGTGGGAATAACACGTGCAGTCTCCTTCACAATGACACAAAAGGCATGATTCTTCATTAGAAATCTGGAAAATCACGCTGGCAGCTGATTCAAAGTGAAAATGTCAGCTCACTGATCAAAACTAGGCGTGTGACGGCACATGTATTTGTACCAATCGAGACAGGCGTCAGGGTGCGTGCCATTAAGAATGCATTAGTCACAGGTGATCACCACTCTGATCTAGAAAAAGGCACATTTTTCACTGTTTCATGTTAACCGTTGAAAAATAATAAGAAAAAGATATTATCTAATCACTCTACATCAAAGTAAAGCAACAAAGAGCCGGCTCAGTTGACTGCAGAGCCTTGAAGAACTGCCTGCTCGTTTCAAATCACCTTTTAGGATCCATGGCGGCAGTGTAGACCAAGAGTACCAGCAAGAGTTCAACGGATTGGAGGCCAACGAGTCATAAGTCACTTATACTTTGCCTGCTTTGAAACACTGTTGAATTTAAAACCAGGGTTTTATAACTACCACCAATTACACATACAACACTCATATACACCAGCACTCATCTATGCTTGTTGTTAGTGTTTAGCCTCTTATTTATTTATTTATTTTCATTTTAAATTTCAAGTTCATCAAGTTTAGGTTACTTAAATCATAATGAAAAAGAAATGACCTGATTTGTTACTTTTTTTTTTTTTTTTTTTTAAAAAAAAAAAAAAAAAAAAAAAAAAGAGCATTACAGTATCTTTTAGTTTTTATATTTATCCACCTCTTGGTCTGACATGACACGTATGACTCTGTCTGATGGATGAATAACATGCACATTACATTACAATTATTTATTATTTTCTTAATAGGCACTAGAGGAGTTACACTTCATCGTGCATGGCTTTACCTTACATCTTAGAGCCTCCCCACCAGCAAGGACAGTTTTTATCTTCATAACTAAATAAATTAGCTTTTATTGTTAGGAAAATGAGGGTCACTACAATGAGAAGTTAAATTGTTCAAAATCTTTAGGTAAAGTTACACAAATAAATTCTAGGCATGCATGCTCTCAGCTTTTGTTTAAATGTCAATATGGTGCAAAAACAAATCACTTTTTATTTTTTTCCCCTAAGTTTTTAGTACTTCAGCATTAAACTTTTAGGATTCTGTTGAATTATGGGATGAAGCTGAAGTAAAAAATAAAAAAATAAGATTAATATTTAAAAAGAATATAAGAAAATCGGAGAGGCCAGGAAGGTTGAGATGCAATGCAGAGGTCTTCAACAGTACAAACACAACAAAACCATGTTTCATGTCTTAATAGAACACAAACACACCTTTGTGCTCATCATTATGCCATTTATTGTCTTTTTCAAGAACACATTCAAAACCACTTTAGACAAATTTTATTTATCATAAATATGTCATATTAAAGAGAAACGTTTCACCTCACGCCTATACAGAGAAGCATTACAGAGCTGCAACAGTTTGACGCATAAAAGCAAGTAAGGCACAAAAGAGAATCTTTATTCAGACAGTTTAGTCATGCTGTTATAGATTATGTCCAAAAACATATAAAGAAGCTATTCTAGAAGCATGATCAGTTAAATGATTCCCAGCGTTAGTATGATGTGCATGCTCCATAAGACGAATCACACAGACAAAGGTTGCAGCTTCAGATGAGAGGAGTAAATGTAAGTAACAGTGGAACTCGTTCTACAATTATTTGGTCCGGAGGCGAGTAGAGTCTGCTTTGTTTCTGCTGTAAAGTGCATCATGTTTAATGGACGGGGAAACCATGCAACGCTGAGTCTCACACAGAAGTAGGAAAAGTAGGGCAATAATTTCACCAAAGATAAAATTCTTTGGTTCGCTACAAGATCAATTATTGCCACTTGTAAGGAAGTAACAGTCCTGCCAGGTCCTGACTAAAACCACCGAGACGACGCGTACAACTGAGCCTGCGGCACATTTACAACACGTCTTTGTGTATTTACGGGACAACCTGCAGTGCAAGAGATATCCAACGGCATCCTCGTGTCCACTCAGCATGCAGGCATGCATCTGTTCATCTGTCAACAAGAAAACACCTGCGTTTAAGAAGCTCCTGCAAAAACGGGAGCATGTGTCGTAAGATTTGCACTTTGTTTTCTGATTGTCTTTGCATCGCTGTGACAAGAACTGAGCTGAGGACTGGAAGACAGAGAAAAGGTGAGTAAAAAACAGGCACTAAGGTGAAAATAAAATAAAAAAAGGCAGGATATATGGTACATCACAAGGCAAAGGGAAGAGTGGAAAGTTTGTATGTGAACATTTATACGAGCTTAAGGCATACCGTACATATTTTACCAGAAAAGTTTATACAAAATGATATCATACATGACATTCAACATAAATGAACAAAAACATCAATATTACTAATAATATGGACGTAAAACAGAATTGCCATGCATTCACATACAACTAACAAATCCTCCATTCTTTTTGAATCAGTTTCCCTGTAAACAAATCATTGAAATGATACAAAAGCATCATATAAAAAAACTTCTGCTTTGGGTTTGGGTGAACCACTTGCATGTGTGCTGTCTGTATCTCTGCTGTAAGGCACCAGATTGGTTGTTGCGGACCACCTGCACAAACAAACGCACCGAAGGGACGAAGCCCAACACTTACTGTCCCATTAGCTTGTCCATGCACTGACACAGTGGACATACTTTAAATGAAGATTGTCATTTGTAGGAGACTAATTCAGTCTTTTTCAGCTGCTTGGTCCATTAAAAAAAACATCTGCTGAGAATTAAGGCAAGTGCAGTCACATACTTTGCCACTGAAATCACTTCCCTTTTTCCAACTGTAATGTGTTTATTCAAATGGAGCTTGTCAGTGGTTGTCAGAGAGTCTGCAGCAAGTTTTTGAGCAATGAAGAGCTGATGGTTAAGTAGGAGATCCTGGTCAAAGTTTTTCTTCTTCATAATTTGGACCTCAACGTTTCTATTTCTTGTCCTTCGTTGGGTTGATCTTGCTGATGGAGTGTGTGTGTGTGTGTGTGTGTCTGGTGTGTGTGTTGTAGCAGAGGACATCTGGATTTCTACGCATGAGTGTGCACTGAAATGGTGGAGAGGTCGTTCCTGATGATCTCGTTCACTGTGGAGACAAAAGAGAAAAAAAAAAACAAAACAGATCATTAATGACTTGAAGGTTCGAAACAAATCAAATCACTGAGACTTTTACACTTCGTGGGAAATGCTGGCTAAAAGAAAGTTTTAATGGTTAACAGTTAAAAAAAACAACAAAGTTTTCAACTGAGTATATTTGGTAAAGTCCCCTTCACAATGGATGGTGTTGCTTTTGTGAGCATGGGAGCTCTGCCTCCCATTCTGCTTTGGAAACTCTAGGAACCACAAGTAAACCTGCAGTCGGAGAGCAAAGTGCTCTGTTAGGAAAGTATGGAACAATAAGATCTGTTATATGTTAATATGTTAATAATGCTCATGGCAGGAACAAAACAAGTTTTAAAAATCCAGTACTCATAAAGTCCTGTATGATTCTTGCACAGGTGCTGGTTTAAAAAAATACAACACGGCAGCTTCTGTTGCCATCAATTCCCAACAAGGAGGACAAATCTTCATCTACCAAAATAATGTACATGTATTATGACCTGCTGTCACCACAATGACAAACCACAGCAACTGCAATAAGTTTTGTGTGCGCTAAAAACCATTGTTGACCTACAGGTTTTATCATGTGTAGAGGGGAGCCCGCTGTTTTTAAAAAGTTCCCGATGACTGAGCCAAGACCCTGCAAAGGCCATCCACCATTATTTTTATGTCATAGCAGAGTTGTTGACAGCGCCTAGAACTTAAAGCACTTAACTTAATCTAGCTGATTTTTCTGTCTTAAATCATTGCAAGGTTCTTCTAAACTCTAAAAGCATCTGATCGTATGATCTATTGCAGGGGTTCTCCAAGTTTTTGGGTTCAGGGACACCTTACAGGGGAGAAAAAGTTTCAGGGACCCACTCATAACCCTCATGTTTATTAAATATTTTTCTTCAATTTGTCTTTTTAATGCAGTGGAAATATCTGTGTAACATAAATACATTACATAAGACTTCTTTAACAGTGTTAATGCAATTATTATACTTTTAAACATGGGGTATTTTTCATTCAAACCATAATTAATTTACAACATTTTTAATTTCAACTTCCAAAACTTAGTTTTAAGAAAATTAACAATATCACAAGCCACTTTAAAACTTACCCTTTTCACATAATGAACATCTGCATAACAAAAATTAATTAAATTATGGATGTAACACATACATATTCTGAACCACAAAAGCTAGAAGAAACTACACAACAATGGTTCACCATTTCCCTGACCTTCCAAGCCTGAAGGAACCTGGTTGTGTCCATATCTGACTTAAAGCTACATCTTCATTAGCAGAATCACTTTTTTTTTGGTCATGCAGAAAAGGTGAGTCTTACTATTAAAAAATATAAATGCACACGTTTAAGTTTGATGTGAACAGATGATGAAAGGGCAGCCCAGGAATAATTTTAGTTGGATCTTTGACTTTGAAACTTTGAAAACGTATTTGCTCAAAATAACGCATGTAAAACTTCGACTGCAGTACAAAGTATGTGAAGTGTTGGTGGGTGAGGGGGTTATACGTGTCCAGCATCATCTGACACTATAATTACTGCGCTGAATGCTTGACATAGCAACACTTAAACTGACAACTACTAGATATGAGAAGCTGCAATCCAAACATATCATCGTCACTACGAACTCATATCATCTCGCTACACACATCTCTGTCCTCTAAGTCATCGTCTTGTCTTTCCTGCACCAGTTCCTGTGCCCGCGTTTTTCCCACAGTCAGGCAAGCAGGGATCAGCACCGCCCCCCTCCCCTCGAACCCCTCGTTTATCTGCTCTGTGTTCCTTGGCAAAACAGAGGGAAGTGACTGAGAAGATGGCGAGGACCTCGAGACCCATGGCTCCACACAAACAAGAAACTTCATAGTTTCAGAGCTCCGGGTGATAACACGAGCTCATGCAGACGGAGAGAGAGAGACACCCAGAGAGTCTTGTGAAACCAGCGACAGGAAGTCCACCCACTCTGAGGTTCAAAGGAGACCCTGCTCTTTGTTTTCACTAGATACTAGTTGGTGAGAGGAAACATCAGCATATAGTCAAATGAAAAACAACAAAAAAAACAATATTAGGAGTCAATTTTAACTCATGGTATAGACTGATGGTTGAACCACTTCCAAACCTGTACACTGCTGCCAGTTTCACTTGAATTCAAATGGTTATTTTTGCAAAAGTATTTTTTCAATCCTGCCAGATGTCATACGTTTTTGGAGATAAGTACTTAGTTAGGACATAGGGAGAATGGTGGCGTAGAGTTTAGAGAAGGTGAGCCTGTGATTGGAAGGTCGCTGGTTCAATACCCTGGATAGACAACATCAAGTTGTGGCTGGGAAAGGTGAAGCATTTCCACACTCACTTGCCCCACCCTGGGCCCCTGAGCAAGGCCCTCAACCCCCATCATCTGCGCCACCTAGATGGCAGCTCTCTGCTCCACATAAAGGACTGTCGTAGCTTGGTGGTCTGTGGTTGCGTCAGGAAGGACATCAGGTGTAGAGCTGTCATTTCTAACCCGGGCCCGAAGTCCTGCCCGGCCCGACCCATATTCAGGGTGGGCCGGGCCATGATAATGTGCAGGATGGGTGGGCTGGGTCAGCGTTGAGCTTTTGATTGGGTCAGCAGATTAGCCACAATCTAGATACATGTAGTTCTCAACTTACGAATGGGTTCCGTACCTACAAACCGTTCGTAACTCGATTTTGCTGTCGGAACTCATTACAAGTGGCGCCACACCCGTACGTAAGTCCGGATTTTTTGCCGTAAGTCGAGGAAATACATGTAAAATGTATGCTAACACTGCGCCGCACACCCGTTC
>JARVGV010001153.1:35589377-35599861 GCA_031762435.1 Hypsolebias longignatus | reverse complement strand
TACTTACAAATCTAAATGATTATTAAAAAAACTGAAACAAAAAGAAGACAAAACTATTTGCTTGAACCTTAAATTTGCGCACACACAAAATAGAGACTTTCCTTTTGCACATTGCTGAATTTTGATTTCAACTACTCCTACATGCTTCTAGTGCAAACTAAAGAAAAGCTGCACATCATGTTTTACTACCAGGTATAAAAGAACAAGGAGGGGTGGTGTTAACATTTAGCCTCTTTTGATGCAGGAAGCCAAGCTTGATTTATTTGCTTGGGCTTCAGCATGAACCTGACCTGCTCTGGGGATTCAGCTAGCATCATTATAGGTGAGCTCTGAGCATTGGGATTCGATACCAGCCAGGCTGCCTCGGAGAACAGAGGAGGGCCTGTGGTCTGACACACGCACAGACTCGAGGCCTGAGAGCCACTCGGAGGTTCACGCTGTCGTAACACAATCCCCTGCAGTCAAACCATGCCCGACCAGCAGACACCCAAGCAAGACTGACTTCACCTCAGCCAAGCTTCCCTCAGCTGATTATCCAAAATGTGACCTCTGAACTTAAGGTTGTAAGGGAGTCTCTTGGTACTGAAGGGCTCCTTCCTGCCTCTCCTCTTCTCTTACTTTCACAGCATGTATGAGCTGCAGCTGTCTTTAGGTCAAGGACCTGCACATTGCAGCAAAGGGAGATGTTTCCTATGCTTACATGTACAACACCAGCTCTGTGAGAAATAATACACAGTTTCCATCTATTGTGACAGTCAGACTCTAGTATGTGATGAGGAAGTTCATCTGAGTCATGCAGGTTGTTTCATGTAAACACTGAAACACTCACATCTGTGCAGGCTGAAAAGACAGAGGCAGTTCAACCTAATCTGAACTCACACTTTCATGTGAAATTGATTTGGTGGGGAAGCCAAAGCAAAGCTTCAACTTGCTGGAGAGAGACAATTGAATTTCCTGCTACACATGACTTTTATTTCCCCACTATATCAAATCTTACCTCGGCCTCTGCTCAAACACTTAATGGACAATTTGCTGCCTCCCACATGCGGCCCGGGTGTCTCGGACTGCTTCGCTCATCTCCTGCTCACGACCAGCAGTGTCGCAAATAGGGAGGGGGGCAAAGGTCAGAACACACCCGCACAACACTGACAAAGAACTTAGAATAGAGTGGGCGAAAGAGGACGAGCACGACGGAGGCCGATGGAGTCGTTGTTCCCGCAGATGGAAGGAGACGAAGCGTTCCGCTCGTGCTTCATCGTGATAAAGTGCTTCATGAATTCATCTGAGCCTCGCAGGTTAACAGCTGCTGATCCATCGCAGGGCTCCCTTTGGGCCCAATGCTGTGATGATATGTACAGACAGAATATTTCATCCTCACAGGCAGGCTGATGTGTGAAACCCCGAGGTTCCCAAGTGGAAACAGTCTCTATGACTGACAGCTCCGCTTAAAAAGAAGCTGAAGAAATGAAAACAGGGCCGCAGAGCAAGCGTTTGCTTTGAGGCAAAGTTGAGTTTACTTCAGAAAGCGAGGTCACGACCGCCTGCAGCAGCCGTGAGGTTCTGCGTGCCTCTGAGCCCATCAGCTCCTCGTTGTGCAGTGAACAGTGATGTCTTGAAACATAGAAGCTCTGGGCTCAGTTTAACAATAAGCGTCCAAATCATTCTCGGAGAAAGAGCCAAATACTTGTTTTTCAAGTTATGCTCACAACATACAAAGATGGACAGACAGAGTGTATTTACAATTCCCCCTTTCGCTCTGTGACAGGGGACACAGTGTCCCCTTAAGGAGTGCAAAAGGACTAATTTTACTGAACAGGTGTCCAATCCTTGTAGATGGAGGTTCTGAAGCAGCTGACTGAAGCAGCATGAAGCAGCGTTGAGAACTGACATGCTTCTTGTACCAAACGTGGTGAGATAAAATGTTTAATCTCTATTTGACGCTTTCTGATTTGTCTCACGTCAGTTTGTGCTTCATGCTTGTCAGTTGTAAAATAATTGAACAGCTTTTCAAACCCAATGGCATGACCTCCAAGTGTTTCCCTGTCTGCCTCGCCTGGTTTCCAGACACTAAAGCACTGTCCAATTGACTAAAAAAGCTTTAGAACTATAAAACAGCTGTATCCCAAATTAGAATTCAACAGACATCAACTTTTCCTGAAAGCCACACCACTGATGAGCTTATTTTGGCTGCAGTGGAGCAGAACCTCAGTGTTTGATCTTGCATGGTGAGCTCCGACTCTCCCTATCTTTACCACACTCTGTCTTTGTTGGCCTGCCACCTCCCTCACCTCCTCCTCCTCCCCTCATTTCCTCCTGGGCCCAGGAGGCTGCGGGTGTGTGCGCCTCAGTTTGGCCTCCAGGGATGGTGAGGGGGAGGTGTTTACATGGAGCTGATCTCCTGCGCCCTTAACCCTGACTCCTCTGAGTTCAGTCCATAGCTGTTACTGGATAACCACCAGCAATATATAAAATATTATAAACTAACAGCACAAATAAAAAAAAATAAAAAGACAGCAATGTCTGCACTAATGAACCAGCAAGTAAATGTGTCCAAAGTAACAAAGTATTTAAAATTTCTGCTTAAATTTTATTATTTGCACAGTCTGGCTTAATTACTTTTTTTTTTTAAAGCTGAAGTGGAAGGAGGACAATATCACAGATCAACAAGTGCTGTTTATTATAAGCAGACACAAATCAAGAAGCTAAAAGCTCCTGTGTGCATGGATAATGACTGCGAAATTAAAATCTCAGTTTTGCACAAGTGAAGCATAAAGCAAACATCACAGCTTAAAAATGCATCAAAGAGTGCAAAACACACATAAATCATTCTTTTAACAAGAGACAGAAAAAAAATGTTTGTATGCCTCATAACCAGTTGGCTTGGTGGTAAAATAACTTTGCTTTCTGATAAACATTCAGTGATTTATTTTAACACAAACAGTTCAGGATTTTACTGGTTCTCAAGTCATTCTACGAGCTCAAAATATGAATATTGTGGAACAATAATCAGAAGGCTGCAGCCAGAGGGGAGAACATTTTACCATGCACCTGCACAGAATACAATTTACAGCTGCACTTGTGCACTTGCAGTGTGTGTCTCTAAATCATTTGTCTGCTTCAGAATTATTTTCTTTTATTTATTTAAAGAGCAGCAATGGTGTCCATGTCCAAAAGGAGGGTTACCTCAGTGCAGGTTTTATTGTCCACCATCAATCACAGAAAGATGGCTCGGGGAGGCTCCTTCCTGTTGTGTAGTGTTCTGTTGGAGTGTGTGGGGGGTGGGGGGGCAGCTTGTCATGGCCTTTGGGTAACCCTCCTGCTCTGACATCCACAAAGACCATACAAAATCTCTTTGCTTAAATATGTATTGATTCAAATGAATTTTGTCCAGCTGTCAGGGACTGAAGGCCAAGAATGACAACAAAACAAAGTTTCCTTCAGCATGTAGGACGTTTGCATGCAGAACTTCTCCACAGCTCAAACTGACCTGTACATTACTGCCCGTTGCTAAAAGGTGAAAGGCAGGTGACTTGGTTTGCCCATGTGTTTGGTTGCTTACTGTTTGTCTGTTAGTAAAATATCTCATAAACCACTAGTTAGATTCTAATGAAACTATCATATTGCAATCATTACTTACACATGTCCAACCAATTATTGTATAGAGACTACCCAATCCAAAATGGCCACCTCAGCTAAGCCATCTTAGCAAACACAAATTTGGATATACCTCTGCTGTCTCTTGAAATATTGAGCTAAGATTTAGTGGTTGTACCAGAGATTCTTCACCAACTTGTACTCTAAGCTTTAACTGCATGCACAGGATCTTTTTTAAACTTTGGCATTAATTGTTAGAGTCAACATTGCCTGTTTGTTATCAAAATATGGTGAATGGTAAATGGATTGTATATTGCCTTTCTATCTTATCCCCGCTGAGACGCTCCAGACCAACACAAAGAAAAATTAAGGGATGAGTGAAGAACAGTGACTCCATATTGAAAGACTGTTTTGCATGTACTGAATGGCAGGTCTTTAAAGAAGCTGCTGTGAATTAGGGGGAGATAGACCTGGAGGAATACACATTTTTGGTCCATGGACACATCAGCAAGTGTGTTGATGATTTCACCACCACCAGATCTGTGAAATGCTATCCAAACCAGAAACCCTGACTGAATGCAGAGGTCCACACCCTGCTGGAAGCCAGGGACACTGCTTTCAGGTCTCACAACTCACATGTGCTGAGAAGGACAAGGAAGGAGCTGACTGCTGGTATTAAAGGGCCAAAGCCACAGCACAGAGGATCCAGGGTCAATTCACCTCACACAACCCACGGAACATGTGGAGGGGCATTACGTGCATAACAGATTATAAAGGCAGGGGTACACAATACCCTAGGGACTCATCACGGCTGATGCTCTCAACAAGTTTGTATGCCTGTTTTGAAGGCCTGAACAGGCCACTGAGCACCAGACTCACCTCACCACCAGAAGAAGAGTTCCTCAGCGTGACCTCAGCTAAAGTAAGGAGTACCTTCAAGAGGATTAACCCTTACAAAGCAACTAGTCCAGACAACATCCCAGGGAAGGTGCTGAAAGACTGTGCCTATCAGCTCTGTGAGGTGCTGGCTGACATATTTAACTCCTCCCTCACCCTGACAACAGTTCCCACTTGCCTGAAGACTGCCACCATCATCCCAGTTCCAAAGAGCTCTACAGTGACTGCTCTGAATGACTATCGGACAGTGGCCCTCACCCTGATAGTCGCTAAATGTTTAGAAAACTGGTAATGACCCACATCAAAACAACCATCAACATCTGCCAGGACCCTCACCAGTTCGCATACCATGATAATCGACCAACAGAGGACACTATCTCCTCTGTGGTCCACACTGCTCTCACCCGCCTGGAAAAGGACTCATGTCCATATGCTCTTTGTGGACTTCACATCTGCCTTCAATACCATGATCAGCCAGACCCTGATGGACATACTCCTCACACTATGACTAAGACCCTCTATATGCAGCTGGGTCCTGGACTTCTTAACAAACAAACCACAGTCAGTGAGGATCCACACCTTCTCCTCCTCCACCATAACCTTCAACACTGGCTCCCCCAGGGCAGTGTGTTGAGCCCCCTCCTGTTCACTGTGCTCAAGTACAAAGTATAACTGTGCACCCACTCATACAGGCTGTGATATTGTAAAGTTTGCAGATGATACAGCGGTGGTTGGTTGCATCACAAACAACAACAAATCCAGCTACAGGCAGGAGGTGGAACACCAGGAGACATGGTGCCGGAAGAGCAACCTTCACATTAATGTGAAGAAAACAAAGCAGATGGTCGATGACTTCAGATGGAATAAAAACACCTTGGAGGATCTGTGGTGGAAGTGGTCTCCTGCTACAAGTACGGTACTTAGGTGTGCACCTGAATGATAACCTCAGCTGGGACAACAACACCAACAGCCTGATCAAGAAAGCTCATCAGAGACTCTACTTCCTCAGGCGGCTGAGTCGAGCTGGTCTGTGAAGCTCAGTCCTCAACTCCTTCTATAGGTGTGCAGTGGAGAGCATCCTGTGCTCCAGCATCAACGTGTGGCATGGAGGCTGCACAGCTGCAGAAAGAAAAGCTTTGCAGAGAGTGGTGAAGGCTGCACAGCAGATGTTGGAGTTGGTCTCGCCACCATCACAGACATCTACACCTCCAGATGCAGGAAGACAGCCACCTGCATCATGAAGGACCACACTCACCCAGCACACACACTTTTGCCCCACTCCCCTCATTAAATGTAGAACCACTAGACTGAGGAACAGCTTCTACCCTGAAGCTGTTAGACTTATGAATAATCACTGTGGAAAAAAAAATATTTGTAATTCCACTTGATTGTTGATATGTGCTGCTGATCTCATGCTGCTGATTTATCTCACACTGCTGTGTTCATTCGTACTCATCTGCTCACACAGACTCATGTTCATGCTGCTGTTGAGCGTCTTGTTGTTTTACTACTAGTGCTTAGTGTATTTTTAGTTTAGCGTATTTCTTAGTTCATTTCTTAGGTCTCATTACTGTTTTTCTTTACAATTTATACTTTTGTCGGATGTAACTGGGGCCCTATGTACCCAACTTCACCACATGTACCACACGTGCTGCAAACAACAAATAAAGAAACCTTAACCTTAATTCTATTACTGTTAACGCTAATTCTACTAAAGTTAATGCTAAATCTACCACAGACAATACTTCTACTACATCTAATGGTAACTCTACTGCTGCTAACGCTAATTTACCTGATTAATTACAGACAAAAAAATTAACCAAGACAGAGTTTAATCAACATATAAAATATTCTTTACAGACCAGGTTTCTTAATGTCTGAACCAAACTGTATAAAATATACAGTTTTGAATGTTAGCTGTTAAAGTTCAGTTTAAAATTGTAACGTGTCATTTTTAAAAACTTGACATTTATATTTTTTCCATTTTTGTAATTTAAATAATTAAAAGCAACTGAAAATATATATATAATACAGTAAAGTTAAATTTTTCAGGTACGTTTCAAGAGCAGTGACAAATGAACGCACCCAACTAAAAGTACTGTAATAGTTTTTTTTTTAGGAATGCATATCGCCCACCTCGTTGCCTCCTAAAGTTTTAAACAAAGATTACATGTGATCCATTAGCACTCAGTGGGTGTTTTAAATGACTCTCAACTACTACCATGCCATATTTTAGCTCGTCTCTCAAAGTGAGTTGTAGACATTTTTATGTTGGCTAAGGTTGATTAGCTGCGGTGGCCATCTTAAATTGGGTACAGAAGTTCTTTTCTGAAAGTTTTATTAAAACCCCACCAGTGGTTTGTGAGATATTTTGCTGAAAGACACACAAACACATGCTCACCTGCCTTGATAACGGCGAGTAATAATTGAAACACTTGGATTGATGTCTGCAGAGTAAACTGAATGACTTCTGTTCAAACATCTCACCTGTAAACAGCCAGGTCTAAAACAATCGAGTTGATTTCTTCTTCTTCAGTCAATGAAAACTCCAACCTGACAAACAAAATGAAGGAAAAACAAATAAATAAACAGTGCAAATTAATGTTTGATAAAAACGACTATAATGAAGACAAAATTAAGGAAAATCAAACACAACAAACTGGATTTAAATGTTAAATCTGTCGTTGGCGGCCGAGTTTCCCGACAGCAGCTTAGAATTATGGGATGTTCAGGTGTCAGTGAGTGTGCTGTGACTTTACGAGATGTTTACGATGTGAGATCTGTGGTGCATTAGAGAGTTATAGTATTTTTCCTGCTTCTCCTAAATGTTCTTCTTCTACATTTTGCTTGATCTTCTGCATCTTGACTCTCTTAAGCAAAGATTGCAAAGCAACTTGTTGTGCACTAAAACAAAGTAATAAAACTATTTTTACGAGAAGCAGAAACGGAGACAAAAGCTCCGACAGGATTTAGTTTTTTGTACTTTGGCTCGTTGACGTTCATCACTCGTCCTTCGGCTGAGATCAGAGTCCTCTGTGCTTTTGGCTTCTTCTTCTCCTCGTGCCTGCAGAGACATGATGACGTGAGTTTTAACGTGCAGAAAATGTCAGTTCCTGTACAGTACGTGCACAGACCTCCCCAACAGGCAACAGATAAAAATTAAAACAGCTTTGTGGTTAAAATGCAGTTGGTTACCTCAATACTGAAGAACTCAAATGAAATATGTATTTATTACTAAAAGATCTGAACGCAGACAACTACTGTACACTCATGGCTGGTTTTAGCTTCTTTTGGTTTCAAACCAGACAACAAAGTTCAGGCTAGTTTTTTTTTTTCCTAACAGCCTTGAAGAGAAATTATAGCCTTATGGTTCACCCATTTTTCCACAGAAACAGAGGTCTGACCAATCACACAACAACAATGAGATAAAAAAGTTCTGCCAGGAGTCCAGTGAGAAAACAAATTCTGCCAGGAGTCCAGTGAGAAAACAAATTCTGCAAGGAGCACTGTGAGAAAAAAGCTCTGCCAGGAGTCCAGTGAGGAAAAACAAATTCTGTCAGGAGTCCAGTGAGAAAACAAGTTCTGCAAGGAGCTCCATGAGAAAAAAAGTTCTGCTTGGAGTCCAATGAGAAAAAAGTTCTGCCAGGAGCCTTTTGAGAACAAAGTTCTGCAAGGAGCTCTGTGAGAAAAAAGCTCTGCCAGGAGTCCTGTGAGAAAAAAAAAAAACCCTGCCAGGAGTCCGGTGAGAAAAAAGTTCTGCCAGGGGTCCTGTGAGAAAAAAGTTCTGCAAGGAGTCCTGTGAGAACAAAGTTCTGCAAGGAGCTCTGTGAGAAAAAGCTCTGTCAGGAGTCCAGTGAGAAAAAAGCTCTGCCAGGAGTCCGGTGAGAAAAAAAGTTCTGCAAGGAGCCCTGTGAGAAAAAGTTCTGCCTGGAGTCCAATAAGAAAAAAAAGTTCTGCCAGGAGCCTTTTGAGAACAAAGTTCTGCAAGGAGTCCTGTGAGAACAAAGTTCTGCAAGGAGCTCTGTGAGAACAAAGTTCTGCAAGGAGCTCTGTGAGAAAAAAATCTCTGCCAGGAGCCCTGTGAGAAAAAAAGTTCTGCAAGGAGCCCTGTGAGAACAAAGTTCTGCCTGGAGTCCAATGAGAAAAAAAAGTTCTGCCAGGAGCCTTGTGAGAACAAAGTCCTGCAAGGAGTCCCGTGAGAACAAAGTTCTGCAAGGAGCTCTGTGAGAAAAAAGCTCTGGCAGGAGTCCAATGAGAAAAAGTTCTGCCAGAGCTAATGCACAGAATGAGTTCTTTCACACACATCAAATTTGTTAATGTTGCTCAGAAGATAAATTGGCCATCAGCATTTCAAAGGTTCTCAAACAGTTCTTGAAGAAATCTGAACATATTTCTGACTTTCAAGGTCCAAAGTTAAGATAATTTAATATAAAACTTGTTTTTAGAGCCTACTACTTTAGCGCTCTGTGGGTTTTTAACTGTTGCCTTACAATCTGCACACAGAACCACACGCAGCAAAACAAACACCTCAGGTCCATTCAACCCACAGAGCATTTAGCGTCTATCTTAGATCTTTGTACAGTAGTTCCTTGTTTATTGCGTGGGATCTGTACTCTGATGCCCCGTGATAAGTGAAAAACCGCAAAGTAGGAATAGTACTACAAGTAGTAAGTAGTTTATTTTAGTATTTATTTTTATACACACACACATGGGTATATATAAAGGTGTTTAAAACTCTTCCCATGCTCTTGCAATATTCTAAACAATGTTTCTAAACTCTAAACGCTCTAAAAGAGACAGAATGTCATGATTTCAGCTTCCTGCCTCTCGCTGCATTAAATCAGAGCTCTTGGCCACGCCCACTTCTCCTCTGCACAGCAGACATGACAAGCTGCATGAAGAAGCTTCTCCTGCAGCTTGGGCTGCACACAGCTGGTAAATAATTTTAAATAATTTATTTTAAATTGAAAATAATTATGCTGATCGTGCGGCTGGCTCATCCATCAATCAGCCAATTGTGTCATGTCCAATCTTATTTTGAAAATCCCCGATAGAGCGAGTCCGTGATAAATGAACCACAAAGAAGCGAGGGACTACTGTATACTGTTCCTTTTTATACTTTATATTTTAGCTATTTTTGAGTGTAACTGAGACCTTGAGTACAAAATTTCATTCCACCTCATGTACCACATGTGATACGAATGACAAAGTACCTTGAACCTTGAGCAGACGATGGATGCAGCCGAGGAAGGAGAGGTGTGCCAGTCTGCATGAAAAGGTGTTAATATGATGAACTGTGAGGTGATGATCATGGTTTTATCAGAGAGGAGCGCTGCAGAGATGATAGACCCACTGACCGCCGCCATCGGTCCTGTTCTGACCCGTCGGGTCACACTTGTTCTGACAGCTGATTAGTGTCGAGACTAAAAGGTACAAGAGACAGGAAGACCAGTCTGGACCTGAAGATCACGTCACTGACACCCAACAGACACGGGACAGTTCTGTTCCACTGAACGAGGACGTCTCACAGAGCAAACCAGCACCAGGACAAACGAAACTCAAACAGAACCTGTCCCGGGTCAGGACGATGGAACCCAGGAACACAAACACAAGGTGCATGGGAAAAACTAACTTTAGGACTGAACTATGGGAAAAATAAGGACGAATGATTTCCATCATCGTTTCCCAGAAAAGTTTTCAACAATTTGAAGACGACAAATGAGTTCTGAAAACGATGCAGAGGAAGGGACAGAACCAAACAACATAAACAAGTAAACAGAACCACAACATAAGTAAACAGAACCAAACAACATAAACAAGTAAACAGAATCACAACATAAGTAAACAGAACCAGAACAGAAATGGTATCCTCAAATGGTGTCCCTATTGAGTTTGTTGATTCCTATAAATATTTGTGTATCCTGGTCGATTCAAATCTCTCTTTTAAACTTCACGTGGAAAACCTTGTAAAGAAATTGAAAGTTAAACTGGGT